>BPLQ01008169.1:962917-1335887 GCA_021605075.1 Caerostris darwini
TAATTTAATTATGATAAATCGGAAAGAAAATGTGATATTCATTATTGAGTAACTAACATATAAAATGCAATATGATATTAATTGAATTAGAGGAATAAATTCAACGACTTTTATTGAACTCGTATATCAATTAAAATAATTTTTCATGATGCATTTTTTACAATATTAAAGGTGCAGTAATTGCATTAACTTAAAACATTATTATACTCTAAATTTGCTTACAAAAAATAGATATAAACCACAATAATAATACCAAATTAACAGCTATCAAAGTATTATATAGAATAGCTTCAAAAAACAAAAGGAAATTCTACATTTTAAGCACAAAGATTCTATATTTGTAATACCCTTAAATCTTTTTTCTTAATAATAGAATGACTTCTATAAAATCTTCTTTGATTGCTGATCCATGATAGCTTTTTATAATTCTCATTGTTTCCCCCCAGTGCTGAGAAAAAAATTAACAATTACTTGGTATGCTGCTAAAGTAGTCACCTACTGTATCGTTGTTGGATATAATTGAATTGACTCCTTAATATTTCATTTTAACGTTAATTACTAGAATTTTTGGAAAATAAAAGTTTTAATAAAAAAATGAGATTTTTAAACCGACTCCTCCAAAAATGCTTGCTTATCAACCTCTTCTAATAAACAATGACATATCAAGATACCATTAAAGTGTTTATAATACCTTATCACATGTAGACAAAACACATCATTACGACATACACATAACATCCTTAATATTCTGTAAAAAATGTATAATAAACACAAATGAGAACTTACAAGTGATAGTCACGCAACAAATACTAGAACGGCAAACAAGAAACTGGTAGCATTATTACAACTACATCCAGACAACGAGATATATCTAATAACCCATGAAGTAACAGAACCGTCTACTTTCCAACTGGACGAGCTTAAGAAGGCGAGTAAAAAGGACAGCTCTCAAAATACGCCACTTTACATAAGCACAGTGCGGTTAACTTTATTCCCTGCAAATTGGTTTTTTTCCTTCTTACTGGCTTCTTGATTCAAGGTAATCTTGCCTCGAAAGGCCTTGAACTTGCCACTTAACAATGTCCGGACGCCGTCGGTCCTGTTAATAGCAGCGGACTTTGAGAAGAATGACAAATAAAAAACATTTTTTGAGATACCTCAAAAATAAAAATCCCATTCAAAAGCTGAAGTATCTTCAAGAAAAAAATTAAAACATTATAGTTCGAAAAAGAAAAATTACTCATCAATGTAAAACCATAAACAAAATTTCGATTATTTAAGATTGCTTTTCAGACCAGTTTGAGTCCAAAGTCCAACATAACAAAAAGAGAAGAAAGAAAACAGTTAAAAGTTGATGTAGCTCCAACGAAAACCAGTCAAGCACGAAATTAGACATTCATGGCTAAAATAAAATTAAAAAAAACCTTTCAAATGTAAAACGATAAAAAATGATTACTTTCTAGACAATAGTGGTTATCCCATTGGTGTATAAAATTTGAATAGTTTTTCTACGAAGTCTACATACTAGCTCTCAACAGTTTTTTAGATTATTTGGGGAAAATGACACAATTTCAGGTTTTCGAACACATTTCAGAATTACGAGAAAATGACTCTCATTTGAGCTAGTTAGTGTTCAGATGAGAATACAAACTTTAAAAAAACTAAAGAAATTTTCTTGCCAACTATATACATAGAATAGTTTTTTTAAATAATGAAATAAAGTAGAAAGCATAAGTTTTCACAATGGGTAGTAATACTTCGCATCGGGACGAGAAAATTAATTACAGTAATCCTTCGTTATATATAAACCCCCGTTAAATAAATAAAATCCATTCAAATATTTACTTTTAATTAAATTAGAGCCAGATCATATTTCTTTTTTTTGGAAATCTGAAATGTTTTTTTTTTCGTAAATAAAAATAGTATACATGTATAAAAACCTATCATGTGTAAAATGTACAAATCTACTGTATTGTATTATATGCCATTTTTTAAAATAAAAATGACATAATATGTGGCTAGCGTGTATCGAATTAAATTGTAATGTTTGCTAAATTTTAGATGAAAATTCAAAATTATAAAATATCGGATTTGAAAATAAGAAGCATAGTTTTAACTAGAAAAAACAAAACAAAAAATAAAAATAGAAAATTACTCTTACTTGCTGCAGATTAATTTTTACTCATGTGAATGAATTTTTTTCTTTTGAAAAAAAAAAAAAAAAATCTAAATATCCAAATGTATATTATGAGAGGCGAACGGACGAAACAATTCTAAATTACGCATAATATTTACAAATAATTCATTTTAACGTACATAATATTTATTACACCAAATTGCACGAGAAATGTGAAGATTATTCTGAGATTCGAGGTTGGCAAGACAGGTTTATATTTTTGAATATGGATTATTATCGTCTAGCTAAGAATATTCCAACAGAGCGATTTAAAATAAGAAAATCATTTGGATTATCTGATATAACAGTTTGCATTTATGAAAATATTATTTTCAAGAATAAATGAGCGGGTAAAAGTCAAGATCAACCAGAATTGCTTAAATGGAATGGAAACAAAAAAAAAAAAAAAAAAAAAAAAAATATTTTTGACATATAAAGCATCAGCTTTACAATCGGTAATTTGATTTGGGTTATTTTAAATAGAAAGCTTCGAATTCATTAGTAAAATGCACATTTATTGAATGATAATTTATCACACAAAAAACACTTGCTTGAAGTTAAAATGAATCATTTTCCCATACTAAACAAAAGATGAAATGAACCTAACTTTTATTTAGAGCATTGAGAATCTAACAGAATTTAATAAAACAACAAATTAAAAAAAAACCTTTACCAAATAAGAATTGAATGTCACACTTACGGAAAGGGCTCTCAGTAAGTAATATTTTTTGAAAAGAAAATTCAACAAGCTTAAATTTTAAGTATTGTAGATATGCAAAATTTTGAATTCTATGCATTAAAAACGTGATTTTACTCAGCACTACAGCTGGAATGAAAAGACGTAATTGAATCTACATTTGAAATAATGTGACAAGAAAATCTAAAATCTTACGAACAGAAAGTGGCTTGAGAATAGCTTTTCCTTTCAACAAAATTGTTCACTAGTATAACAGCGATTGTAAATAAAACACTTAGTGCCACTGAAACATCCTTAAATATATTCGCATATGGAAAAAAAAAGAGAAAGTTTATTTTACCAAAAGGGTCAAATAAACAATTTTTATTGTAATTTTAGTGTTAAGCATTAAAGCAGGTAAGTTATTATATTTAGCACTGACCAACTATGCATGGTAAGCTTAGCGTAAATTAGGCGATATAGTAGACACGAAATTCTTTTGCTTTTGAATCTATCTTTCAAAATAAGATGCCTCATCTCTTTATTCAGAAAATTGTAACTTTTTATAGAACTAGCATCGAACAAGTCAAACCTAGTAGTTCGTGAGTTAAGCTTACTGAACTAGGGAAGCTCAGAAACCCAACAAACAAGTCGAATTCTCCTGAATACACCATATGGATGGGAATGATAAATCTGTAGGTCAGAAAGACGTGTGAAAAATAGGACAGAGAGTGAGAAGATCACATTTCTGTGAATGATAAATTGAGATGGCTCCAAGTGGATTTAGCTCAGTGTATCTTGGATAATACAGAATTTGCTATATTTCGGCCCTCCATTGGATAGAAAGGTAAACATCCATTTTAAAAGCGGAAAATTGATTGCTAGTAAAATATAAAGGCAGTTTTGAAAGAAAAAAGTATAATAGTTATAGTGGAATTTATACTTCTAATTCTTCTTTTGATACTATGCAATTTAAAATTTTTAGTGTTAAAGTTATTTTGAGGATAACTAACACCCATCTTAAATTACTCTCCACTGTACCTCACAACTGTGTTCGTCCGACTTGGCTGTTTGCCAATTTTCCACACATTCGGTGGTTGAACTATATACATAGCTTAGTTTTTTGAATTACATGTGAAATTCTCGAAACTTGTGCGTAAAACAGATTCACATATCCCTCCTGCCATCGCCACCACCTCTCCAGCAAAATTGCAGCATAAAATTTCTAAAAAAGCGTCATATGGTTAGTCGAATATATGGTTTTTTACTTTACAAAATTCATATGACCTTCTTATGCATATTTATTTCAGAGAGGTAGAAATAAACATTTTTTGACATACATTTCAGGAATATGAAACATGACAACCTGGAAACACCTAATTTTCAGAATGGGTAGCTACAAATTGATGGAATTTTCTGAAATTACGGTGTCTGGCATCGAATAAGTCCACAATTAAGAGCAAATAAGGTAAAATAGTAGTCATTTATGAAATAAGGGCATTTAATGAAAAAAATGTTGTCAATATATATAAGAAAACGAATACAATATTACTTTGTAGTTAACTAAGCAGATAGTAAACTAAATTGGTGACGCACATATGCATACCATTTAGTTGCTGTATTGGCACGATCTCAATTTGGCGACGACCACAGTGCCAGTATTTTGTCATGTGTGACTGATTTTGCTTTCTTTCCGCATCAAACATTTTTAATGGAATTTCAGAGTAATTTCAAACTACATTTGTTAAACTCAGTCGGTGAATATTTATTTTTCCCATTGTATTAGTTTTTTAAATTATAAATATTAGAGAGGCGACATCTAAAGTAGCATACTGATTTATATTATCCCCAAAAAATTTAATCATAAAAAACCCAGCACAATTACTTTGATTTGTGGTTCAGGTTAACGAGTCGTTTTGGAGAGCTTTGCTTTTATTCGGCGTTTTCTTCATGAGGAAAAAACTTAACAAATTCAGAGAATTTACATAAATGCTTTAAACGATTCAAATGAATTGGAGAATTATAAGGGTTAATTTTATTTTCGTGCCTACTTGATTACATTTGCAAGAAGTGTTTAGTAAAAGATTGCCTTAAAAATAAGTGTGTTATTCTATTACAAACATTCTTTTTAAATTGTATTACTTATCGTCATTCTTCGTTATATTCATGATAGACATTTCAAGTTAATTTATTTAGAAACATTTGAAAAATATTAACTTTTTAAAAATGAGAAAAATGTAAGCACGCACACGCGATTTTGTCTTGAGGAAGGGGCGAGCTCAACAAAATAAAGCTTGAAAAGAAAGCTTAATACGTTATACTAAACGATGAGTAATAGAATAGGTATCTGTAGTCGAAATTCCATACATTCTACGCCATTTTATAATACATAAAAGGATAGGACATTAAAACTAAGTACTTCATTTCTAAAAAAAAAATTATACGTTAAAATTCCATCTTTTTTTGTTTACCAGCTCGTCGATTACATTATGTCAACTTGACTATTTTGATGAATATTTAATAAAATTAAACAAGAAAAAATGCTGGCGCAATCAACAAATTCAGATGCAAATAGATCAACAAACTGACATTGATATAATTATGCATTGAAATACTAAATGTTTAACAAAAGTAACCATAAGTTTGACATATTTCACACATGGGCTTGGAGGGGGAGACCGTCAGCCACCCCCAGATGTGTGTTTATTGTAAGATTAGATTCACATATGTGGTTGTTGTGCCCTAATAGTACATAGCGAAGGGAATGTTCATGCTTCACAATACTTTCCCAAAATAATTTTCGAATTTTACTTTTCAGGATAATGACCTACCCATAGCCTAACGTGATATTTAAAAAAGACTTGCTTTTCATTAATCCTTTTTTTTCTCCACATCTAACCCCGTACTTAGTTAGAAATTCGAGAGTGGAACATCAGTGTATACCGCGAACAACCCGGTTTTCATTGTTGAAGGGTTTGTAGTAAACAGCTAAACAATTTTTTTTAATTCAGGATAATTTAACTTAAAAAAAACATAGCAGGCGTCACAGAGTACTTGAACAGGTTAATAGCATTTTATCATTCATTTTGAACAGTTTTGCTTTCCTATATATTTCCATAACATTCAAATGTAGCTATATACATATCTTTAAAAGTAATTAAACCATTTAAAATGCTTGCAAATTAATGTATTCCATAGAAAATTGAAGACAAGGACTCTCACGTGCGTCCTCGTAAAAAATGCACACTGATCTGAATTTGTGTTGACTAAGTGAATAAGGTAATAAAATGAAGAACATACTCGGGAATGAAGACAGACTGGACAGTGATGGAGGTGATAAATCGTCGAAAAGAGATCGATACTTCAGCAAATTCCTTTGATGGATCGTTTTACGACAAAACCGATCAATCTTTGTTCACAGAGATTAAATGAGCAAATTTTATGCTTACAGAGCTACTTTTCCTTGGTTTTTCAAGTTAGTTTTCTCATTCGAAACAAGACCACGCCATACATCATGACTGAGCCTCCCCGCAGTTTTTTTTTTTTGCATTTTCAGGAAGGGGAAAAAAAGTACAGAAATAACACGTTAACTAATGTGCCTTACAAATTCTGGAAAATGAAAATTCATAAAACAAAGGAGTAAAAGATTTTGATTCTAACATCAGGACTATCACACTAGTACCTCTTACATATCACATTTATTACGAGTGCTACAGAAGTTGAGAGGTCCCTCAACGATTGACCAAATGTAAAGACGACTATCTTTACTTGATAAACGAGATCAACAGTTAACAATTCAGGATTTTCTAATACGTACTTCCTATTTTATTACATTATAGCAAGGCCAATTTTACAGAGAATACAATACATGTGATAGCAAAAGACAGCAAGCATTTTTTTTTTAATTTTTTTTTTTTTAGTGTACGAGAAAGGCAAGATGAATTATTTTTCAATAGCTAATATAAAGCTAGGTAATTAATTCCTTCACGGGGAAAACAGGATTTTAACTACCATTAAATATATTTTTATTTAAGGAATTTAATTATACTGTAATAATTATGTAGATAGTTCCTTACTTATGTCGGTAGTAGATCGAGAACTTTTTTTGAAATTCTATTTAATTAAAAATACATAAATTAGAAATTTACATAATTTTTCGAATCTTGAAGTATAAAAAATAAATAAAGTAAGGAAAAAAAAATGGGAAAAACGCATATAAAATATTCACTAAAATGTTATCTTAATGTAAACATACAATAAGTTTTATTTTGTATTTTATTTTAAAGTGTACCAGTTTAATTAAAATTATGTCTAAATTTATTTTTTGCTTGGTCAGAAGTTTGAAAACTAGTATCGTAGAGCAATTCATTATTGTTTTCAATTTTCATCAATCAACTGGACAACAAATTGTGTCGCATTTTCCTTTTATATTTTTCGAAATTCCGCAATTATAAAATAAAACATTTTATCTTACATACACATGTATCCTTTAAAAAAACTCACGCTTTTTTAAAAAACCTTCAAAACAAATATATATCGTAGCATTCAATAAATACCTTCGTAAATTTTTAATAGCGACAAGATAAATGAATCCAATTTTTATCACGATATTTATTAGGATTTGTCATTTAATGAATTATATGATATAAATTCGAATTTAATGTATGCAAATACAATTAGTTTTAAAATAAATGTTTCCTTTTGATTTTCATTTCATGCAGGCAAAAACCCAAATTAATATGATAATTTTTTAATTGGTCTTCAAAAGTAATTAAAGCAAGGAAAATAAAGTGAAATTTGTTACTGCACACTTTCTTCTTTAATTTTGCACTACGACTTGATGAATTAAAGCAATTAATTATAACTGACCCAGAAGATTACAATTTAAGAATTTGATGCCTCTTAATTGTATTATATAAACGATGTATCCATAAAATATTCCTTGAAATAAACACCAGTCTAAAATATGAGCTTAAATTCTTCGGGCGAGATACTCGAATACATATATATATATATTATACTTTAAAAATAAATATCTAAATGACGTAGACATTTTAAGTGAAATTTAATCTACCATATGCTTCACTATAAGGATAACTTGTTTAGCCAAAAAAATTAACTCCTACTCAGTAAATTTAAACCTATACAACTTGTAGACATAATATCCTCCTTTATTTTTACATTGGGTAGCAGCATATGACCGTCGAAGATTTGTTTCTATAATGAAAGCTGCCAACAAATGCATGGATTTATTAACAGGACATTCATTCTAGACACACCTCGACTACCGAACGTTTTTCATACTCCATTATGAGAAATTTGGCGTTAAATTTTTTTTAACTCACACAGCGCGTACGTGCCTAATACCGTATGAAACCAGCAAATGATTATTTCAAATGTGTTCGATTTGTGCCGAACGTATTCATTCAAGAAAAAAGTTTGAAGTGAATGTAATATGTTAAAAAGATTTCGCGTTGAATTTTTGAATAATCAACAACAAATTTTTAAAGTATTTATTATTTTAATGAAGGCAGAAAAGGAAGAAAGAGGGTCTTAAAATACGAAAACGTTTCAGTTAAATGATTGACCTATAAGTTCTGGGTGGTTTAAACAAAATATTTTGTCTGCGCAGCGTTGCTTTAGGTCAAAGCCCATTGAAATATTATGCCACACATTTTATATATGTATATAATAAAAATAAATAAATGACCTGAAGTAACAGTACGAGTTATTCTAAATAGACACTTGCCAAAAAAAAAAAATATATATATATGGCAAGAGATTGAATATGGCCAAAGGATACTCCTTTTTATCTATAAAGAACTTCAGCAAGAATTGATGCATTTCATAATAAATGAATAAATTTCTCAAAGAAAAGTACAAAATAAAAAATAAAAATTACGACAAATATGAAGAAAGGAATCTTTGAAATGCATTATAGAAATTTACAGGATTAATTTATTAGATTAATTTATATGCTGTTCATTTGCAGTTAAGTGATCTTTAAAAATATTAAATGAGAATTCCTAATTCCAATGAATGAAATATTATACAGAAAATTTCTACAAAGTCATTTCAACCATACTAAGTGATGGCACTCATTGCTCCTCCTCAGAATTTTTTGGAAAATTCTTTTTTAGAGTTTGAAATTAAATTAATAAATTACTTATAAGCAACGATAGCACCACCAAATCAGAGTAGTTTATTTTGCAAATCACACTAGCTTCTTTGCAGAACGTAGTCACTGCCTAATTCGAATTTGAACAGAACAATACAGAGTGAAAATATTAACGATTGAATCACTCAACAATTTCAGTTTTAAGTATTCCTAATAACGAAATTTTACCATCCTAACACTAATAACATTTTTTTTTTTTTTTAACAGTATTTCTATATTTTCTTATCGATCTCCACAAGACTTAGAAATTCCAGGTATTAAACTTAAATTATGTTCTTCATTGATGTGCATGCACGAACATTTTGCTGTCAGTAGCATTTTTCTATCCGTTAGGGTTTATGCTTTCATTTCGATTTTTATTATGATTATATCCCATATCTTGATACAAATTCATTTTAAAAATTACATTTATAACCAATAATTTAGAAAATGAAATTAAAATAAAAAGTTTGCTTATGCTTTAAATTCGGGTTTTCGAAAAACAAAAAGAAATAATACCTTCTTTGAAGAAATATATAGACATGGGATTGTTCACAATTAAAAATAAAGTCAAACTCATCCATTTATTTTGGTAGTTAAAATCCTTCTATTTCTTTTCGTTAGTATAATTAAAAATCGAAGAGACATTAACTCTTCAATGAGAAAGCTAAATTTCCATCATTAATCATAATACGCATCTGCAAAACAGAAAAATTTCCATATTTTTTACCAAAATTTAAACAATAGTTCTCATTGGGAAAAATATTCAATTTCTTTTTTCGCCTTTTTACTAAAAGATTCTTAAAAATGCCCAAAGAAAGGGGGGAAAACTATTTTATGAAAAGATTTATCATACAACGTTAACAAAAGAATTTAGTATTTATACGACATACACTGAAGTGACAAAAGTCATGGGATACTTCTTAATATCGTGTCGGCCCTCCTTTCGTCCGGCGAAGTGCAGCAACTCGACGTTCAACAAGTCGTTGGAAGTCTTCTGCAGGAATATTGAGCAATGCTGTCTCGATAGACGTCCATAATTGTCAAAGCGTTGATGGTGCAGGATTTTGGGCACGAGCAGACCTCTCGATGATGTCCCATAAATGCTCGATGGGATTCATGTCGGGCGATCTAGGTGGCCAGATCATTCGTTGGAATTGTCCAGAATGTTCTTCAAACCAATCGCGAACAGTTGTGGCCCGGGGACATGGCGCATTGTCATCCATAAAAATCCCATCGTTGTTTGGGTACATGAATGGCTGCAAGTGATCTCCAAGTAGCTGAACATAAGCATTTCCAGTCAATGTTCGGTCCAGTCGCACCAGAGGACCAAGTCCATGCCATGAAAAAACAGTTCACACCATTACGGAGCCACCACCAGCTTGAACAGTGCCTTGCTGACAGTTTGGGTCCATGGCTTCGTGGGGTCTGCGCCACACTCGAACCCTACCATCAGCTCTTACCAACTGAAATCGTGACTCATCGGACCAGGCCACGGTTTTCCATTCATCTAGGGACCAACCGATATGCTCACGTGCCCACGAGAGTCGCTGCAAGCGATGTCGTTCTGTCAGTAAAGGCACTCGAGTCGGTCTTCTGCTGGAATAGCCCAAGAAAGCTGAATTTCTCCGCACAGTTCTAACAGACAAGTCCCTTGTACGTCCCACATTGATTTCTGCGGTTATTTGACGCAGTGTTGCTTGTCTGTTAGAATTTACGACTCTTTGCAGACGTCGCCGGTCTCTGTCATTAAGTGCAGGCGGTCGACCACTGCGCTGTCCATGGTGGGATGTTATGCCTGAAATTTCATACTCTCGGCACACTCTTGACACAGTGGATCTGGGAATGTTGAATTCCCTAATGATTTCCGAAATGGCATGACCCATGCGTCTAGCTCCAACTAACATTCCGCGTTCAAAGTCTGTTAATTCCCGTCGTACGGTCATCATCACGTCAAAACCTCTTCACATGAATAACTTGAACAGAAATGAAAGCTCTGCGAAAGCACTGCGCATTTATACCTGTTCTACGCGATGCTACTGCAATCTGAAAATTTGCATATTGCTATCCCATGACTTTTGTCACTTCAGCGTATTATTAAAAAGCACTTACTCATTTATAGTAGATCATTATTTAAAAATAGGGTGGTGAGGATAACAATGAAGGATCTGAAGGAAAAAAAAAAAAAAAAAAAAAAAAGAATATTGTAACAAATTTACCAGATTAATACATTTTCTATAAAAATTGAGAAAGTTTTTAATTTACAAAAACTTGCATCAAACTTTTAGGATGGCTGACATTCAAATTAAACAGAAGTTGTATACAAATAGTTACAGTACTTATTAAGCGTTATTCAGTGATTTTTTTTTTTCACAAAGCATTACCGCAATTCATTGCGTGCTGGTTTTTTTCTGGCTGGAACCACACCTGGGACTCAATTTCATTCCACGTAATGCCAATTTGTACTGCGGAATACTAGCTCACCTGCGTGATTCAGAAGTTTTTAATTCAGTGCGTGAAGTTTTGAATCACCCTGACTAGAATTGGAGTGCAAACCGCACTCTCGTAAGCCAATTCGTTGATTTTACATTAACATTTGAAATGTATCATGGATTTGGACTCACCCTGTATGTATAATTCACAACTCGCAGCTTTTGCATTATGTATTATTTAATAATATAAAAAAATCTAACTTTATTACACGATACAAATTCAAAGCTTTTAAAATAATTTTGAAATTTTGATAACTTAAATTTTACGAACCAGTATCAAATTTTTCTGATTGTACTTAGTACATTGCTAAAAATCCCTATAATTCGAATTACCTCCAATAAAAAAAAAAAAAAAAAAAAAAAAAAAAAAAAAAAAAAAAAAAAAAAAAAAAAAAAAAAAAATCAAGTTTTATAATGTATGTTTATAACTAAAAAAACTGCACTACTTAGAACTTAGAACTTCTTCCCTCTAGATCTTTTATTTTGCAGATTTTTCTGGTGGGTAATCGACCACCCCAAATTTTAATTTAATCCTTTTTAATTACATAAAAACCGCATTATTTTAACTACAGAATTTAGACAATAATTGAAGAAATGAGTGTTTGAGAAATTCGTTAGCATTCACATTCAATGTTTTTATTTTTTTTATCGTTACAAACATTAGTCTTTTATAACATAAAACCCAAGATTTTAAGATTCAAAATTTTTATTCGATTTTCGATTCAAAATTATTTTTATTATACCTTAAATACATATGTTCTTACTTTATTGACCCATTTATGTCACGTTAAAAGAAAAAAAAAATCAACTGTATAATATAAATGGGACCCATAACTGCTTTTTCATAACTGAGGTCATGAATAATTCGATTTTATTCAAACAGATTTTTGTTTTCACGTTCACAATATTAACTATACAAGAAAGGAAATGTGTAAAAGAACTGGAGTACAAATATCACTCCACTGAACTTTTCTATTCTTGGTTCATGTTGAGTATAAACATATTAAACTTAATGAACTTCACAGACGCATCGTATATACTATACATAAGACCTGAAATGTTGGGAAACAATTTAAGTGAAATTCAATACAATCTCTGGGTTGTTACAGTTACAAAGGAAAATCGCATAAAAATTAATAAGATCACAGAAGAAATTAAACATGTTTTTGCCATATCTGCTATTAAAATGGGCTTAATAATTTAAGTATTTTTTATTTTTCCATTAGGGAAAAGAACTTCATCTTTATCGTAAAAAAAAAAAAATGTCAATTGCTTGATATGGCCATGTTAATCTTAGATGAAAGATGCATAAATGAATTAATGAAGTGGAAATACTATGAAAGATTAATATTGCCCTAATTAGGTAAAGATAAAAACCATTGCAGTGAGAATTTAATATGCTGCACATTTTATATATATAATTTTAAAATCCTCATTCACATTTCTTTTAACTAGTTATCAGAATAACATAATGATATTTACTGATAGTAGATAACGCATCACAGCTGCTAGTTTGGATTATGTGGATTAACCTCAACATTCAAAATATTTCCAATTCACAGAATGAAGGAAAGAATATATATTTTTAGAAAATTGTTGGCTGCTCCTTCAGTGACTCTTAGGCCATGACTTATTGATAAGCTATACAATACAAAGTCCGCTGAATCTGCCGTTCCAGTGGTGAATGAATTAGATCAAAGTGGCCTCCCCTTTCCCAGATGAAGCAGGAAAGGTTGGGGGAACCACACACAGTGGATGAATTGTCATAAGCTTGGGTATTGAAATTCCTTTTCATTTAGACACTTTTATCTTCTTAAAATGATGTAGTTTATATTTTATATATATAAAGATAGGGAGAATTATAGCCGCCAAACTAAAGACAAAATCAAGTCAATAACTTCCAAAATATTGCTCGTAGCAGTTCATTTTTCTGTGGCATTACGTGAATTTCATCGAAATTCGGAATAAAAATAACATACCTAAAATATGGGGATGGGCATTTTTATCCCCTACTATGCATTTAATCCAAAATTGAAAATTCGTAAGATTTGAAAGCAACAATCGGAAGTCTATTCACACAAAAAATAAAAGAGTTCCAATCAAATCTATTTAAGTGCACAGCTATTATGCCTAAACATACGTCCACTGTATTAAAGCTATTCTCGTATAAGTCATTGTTGAGAATAATGCATTTTGGATTATAATCAAGAATTCTTTGCCAAAGAGCATCAGGAACTTCAATAAAGATATGTTCATAACTTTACTTTTTAAATGAATAATCGATAGCGTGATCGATGATTTTACTCATAAATAAGTGCTTTTAGCTGTATATGTACATTACTGAGTGAAAGAGTGCAGCAGTTACTGAACAAAAGTGCCGTGTTTGGTATAGCTTTTTTCATAATCGTGAGGAAAAAAATTTGTTAGTTAATTAGATAATTAAAACCTATGTCGATCGAAATGTTTCCCTTTATTATTTTCCTAATTGATTTAGAATGTGCAGAAAATATGTCACGCTTACCTTGGCTATCACGCCCAACAAATTGACTTCAAATATTTGAAAGATTGAAGCCAAAGACTGTTTATACAAATGAAATGTCAACAAAAACTATATAGAAAGAATTGACGATTCTTAAATTGATAAAAGAATTTAAGAGGCTACGTACGTAATTCATATTTGCTTAATTAGAACCACATAAAAAAGGTACACTGACACGCGCCTTACCAACATGATTTTCTGTCATCGGGCTAGCATCGAGGGCGGTTTCCAAGTTTTTGCTTATGCATAACGAAATTAAAGTCAGATACTCTTGCAAAATTTTCAAGTTAATTCAACCCCCTTTCTTTTGTTCTCTTCCCTCCTGTAATAGACTCTCGCGATGCACTCAGGATAAGGCTGTATCAGAAGTGAATCATCTTGGGTCAAGTACCCTGCATTATTCAAACCACTTAGTTAAGATAAAGCATAATTTACCATTGAGCAACTTTACAAATCGAACTAAAGAGGAAAAACCATAAAAACCTTGAAAATCACATTTGACATTTTAAAACGAGCTTATATTAGTTAGATTGCTTTAAAGCTAGAAATTGGATGATTCGAATCTTGATACCGAATCAAATAAGTCAATTTTTCATAAAGGCGGATAATATCCATGAATTTGACGAACGAAATAATATTCACTCCTTTTAATTTTTGAAAGACATGAAGAAATTTTACGAGATAAAATCTTTTAATTACACTTTAGGTCGTGTATTAAACTTTATATTTCAAACAAAAGCTACGATATAAAATAAGTAACAATACTTCTTACTTTAAACAATCTTTAGAAGTAAAAAAAAGAATTTTTTTTTTTGCCTCCTCCCTTGAAATTGGAAAATTTGTGCTTTCAATTGATTTAGGAATTTTTCTCTACATTTATTTCTTTATGATCCATATTATCCAAAATAATCCTAATATACGCTTTATATTTTACATTACTTGATATGGACAAGGGAAATTTTTTTTTTTTAAAAATCCCCATATATAAACAGCTGTCATTCTGAAAATTAATTAAAAGACATTTTACCAATTTTTATAAATAATGTAATATAGTTGAAAAAGAGTATAATTTAATAAAAATACGCTTTTCGTATTAAACTTGTCATATTAAAATAGTTTATTAGGAATTAAAGAAAGTTACAGAAAAACATTATACACAGGAAGCATATTGCTCTGCAAAATGTGCTGCTTAAAAAAAAAAAAACACTAAGAAAATAAAAATATTTTGAGCCACCTAGCATTAAGGAAAGGTAAAAAAAAAAATCAATTTTCCTTTTTCGTTGATCAACCAAAACGCAAGCCTGCAAGTTGCAACCATCAAGTAGGATTACAAATCTAACCGTAAGGCACCTTTTCAAACTGATTGTCTGTCAATACGTGATTTCGAGCTGTAGCAGTTAAACACGTTTCAGAGATTTTCTAGTTAATCGACGGTTTAGTTCACTTTTATCGAACAAAAAATATTGTTAGGAAGACCAGTTTTACAATCTGTAGCAATCGGTACAGTGGAATGCATTTGTTATTATTTAATTATTGAAAGAATTGAGTTCTTCATTGTTTTTGAAAATCTATTTAAATAACAAATAATAACAGGCATATCTTAAATATGTAGACATTCTTAATATCATTTCCTGTGCATATGTCGTTGCAATCTTAACCACTAAGTATTTTACGAACGTCAGAATCGAATTTTTTTTCTACAAAATTATTTCAATCTAATTTTTCACCCGTAGAAATTAAAATATTTATTACACAATTTTCTCATTATTTTGAGCTGTCATCCCGTTATTTTAATTTTTATGTCATTCCACGTAGTCGAGGCGTCCTTAGAGTAAGAATTATTTTTAAAACTTTACAGTAAGAGATAAATGTTCTAATTCTGATGTTCTAATTTAGAAATAGTACGATGTAAAATAATTGTTATTTAAATTATTTGAAATAGATGAAAATGATAATTTCAAGATCAATTCTTTAATTTTATTTGTTGCTAATGATAGAAAACTTTTAATATATGCGTACATGCAATAATATATATATATAAGTTATGTAAAGTATTTATAGTAGCCTTTTGGGCTTTTTATGAAAGGAAAAGTCATTAAAAAGTTGTTTAAAATATTACTTAGAGTTTTGGGATTTAATTACACTTTGTTAACAAGGTATTAAATAATAAAAACCTAAAAGTAACTTTACCACTCGCTATCACACAGAAAAAAAATACAAAACGGGGAAAAAAACCTACTTCAAAGTTGAAATCATATTACGAACATCAGCAGTTTCAAATTTAGCTTACATGCTCTTTAATTCATGGTTGATATTAGAAATATCTAATCGATCTAGCAGAATGCGAAATTTAACACCTTCAGAAAGTTAAAAAAAAAAAAAAATCCTAACCTTTTTAAAATTTTGTTTTTAATAGATAAATGGTAAAAGGTAATTAAAAAATATTTCAATACAACAAAAATCTGTTAACTTTTTTTTTAAATGCCCTTTCGTAAATCTGTGAATTACATTTTTACCGTGGATTTATGTTGCGCGTCGATATTTAATTCTTAATTCCACAAATAATACTGACTAAATCCAATAGCTTAAGGACAGAGCAGGAAACTTTCTGAAAAGACGCATTGCAAGCCGTAACTTTTTACATTTACTGCAAAATACCAACCAAAAAAAAAAGTTGACATTTAAATAAAAATTTAAAAAAATTAAATTGCACTAATTTTATTGCACAATCATAACCCATCACGAGAACAAATCAACTACATCACAGCTGTCAACCTTCAAGAGTACTGAAACAAGTATTTAAAAAAAAAAAATGCACACATTAATGTTACTGCATAAATTTCCCAGAAATTCTGAAAAAATTAATATAAATATGTATTTTTCTAACGATAAACTACCACCATTGCACATTTAACACTATTATAAAAAATTTCATGGGAATTATTTGGTACTTTATCCTAATTGTAAAATTTGTATCCTAAACTCCATAAAAGAAAAACAATTTGTATTCTAAAAACTTTGGGATTAACAAAAATTGAACTTTTTGTTCTTTAATAAAATGTTGACAAAAAAATTATACCTTAAAAGAAAGAATAATAATTTGCATACAGCAACAGCCAACGAAGTGCAAAATACATCTGCGACTTCACTTTCAATTAAATTAAACGTGATGAGCATTCATTGCAAGAAGAAATTAGTTTCGAAGAACAATTACAAAGAAGAAAACTATTTAAAAATAAATAAGGATAATTCTGGCTTTGCTAGAACATTATGGAAGTAAATTTCTACTAAAAAATATTATAATTAGGCATTTATAATATTTTTTAGTTTTCTTCCTTGAACTGAAGGCTAGGATAAAAGATGCTGTGTATACTATTACAGACATGTTAACCGCTTTGACATTCTCCGAACTACCAAGAAGGCACACGTTCCACTGAAGCACGTGGTCTTAAAAACTTTATAACACAATTCATCCGAAAGAACATGCCTAATTATAATATTTTTTAGCATAATAAATTTTTGTAAACAGGGCATGACTTTGCTCTCACCTTGTACTTCGCCATCGTCAGGCTGGTGCATAAATGTTTTCCTCACTCACACGGACCAGTTTCTCTTAACATTAGCAAGCCGTTGTTATTCTAACATACATTAACAGCAGTAGATAAATTTTGGATAAATTATTAAAAGAAAAAATTTATGCGCCAATTTAAGGTAAAAAAAAAAAAAAAAATCATTCAAAACTTAAGAAATTTCATTCAGACACTTAGATTCAAATGACACGATTACGAAGGCTTTCTATACTTGAATAAAGCTATAAACAAACCAATTTTGTGAGACGCATACAAGTATTCTTCGTATTGAATGAGAACACTGTATCTGTATATATGCGGGAGCAACAAACATATCTTTTGAAAATTTACATTAAAATATTTCTACTTCTATCTATACATGCTAAACTTTTAGTCTATACAATACAGCAATCGATATATGATCGAGCCCATGCAACCAATAATTAAGAAACTCAACAATGGCACATGTCAGTTCGCTCAACTTCCATCATAACTTCCTTCAACCCCAGAAAATAAAAAGGAAAAGTAAATTAGATTTATGTGCCAGGGCTTTGATGGATGTGAGAAAAATGAAAGCGTTAATGGAAGTCGTCGCCTGAGAAAGTGAATCCATCCACTCTCTGATCAATCATTCAATCTCCCATCGCTGCATGGTCTGCCTTGCAGAATCTCCAAATGAAATGGAAGCAGGAATCGATAAGCCCATGGATAGTTTCAAACTTACCGACTTTCGATTATAGAACAGTTTAAACAAGACAGCTCTCTTCTAAGCTCTAATTACTTATTTATTTCTCAAAATAAGTTCGATAGCAGATCGATTAGATATAGATTTTTATTTTCATTCCCCTATTTTAGAGTGTGAGATAGAAATACTAGTATTAGTGATGATAGTCTATACACGTATTACTTTTTTTAATAGATTGAGCAGAAATCGAATGTTTATGCACGCTATTTTCTAAAATATCTTATTTAATAAATGTACAATATCTTGTTTAAAAAAACCTCCAATATATTTTTTAGCATTATAGAAGTTTTACAAGTACCACCATTGAACTTGATGGAATATATGGATTGAAATGCAGTATGCATTGTTCATGAATGAAAATTAAGTGAAAGAAACTCAGAAATTGAACAAGAGACTTGATTCATATTAATATACAAGAATACACAAGTGAAAATTATCACAAAAGTAATTTATATACAACCAAAAAATTCAATGAATGAAAATGGAAACATCAACTAGCATTATTAAGGAATATATAGCCATCATATTATATAAATTTTTATAGTATGTATATTCATAAATGTTATGCTAATTTAATGTCATTTCACCATTTCATTTAATGTCATCCCTGTCATTAAATGATTGCATGACAATGCATTTAATGTCATTATTTTGATATTTATTTTTGTCTAATGTAGTAAATTTAAGGATATTAAAGGTTCAAGATTTTATATTCATTGCACAGTAAAAATTTTAAGTGCAGAAGTAGTTAAAATTAAACTAGTGCCAAAATAATAGAATTTAGATATTTATAATTCAAAACGCTTAGTTAAAATGTATAAATTCCTCTATATTCTTTCCAGCATTTGTATGAATATTGGTTTAAGATTATTTTTTACTACTTCCAAAGAGGAAGCACTTATTTTGATGTGTCATAATCAATTACTACAGAAAAAATTGCTTTCCAGGAGATTTAAGGAGACTTAGTGTTTATTTATGGATAAAAAAAACCAAGAAAAAGACACAGTGTCAGATTACAAATGCTAAAATGACTATCAAACAATTTTTAAATAAAATATTATATTATTCAATCATAAAATAAAAGATAATCCCAGACTAGAAAAACAATAAAATTTTTATTACTTTTTATATTAATAGATTTCTATATCAAAACATAAGATTATTAAGTCTTTCACGCATACAGAAAAAAATCATTTTTTAAACAGCTGTCCATAAACTTTTTTTAATGCTCTGTTAATCCCTCATTATAAATAACTACAATTTTTTAAACAAATTGCACAGCATTTCCTTACCTAAAATTTATAAATAATCAACAAAATTTATATGTTTTAATTGATTGCAATAAAAATTCTGCATAATTTTTCTGTAAAATCAAAGGGAAAAAACCCCCGATCAATTAAATACAATTTAAAATATGATTCATTAGGTTACTGTTTCATGACAAGCTATAAGAAAAGTTAATGGTTTGATTGCAATTCAAAATAAGATTTCCAAAATTTTTTTTAAATAGTATGCTTCATATAATACAAAAAACAAAGTAAATTTTTAATACTGACAAATAATTTACTTTCTTTTCTACAATTTTCTTTAATACAAAATACTTATTTAATGGGAAAAAGTGAAAAAGAGCTTTAATGCAATAAGTTGTTCTATTATCAACTTGTATACTCTATACTTGTTTTAAATTACAGAAAATACCTTTTTAGAAATAATTAAAGATAAAATATTTAGCAATTTAAATAATTGCTAATGAATTTCGTTCTATATTACACGAGATTCTTGCAGTTTGGAATATTATTTCAATACCAAAAAAATAGACATATTAACAATAATTTTTAAAAAATTATAATCATTCAGTAAACACAATATGATCTTATAAAACTATTTAGCTTACAATTCAGGATTTATGTAAGGTCATATAAAATACTTGATGAAATCAATTTTACTCATCTCCAATAAATTTCTTGAAGTATCAATCAAAATTATTTTCGAAAGTCAAAATTTAAATTACTTTTAAAGTTTTATTCCTATTATTTATATAACATATTAATGTAAATACATTCATGCATATATATTTGAGAAGGGCCCACATAATTTTTTCATGCATTGTTCAAATGAATTAAAAAAAAATAGTAAGAATACTTAACATTGCTGGATCCTTTAAAAAGCTAAAACAATAATTAAAAAAAAAAATCAATTAGAAAAATCTACTCATCAGAATTTCAATATTGATTATTTCTAGATTAGAAGAACATTACTACAATGATCAGGTATTGACAATTTTCTTTAAGAAAAATTTAGAAGACTACAAAGAGTATTTTGCATATAACCAAAAAAAAAATAATTAACACTTTCCCTTTATTTCCTGATTCCAGTGTCTAAGTATATTGAGTGGTATATGAAATAAAGAACTTGTATATTATAAAAAATCAAAGAAAGGGGGGAAAAAACACATTTTATTTCTATTAGGTAGGCTACCTTACGAGTGTGAATAGATACAAACAGTTTATATAGTATTCTATATATCTATGTATATACACGTACAATTTGATAATGTAAATTATACTTAGGAAATTATAAATATGCAGAAAAAAATTACAGTTAATTAGTTTTATAGACATTTTAAATGTGTTATTAAATTTACAATATGATTTCACAAACATATTTATTCATAATTTCTTCATTCAAACACTATACAAAAAGATAATACGAATGAGCAATTACTCTGCAAGATTTAAAATAATTATATTCACTAAGTTACCTACAATTATCGTTTGAAATTATAAAAAAAAGAAACATACTATGTAGTTAATTTGAGTCCTTTTTTTATTGCAATGCAAAAAAGTAGAAAATTATAAGAAAATAATTTCTAAAGGTAAAAATATCAAATAATTTTAAAAATTATGTGACAATTTTAGAAATCAATTCAATTTCTCTGAAATTATATAACAATGAATTGTAAACATTATATTAAAGAATTACAATTTAGAGTAAGAAACTTTTCATAAAAATTTATAAAGTAATTTAAAGTAATACATATATATGTATGCATTATTCAATTAAAAACCACTATTTTTTCAAGTTTTTAATTGACATATATTTAAGTGGTAATGCAAAAACAATCTATATCAAAGTAAATGGATACTGAGATAATTCAAAATTTTGGTACTGTTGAATTAAATGCAAATATATATATTAAGTTTAATTTAGTAAATTAATATAAAACTTGTCATAAGAAATTTTAATTAGTATTGCGATTTGATTATCCTTTTTTCTAAGAGTCATATTCAATATTTTCAGGAAGACTTAGTGAAAGTCAAGAAGAAACCAGTTCTTATAATTTTTTTTAAGAATTCAATAATGCCAGTATTTTGGCTTTAAAGCATATTTTTCTAGGTAACATTTAACGACACACAACAAAAAAAACCCTCTTAATTCTGAAAGAATAATATAGCATCACTGTTTTTGTTAAGCTTTCGGGAAAGTTAATGAAATAAACTACAGAGAAGATTAATTTAAAGAAAAAGAAATTCAAAAATAATTTTATTAATTCAAATTCAAAACATTGATTATTTCTTAATTTTTTATAAAGAAACCGAAACCAAATATAAAAAAAAAACAAAAGTACTAACCGCACGCATCCGTTCCTGTCCACAACTAAATTTTCAACACAACTGGAACATCAAAGTTTGGTTACATTCTGCACGTTAAGTTGAGTTGACTTGTGAACAGAGATAATGTTACTCGTTTCATTCCTTCCCCCCATCTTCTTTCGTAGTAATCCCCCCTTTTTTAAAATTAATATTGCTATTCTTAAAGAATAAAAGTTTTCTTTATTTTGTTTGTATTTCTTCATTCATGACCTACCATGTTGAAATTTTTATAAATTTTAAGGCAAAAACAAAATGAGGTAATAACGGATCTCAAAAGGTTAATTATTCATTTTTTAATTTCTTCATAAAATGCATCTTGAATGGAAAAAGTTAGTTAATTTATTGACAGAAAAATTATTGCGATGCTTTTTATTTCATAGTTTTCTTTCAAAATTTTATTAAATTGAAATTTAGCACATCTGACATATACGATATTTCTATAATGGCAAAGGATGATAGACTAAATACTTTCGCTTTTGCGATTTGGAAACATTTGAAACAAAGTTTTAAAGATGGAGAAATAGGAAGTAAAATGAAATATTTTATGAAATGGATTTAAAAATGGAGTATTTAAAATGTGGCGAATTAGAACAACTATACAAAATCATGTGAGATATATGGTATGCAATTATTATTTGCAGTAGAATTCTATATTATTATTATTTTTTTTTTACTACGTTTAGACTGCTTTGGCCTTCCGAACTATTTCTGCATGCTGACTGAAAATTGCAACTAACAATTTAAAATCACTTCCATATCATCTACATTTTACAATTAAATAAATTTTTTTTAAATTAAACCATGTAGTTTTGTGTGAACTGTTTTATAATAATGATTATTTATCATGTATTTGCATATTTTAGGTAATCAAATTGTGTTAATTGAAATTGTATTTCATGATAATGTTTATGAAATTCAAAATTTTTAATATACCCTTTTTTTTTTTTAAATTCATTTCTGAATTTGCCTAATTATTGGAAGTAGTACAATCGTAAATTATTTTGGTATCGCTGTTTTTTATTAATTGTTCCGTAATCAATTAAGAAATTTTATAACACAAATTATCAGAAGATTGAATATTTATAAATTTTAATCAATCTGTTACTGGGAAAAATGTATTTACTTTATCATTGTAATGCTTAATGCAGATACGAAAATAGTTTATGAAAACATTCTAAATTAGGTTAAAGCATTGATTTAAAAGTTCAAGAATCTAAATTTAAAAAAAATCCATTTGAAACATTAATTTAAAGCAATTTGATTAAGTGGAGAAATGTTCATACATAGTTTTAGTGCATATAGTAATAATTATGTGCTATTAAGAATAAATTTTTAAGCAGGCAATGTTTTTT
Organism: Caerostris darwini; assembly: GCA_021605075.1. Lineage (NCBI taxonomy): Eukaryota > Metazoa > Arthropoda > Arachnida > Araneae > Araneidae > Caerostris > Caerostris darwini. Next base: position 986,277 of record BPLQ01008169.1, read on the forward strand.
TTTCTTCTTGCAGACTGCATACAGTCATATTTCATATTTAACTGGCTGCTTACAGTCATATTCCTTTGTTATTAACTTTAAGTTAAAATTAAAAGTTATAAATAAAATTGGTATGAGTTATAAATAAAATTGGTATGAGTTATAAATAAAATTGGTATGAAATGCAGGAAAAGCAAATATGTTTATAAAATAAAAATTTATTTGATTAAACACACAGGCTAACAAAAAATATTTTTTAAAAATGTTTATCATAACTTAGTGTTTTTAATATTTTTTAGAGTGCTTGTTCTTATTATTCAATCGCTTTTCTTCATTATTTTTTGCTATCGCCCACTATTTTTCTACAAACTCCATTTTTACCTTTTATAATATTAGAATTCAGTACAGTAAAGTGAAAGGTATATGTGAAAAGAGAATAAAAATGTACTTCCTATTCTATTTTTATTTTTTTAACATTATGATGAGGAAAGTTGGGAAAGGTGTTACTCTTTTTCTTAGTGATTCAAAGGCTTTTTTTTTTCTTAACCTTTTATAGGTAAAAATTCAGGTGTAGTTCTTTGTGTTATGCAGAGTTTTTCGATGAAGAGATCAGCTATAATCTTTCATCATATTTACATCTGAATGACCTTAGTGTTGTTATTCTATTATTGTATATTGATGGAAATATTTTTCTTTTTCTTTCATTGATGCAAGATTTTCAGGGGAAAAAAAATTTAAATGTAACTATAAAATGAAATGCAGACTCATTTCATCCAAATTTTTCAGATTTTCTCAACATAATTTGAATTATATTTTCATAATTAGGGTTTTTATGAACTCCCAGGAACTTAAAAACTTCTTTAAATGCTGTATAAGCATCTTTTTCTTTTGAGTTCATTACTAAATTATGATCTTGTATCAATTTTTTTATGTTGAAACAAACACTTCTTTTCAGCTTTGCTTCTTACAAATGAGAGCGTGTTTTTTTTTTAAATTAAAATTTTTTTTTTTTTTTTTTTTTCATCTGTACTAAAAGCAAGGTCCAGTTTTTGAGACTGTTTTTTTTTAAATTGCTAAATGAGTTATAATTTTGTGTGAAGTAGTGGAGAGGTCTTAAGGGTTTACCAACCTCCATGTTTAATGCTTTTGCATTCCATAGGAACTCTTTTGCATGCTATAGGCTGTTCCATATAATTAAAACCCCTGAAAATTTATTTTTCCCTTTCCTATTTCTTTAAGTCTTCTAAACAAACATAAGATATCTTGTGTGCCGAAAACTTTTGTTGATCTTCGATCTTGACCTCGAAGTAGGGGAAGTACCTTATTTTCACAAATTTCATTATGTTCCTGCAGTGTTTTTTGATAAGAAACTCGCCTCAATTATAGCAAAATTTATCAGGACTGTTACTAATACCATGATTCACCTTTTTATTAAGAAATACAAAGCAATGAAGTAAGACTATTGAGAATGACTTGAAGCATTCTAGCAATTCACAGTAGTGCCATCAAGAAGATATCTATGCACTTGATATAGCCATCCAGGCCTGAAAGCATTAGTAGCAATGTTCAATATCTGTTAAAATTTGCAAGTTGTCTGAAATTATGATTTCTTTGAAAAATTTAAAATTAAAAAAAAGAAAAAGTTGGTGTAGGAAAAAAATTCCTTTTTACAAAAAAATGTTCTTTGCTGTGATGATTTTATGGTAATTTTTGAAATATTAATATTATATTTTGAAATTAAATATAATATTAATATTTTCAAAAATTACCATTAAATAATTAAATATAATATTTTGAAATATAATATTGAAAATAAGTTTTTTCTTTGCTGGCCTGTGTTATTTATTAAATTATATAACATTGCTTCAATATATATATTATCAATAAAACTTTATAAAACAATGATAGTTCTTTTTGCAATTTCTAATAATTCCATTTAGTTATTCAAGTATAAAGGAATTAAAAAATAGTTTATTTGGTTTTTAATCCCATACCATAAAGAGTAATTTATCTGTATTAAAGCAAATATATTTGTGTGTTTGTTTGTATTTGCTAAAACTTGAAAAAGAAAAAAATAATACTTAGAACTTAATTTTTTTTCCTTGAATGCATCCTTTTTATATGGAATGCATAGTTAAAACTTGTAAAAAAATTCTTGATTTTTTTTTATTTAAATAAATACCTTATTTTTTTTTTTTAAATTGCACTTTCAAATAATTTAGTTTAAAAAATTATTGATGAAAAAAAATTACGAGTGGGAAATGATTTTATAGTACTTTATGCACTTATTCAAATTTGTGATTCATAATTCATATCTAATATATATATATATATATATATATATATATATATATATTTTAAACTTGATTTGACTTTTCTGTTGATAAGTAATTCATAAATATTTTAGTGCAGGAGATTAAGAATGCTTAAAAAATTCTTTTTAATTTAAAACATTAAGTTTTTGTGATGTGTTACTTTTAACATCTTTTTTATTCAGTTTAAATGCTCCATGTATTGGTATAAAATTTTTTCATTCTAAATTTTTTTATTGTAGTAACAGAAAAAGAATGATTATTTATGTATGTTATTTCTGTTATTAATCTTTTGATACTGCTTTAATCAATTAAAAAATGGATATAAGAAATACATACTTTTTAAAATTAACAAAATTTACTAAACAGTTTTCATGGATAATTTTTAGACTAAAATATATTTGATATCTTTATAATTTAAAAATAATATTGATATTTTTGTAATAATGATTAACATATAGCAATTTACATGAAAAATCAAATGATTATTGACTTCATATGTTATATTTCCAGATTTTTACATTTTAATTCCAAGTTTTTAAGGTGTTTTATATAATTTTTTTTCTATATTAAGATTATAAAACACTATTAGGCCAAATTTGGTTAGTTAAGGCTTATATTAGGCTTGATTGATGAAGTTTGTTATGTTGAGTATATTTTCTGTGGGTTTCTTTGCTCTTTTAACTAATATTTTATAAAATTCAATTTACCAAATTAGAAAATATATCATTTCACTGAAGCTGAGCTCTGCCTAGTTATATTAGCCAGTAATGTATATAATTGTGATGATAAATGACTTATGTGCATATAATGATTTTACATGTAGAATTTTGTGGAAAAGAGAATTATATTTTTCTTTGATTAATTGTCATATTAATTAATATATTATTACTTCTGATACATCATTTTGAAGTGAATTTCTACTGCTAAGTTACTATTAAAATCTTAACTTTTTTGGTGTCATTTATTTTTTTATGCATTAGTTTTGATTTATTTTCATCTTATCCTTTGATCTCCGCATGCAGTTGTTCACCAATCCTGGTTAGGATTAAATATGTAATCCATCATTAAAAGAAAAATTAAAAATCTATACCTTTATATTCAGCCTGAAATATTTTCCAATATCTGTTCCATAAACTATTAGAAATGTGTGTGGTTATTTAATCTTATTTAAAAAAATTATTATAATCATTTATAGGCATTTCATGAAAACTAAAATTAGTTAAATCAATTAGGTTAAAGAAAAGATTCCAGGAGGCCATCCGAGTTTAAAATTAAAACAATTAGTTTAAAAGTAATCTTAAAGACAAAGTAAAAGACAAAGCTGAAGCTTTTATTAAGCTTATAAATAATCTTAAAAATCATTAATTCAGAAATAGTATCAATAAACTAATTTTTCTGAAATAACTGTACTTCAAGCTTTATTCTTAATTAAACGTCTCCTTTTTTTGTTTTTTATGAGCAGTTCTTCATAAGTTTATTTTTGATAAATCTATAAAGGTGTAATTGAAGTTTCTAAATTATTTGGTGTAAAAATTATTTTTTCAAGATCCTAGTTATATTTATTAAATTTTTTTGAACTGTTAAAAAAAAAAAAAAAAAAAAAAAAAAAAAAAAGAACCATTAGAAATTAACTAGCATTCCTATCAACATTGTCTTTAAAATTTCTAATTATAGAGTAGTTATACTTTTAAACTTAGTGGAATTTTATTTATTTGATATGTGCTTGTCATTTGACTGCTTTTCCTGCCCCTGAAATAGTTGAATTTGCTATTTAAAAATACTAGAGATTTAATTAGACTAAGAGATTTATGTATAAAAATAATCAATTTCTATAAACTAATGTTATGTTTTCAGAAAAGAAATTCTTTGCTTTTGTAATACATTTTTATATATTTTAAAACATAAGTCATATTTAATAATTTCCTCTGAAATTTTTTGTTAGTGGTTGTTGATTTAATTTTTAAGCTGTTAATTAATAAAATTAATTAATAGAATTTTTATTCACTTTTATTATTTATTAGGTTCTGAGATATTAATGAAATTATTCTTATATCTTTATAAACTTGGTCTTTTTTTTATTTTTTATTCCAGATATAAAACTACTTATTCCATTTCATTTATAATTATGTTTATCCATTTACATGTAGTTTTTAATGTAATATAAAGTTTAGGATGATATTCTAATGAAATCTACTTTTTTAAATGAATACTTAATTTTTTTAGTATTTTATAGTATGTTTTGTTTCTAAGAAATTGTATTTATTATATTTCTTTATACATACTTATGCTTTTTAATAATTTCTTGGGACTTTCATATTGTGAGACAGTTTTTTCATAACTTAATCATAAACTTTTGAGAGGCTATGAAAACTTTAACTATAATATTTTTCACTATAAAATATTAGTGAAATTGAGTCATATACGAGTTGTTGAAATGAAACAAAGCCTGTAATGTCAGAAATGTTTTTTTTTGTCAGCCACGAGATAAATGCAGGTCCCAATTGATATTCCATTTGAACAATCCTTATATCCTTTGGAATTTATTAGTTTCTATATCTGGTTTCAGATAGCATAATTATTTAAATAAATTTTTTTTTTTTTTTGCATTTTACAAGCTTCAATTACATATTATTAATTGAAAACTATTTCTTTTATTGTAACATTAATTAATTATAATGTTTACTACTATGTATATGAATACTTTTTTTAGAGTTATTGAAATAAACTTAAAAGTTTGGCTGCTGTACAAAGATTTTTTAACTATTAATATATAGAAAAAAATTTCTGTGACACGAATCTTTTAACTTTCCCCTTCCTCCTTCTTTACCAAAGACGGCTAACGTAACACTGTGAATCAGTTTTTTTTTTTTTATTGATTGATGCTTGATATAAAAATTTTACCAAAATGTTAAATTTGATTGATTTAATTTAGTGATTATTTTTGAGAGTTTTCATGTTCATAGACCATTCATTTGCTGGTCTTAAATTTCCAAAATTCAGTGCTTATAGTTTTATTTGGTTTTAGACAATTGCTCTCTGTACTTACACACAAAAAAACAAGCACACACACAAGAGAGAGAGATATCAAAAGCATATGTATATAGTAAAAGAGCTGCAGCAAAATTTAGTTGAAAGTCAAGTAGAATCAGCAGACAAATGAAAAGTTAAGAATCTTTTTACTTTATTTTATCAACACGGAAGTTAATGTATTGGAATCCAGCTCTGAGAGGCAGCAGATACAAGAGTGATATGTCTGAAGATGGCAAAAGTTATTGGGCATCTGGCAGTCAAAACTAATCATTAAAAGTGTTTTGGTTAGCAGCTTGGGAAATGAAGAAACCAAAATAATCTGCAAAGATAAATGTTAAGTCAGTGTGTAAGATTTCATATTGATCTTTTGGAAAAATACAGGAATATTCATCAATTAATCAATTTAGTTCAACTTCCTCATTGTTGACAATCTGAGCATTTACTATGTGTTGTTCCTCAGAAATCATTGGGCAGGTGCCTCCAAATATTATTTACATAAAAAATATATCAGTTGTAAAATATATGAAAAAATTTGTATTTTGAAAACTGTTACACATATTATTAGTGACACATAAAAAAAAAAAAAAAAAAAAAAAAAAAAAAGGAAGAAAACACTCAAATTTTTTCTTCCAATGTTTCAAATATGAACTTTTCAGCACTTTTATATTATCAATAGTTCTTAATCCACCACTGGTGCATCCTTTAAGTCAGGAATATTTTAGGCAATGGGAATTTGTAAACAAAATCTTTAATACCTTACAAAAAGAAACAATAAACTTAAAGAATGCATCAGTGTCAAATTAAGAATCGTCGACAATGTAAAATTGCTGAATGTATGAAACAAACTTGATTACAATTTGATGCTCTCCTGTTACTATAAAGTTTACGCTTTGAATGTTTGTAACTGAAGAATAAGCTTGAAATGTTATTCTTTATTTTCATGTATCACTGATTATATTATTTGTAAACTTTTGAAAATAAGAATTTTTAAAAGTTATTTTTTATGTGGAAAGCAAGATTATACATTATATTATTCATTATCTAATTTCCATCAAATATATCTTGATTTTATATAAATCCAAGCTATTATTATTTTTTAAAAAATCTAAGTACTGCCATAACTGTTATACTAATATTGAAATGTTAAATCGGAAATTTGGATAATATTATATAATCGCTTATGAACAAAAGTGTATGAAAAAACATGCAATTTAAGTGTCACTTATTTCCATTTAGATAAACATACATATCTGCCAATTACATGTTAAAAAAACCCTTACAATTTCGTGGTGTGGATTATAGCAGGCCGTGTACAAAATGTGGAATTTATTTTTTGGAAGTTTTGTAAAAATCAATTCTGAATTGGCCTGAAATGAAGTTATATACATTGCAAAAGGCCAAATTAGTAAATAACTGTGACATTGCTCAACATTTTCATTTCAAACAAGTATGAAGATTACAAATAGTAGGAAAATATTATTGCTTTTTTTCACCATAGTTCTTAAATGCTCATCTTCTTTCAAGTTCTCACTATCTTAAAATTTATATCATAACTTTTAAAGTATAATAGCGGCATCAGAATTGCTCTTTAATATTGAAAAACGTTTGTTTTATGCCATAGGTGTGAAAACTTAATTGCCATATTGGGGGTATTTAATCTTACTCCTCCAAAAAAAATGATCAAGTTGTGTGAATTACTTTGAGGGTAATTCTGAACATTCTCGTTATAAAGATACTTTTAATTTATTCTAGAGCAGAACCGTTTTTGTTGGACCGTACTTTCATGCCGTTTTTCTCTGAAGGAAAACACAAGTTTGTTACAGTTTAAAAACAAATACTTGATAAAATTATGAAATCAATCATATAATTAATAAATATTTTAAATTATTTTTATTTTAATTTCCGTAAAATGCACTATTTACTTGAGCTGTAGCTTGATTCGTGCAGCCAGCTAGTGACAGAAATTTGAGTTATTTAGTCCTGAATATGGGCAGGTATAAAGTGTACCAATTTTCTATGACAGACGCGATTCACGATATTTATTTTGACCCAAAATCCCGGTATATCTTTTACGATCAAAGTGTTACATTTTCACATATTTCAATTTTATATTTTGATGTAGTTGATAATTAATAAAAATGTTTATTACAAATTTTCTACCTCTGTTTGAAGTATTGTTCTGCATTTAAAATTTTTCTTGTGGAATTTTTTTTAAGTATCCCAAAATATTGCAGTGCCAGGAAAATAATAATAAAATGCTTTGAATAATGTGCGTGCTTTTTCGTCTTGGCGTTTTACACAATCTTAAAATGTCATATTTATGCTTAGAAAGGCTTTTTTTTAAACATTAATTCAAATGCTTTTCATAGATAATTACATTTATTTTTTTTCTTTTACTTGTGTTCAAGTTGTAACATTTATTTAATAATGTAACAGTTCTTATATACTAATGCTATTTTTAATGAAAATAAATTGTTTTATTTAGGTAGTTGAGCTGGTGAATTATTCACAGTATTTATTACCCTTAATTCAAACCTGATTAGGGAGGCAATATAAAAAAGAAGGTTATAAATTAATTAAATACATTTTTTTTCTAACCCTGCCAAACCTATTTAAAAAGTGATTGAATTTTCTTTTGTAAGATAAATTTGGGATTCACTTGTTGTTATTTTTGCTTATAATAATGTTTTTTTTAACCTATTATTAGCTACCATGTTAATGATTTTGAACTTAAAAAATCTTCAAGAAATCTTGATAAAACTGTCAATCAAAAACAATGTATATATTGTCTTGTGATTTCTGTTTTCCCCTTTGAAATTGCTTCTCTGGTGCAGTATTCATTAATATTTCTGATGATAATTGTGGTGTTAAAAGCATCAAGGGAGAGGAGCAAATATCATATTAATAAATTCTTTGTATAAGCTTTGAATTATAGCTGCTGTGGTCACCCCTCCCCTTTTTTCGGTAAAAATTAGTTTATATGAGAAACAAAATAAAATGAAAGTATGCGAATTGTGGATAATGGAAAGAAGTCGTAATTTTACGATAGAAGTCAAAACGGAATGCACGTTATACCCTGTTTTGTATATGAGTGGATAAAAAAAATATTTGAAACAAAATACCGAAATGCTTTCTGCTAATTTGTTTGTATTTCTATGAAATATGAGCAGTAAATACTTCGTTTTTATCGTAGCTCCTTTTTTCCATTTTCTTCTCTTCGGCATAGAAAAAAAAAAAAAAAGGGGGGAATGTTATATTAATTAATTTCAACCGCATATACAAAAACGTAATTTAATTGGTAAATGCTTATACCACAGAAAATAAGTGCAAATTCCCAAATCGTCCTTGGATTATTAGGCAGGAAGTTACGATTAGTATATAGAGAATTTTGAAGAGCAATTGAATATATTAATTTGCTGTAAACTACATTTTCTCTGAGTATTTCTTTACATAAACGTAGCAAATATAATTATTATTATGTGTGAATAATGGAAAATGATTTTTTCCTAATCAGCGGCCATTTAATAAAATAAGCCTAATATTACAATAACATATATTCTTAATTTAACGAATTAATGTTAAAAATTTATTTGAACAGTCGGTTTTTTCTTTGGAGGATGAATCAATAAATTTACATGATGTATAACTTAATTTTATTTGAGAATATTTATTGATTTTAAGTGTTCGTCGGTATGAAAACGGACATTTTTTGTTATCTTATAATGAGGCGTAACTGCCGATGCTAAATAAAAAGATGCAATGATACAAACCCCCTTTTAAGACTATTTCGTTTCTTTTCAATACTTTGGATGTAATGCAATATATAAATAAAATTATTTAATGAAAAGCTGTGATATAACTTATGTAACAAACTTTTTTTTATGATTTGAAATTTACTCTGTAGGACTTTGACTTATTTTATATGTATATAAATATAAATATTTTCATTCATTGTTTCCTTCATTAAGCAAAAAAATTTCTTAAAATTGAGAATTTTTCCTTGTTTAAAACTGGTTTATATATATATATGCATAGTTATTCTAGTTTGAATTGAGAGTTTTTCTTTCTTTAAACACAATAATTAAAAATTGCTCAAATATTTTTGATTATTCATTTATCTTATTATTTTGAATAAAGGAATGAATAAATTTTATTTAGTAATAAAACTATTATGAAAACGAAAAGTCTGATTATTGATCTGGACCTCTCTGTCATAATTTAACTGAGCTGGTCCGTTTTTCAAACTAGCGAGTGCAGTACGCACCATTAGCGAAATCAAACTCTTATATTTAATGTGCAATATTACTGAACCATGACAGGAGTGTCATGTAGGTTTTTTTTATACACATGTCAGGAATGACGTGTATCAAAAAAAATGATCGGCTGGGTCGATATACAGGTTACCCATAAAATGTAGAATTTAATGTAAGAACAAAAAGGCATAACGCAGTCTTAAAAGTAAATTAAAAAACCTATAGAATTCCAAACGATTATCTTTTCTTGGAAAAATCTCATTTTCACTTATAAATGACATTGTCTTTGGTTCTATCAACAATTTTACATTATTTAATTATACAATTATTAGCTTGTGAAAGAAATTTAAATAAACCGATAAGAATAGTTCGTGAAAGAAATTAAAAAAAAAATAATTAACCAATAAGAAACTTTGAAGATGGTCAGAAAACAATACAAACTCCTCCCTCGAAAACAATACCTATAATTTTATAGGTAATAAAGATATCATAAAATAAATACCTGATATTAGACCTTAAATATACAATTAGTCAGATCTTAGTGAAGTGAAAGAAAATTCGAAAAGTTGTTTAATACAATGCGCATAAATTTTAACATCAGGGTAAAATAATATTATGTATTCTACAATTAGTTACGCAATAAGCTGTTATATATTGAGTTGGCAAGAAAGTTATTTCAGTTTTCACCATTTACGTAAATGGTAAAAAACGAACGTACTCACGTCGTAGCACGTCGCATTCAGTTTGTACTTAATTTGAAAAAAGTACAAAATAAATGATTGTGTATTTCTAATATCATTAAATTAAATTAGCATTTATAATAAAGGGTAAAAGCTAATGTGTGCTGATTGTCGTTATTTGGAGTGATAATGATAAGAAAGACGAAAGTAATGAAAGATTTATTATACGCCATCTTGCCAATGGCGGTGAACTTATTTACGTAATAACTATAAAAAAATATTTCACGAAAACTTCCTCATCTTAACTGATGAAACTCATAGTTAAGATGCCTGCTTACTTAACGCTGTCAATACTACCATTGCTATAATGCATACAGCCAAAAATGAATGTAGAAAGTACCACTTTTTAATGAATGAATACTCGAGGGTATCAAACATCCATTCATGCTATATTTTCTTTGTTGGAAAACTCAAAGCTTTGTATTTTATAAAAAAAAAAAAAAGTCTTATTTCTATTAGGCACAATATTAGATTCCGTCGTTTTCAATCTTCTTCATCTTTATCTAGAAAACTATTCTTTTAAATTAAAGTTTTTAGTAAAATTTATTGTTCATTCTTATTTGTCTATTTTCATGCAAATGGTCATCATAAAGTCAGCCAATTTTTTTTTTAGCTTAATTTTCAGGCAACATAATGATAAAAAATTTTTGAATGTATGAAAAGCAATTCTTAAAGGCAGGAGGCATTCTTATAAAATAAATTATTATTTATTTATACATATTTAATTAAAAGCTACAATAATCGACTTCAAAAACTATGTATATTAAAAAATGTTTAATGTTTAAAACCTTTGACCAGTCATAGTCAATTTATATCTGTTTTGCATTTTCACTGGGTTTTTTCCGCTCTGTTCAATATTTATCAAAGAAAAGACCGTCACTGCCAAAAACATTAGGAATAACTATAATCAAGGCTTATCTTGGATCAGTGTCATTTTCCAGTTTTGAAAGTTTCCACACTCTTGACGTTACATTTTGTTTTACCGTATGCTAATGCTAGGCAAGCTTTTCATATCAATTTTATTTTTCATTGCTTTTCATGACAGTTATTATTTATTATTATTGAAGTACCACCTTACTAAAAAAAGCTCATTCTTTTTAATATCGATCTTACTTAAAAGTATACGAAAACCTATTTGTTCCGCCTACATTTTTATTTAAGAAAGACTTCCTCGTCTCACTAGACTCTTAAGGGATCCCACTTTACATTTTATGGATAAAAATAAAAACACAAAATCCATTTTTTTTTCTTGTAATTGTAGAAGTTGCTTTCACTTTAGAACAGCTTTTCTAACTAAATAACTAACATCACAAAAAGTATCCTTGTCTTTCAATGAGACGTATGAAGGCATTAAATATATTTTTTTTTAATATATGGAAAAAAAAAAAAATCATCAAAAGCAAAGATGATAGCAGCAAGAGGAAATTTACATTCAGTTAGAAAAGTAATTTAGGATATTTTTGATTTGGTGTATCATTAATTTACTGGTATTCATGACATTTGATAAAAGTCATTTTTGCCACATGGCTCGAGATCACATCAAATGGATACAACAATTTTCCGTGCTCTTTACCATTGAATCCTGGTTTTGCTTACAAACATAATCCGGAAGATTTACTGACCTCTGGAATTCGCTATCAGGCCAATAATATTTTCGAATTGCACATAGGCAGTGGTTTAATGGTTTTTACCGCCGGTGCCCGCAGTGATCTCCATATCTATCTTCGTGGTACTGTGACTGCTGTGTGATATAGAGATGCCATCCTTCTGCAATATATTCTTCAATTCTCGCAACCATGGGTTCTGATTCTGTTTTTTTTTTTCTTTTTCCCCCAGCGATATGCCAAAGTAATTAGGGCTCACATTGTTAGCCAATATTTGGAATCTGAAATACCACTTTTCATAGAATGGCCGTCACAATCACTCGGCTTAAATCCAGTTGAACATATGTGAAGCATACTAGGAAGAGGCATCCCATGACTCTGCTCAGAACCTTTCTGAGCTTATCTTCTCTGTGCGTAGGATCAGATACCCCAAACTAACATAGAAGATCTTTGTCTTGGCTTAATCTTTGTCGGCTGCTACCAGCTCAGCGAATCACATTCCATATTGACAAACTATCACTTCTGAACTATTTTTCCTTCAACAATCCTGCTTTTCTGTTACCCTATAATGTTTAATTTTGTTTGTATACTTCTAAACTAGCACCTTTTATTCTACCCCTTCACCTGTAAAAGTTTCACTCATCTCAGATAAGTAGTTTTCATGTTAACCATTTTTTTGTTGTTGTTTAGCTTTTGGATACCACCACCAGCAACTCACCAACATTTAGTTGACAGCATGACTTATCATATCAAGTCCTTTTTTCGTTTTAAAATTCTTACACCTTATTAGATATGGAGTTTTATTGTTTTTCTTTGTCGGTAAATATTTTTTAATGTGTTTGTGGGTTTCCTACTTATTCACTGAGTGTTTTTCCACCTTCTTATGCAGTGCACTAAAGAATGAACAACCCATGGTTATCTATAATATAGAAAAATATCTATTAGAGTTTCTTAGCTGTACGGTTTCAGGTTCGCAGTATAGATACAGAAAAATGTTTGACCACTTAAATTTAAAGTGTTTTCTTTTATAGTTATTATTTAAACCACCCTTGCGTATATTGTAATTAATTTGATTTTGATTAATATGTATATAAATATTGTCATTTCTTATACAATGAAGAGTATAGAATTGAATAATTTTTCAAGAAAAAGGAAAGGGGAAAAAAGTAATATAAACAAATAAATAGTTTTCATAAGAGCTTTATACGTAGAATATGTTGTTGTTTTTTTTTCAAATATGTATGATTGTTCTTTTTTTTTTAGACGTGTTAAGAAATGCATTGCATAAAAATTTAATAATCTAAATCTTAACGTCTATCCAACACTCATGCTCATAATATATCATGCTGCTGTGAATGTTCTCGGAAAAATCAACTATTAACAGTTCTTTATGACATCATGTGAACAAATGTATACATAATATTTATCACACAAATAGTCGTGTTACACCATATTTTCTTTAATAAGTTGTGCCAAAAAAAATTTCTTGTACAACAAAAAAGAAAGATTAACAAAACTGATTTTACGACAAAGTTGGCAATTGTTTTAGTAATTTATACGTAGAATGCATTTCAAGAATCAAAGCACATTTTATGGAAAAGAAAATAATTCATGGATTTATGAAACTTGTTATGTGCTTCCGATGAACTTCTATTAGTAAGGTTCTTTTAAACTCTTTATTGCTATTTATCTTCTATACTATTCAAAAATACTAGTGTTGTAAAATCGGCTCCTTTACAAAACATTTGTTCGCTACGCCATGCTCTTTGCCTTTCACCTCTGAAGCTTGATTTCTACCAGATACTAAGATCGCAGAAATTCATCTAATCAAAAGCTTGGTCTTCTGTCCACTCTGGCTTTTGATTTGCTCATGTACTGCGACGTGTGATCTAAAAATCTGGTGGGAATCCAGCCTGATATGGTAAAATTTTACGCAAGATACACGCGATTTCCACCAATCAAACCTATATTCTTTAATTAAGTGTACTAAACACAATGGAATGGAATCAACCGACAAAATAGAACTCGCTTAAGGATTTCTCGTTTGAAGTCAATATGTCCGTCACATGATGGGAGGACAATTCAACATCCCATCCCATTTATTTGTTATATCGAATAAATAGGAAATGTTTTAAAAGCAATTTTGCATTTTCATCGAAGTCGGTGTTATAATGTAACTTGCCGATAATTTTGATTTTGATGTACAGTTATAATACTCATCTATTGATGAAAAGTAATTTTAATCAATTTAGAATGAGTTTTATGCATGTATTTCAGGCTTTTATAGCTTGACGAATATGATACTAGATTGTCGTTGTAAATAAAACATTAGAGAAAAAAATTTTTCTTATATAATTTTTTTTTCCGATAAAAGAATAAAGAAAATATTCATTAATCATATTTTTTTTGTAGTGTTTTACTGTATTTCAATCAAGATAAACGTAGTAAATGAAGTATTTAAGTCTTAAATCTATTTATTTTCAGTTAACATACAGTTAAATAAATGCATAACTTGAAGAGAAGGAGAAGAATTTTAGATATTTTTCTGAATTTTCATAATCGCTTCGTAATCTTTTCTAAGACAATGCGTGGAAAAAAAAAATAATAATAATAAAAAAAGCCAAGCGTCGATGCAGCGCTAACTCTAGTACAAAAAGAACGAGAAATGCTTGCTTCAACATTTTGATTTTTCCGAATAAGTGCACGTACTCTATGGTTCAACCTGCCAGCTACTTTGGAAACAGGCCGAATCGAATTCTCTGGAAGAAAATCAATCCAAGTATATTTCTCATATCATGACCAGTGGTGCGGAGTCGCAGTTCGAGCATATTTGAAGCAGTTGGGGTCAGGAGTCAATATAAAAATTTGATATTTTATTAAAATTTTTATTTTCCCAAAATTCTAGGAATGAATGTTAAAATGAAATATTAATGAGTCAATTCAATTGTATTCTTCAATATTACAACAAGTAGCAAAGACTATGACTGCTTTAGCAGCATACCAAATGAGTGTTGAGAGACTTCTTTCAGCACTTGAGGCTCATAAAAAAAGCAATCCTGGATCAACAATGAAAGAAGATTTTATAGAAGCTATTCTATTACTAATAACAAAATTTTAAATTTATTACAAATAGAGCATCTTTATGCTTTTAAAATGTACAATTTTGCTTGTCTTCAGCTATTCTAAAATTCTTTGCTACTTGTTAATTTTCTAAAATATATACTACGCTTTTAAAAATTGCTTTTATAGATATAAGAGTTCAATTAAAGTCATTGAATTTATTTCACTAAATCATTTCATAAAGATCGTAGTACATAAAATTGCGGATAAGAGTCGGTATAAAAAAGCCAACTTAAGAATCGGAAATTTTTTGGCCGTCTCCCCACCGCTGATCATGACTGTGAAGGGCCTTTCGAAGGCAAGGAAGGGTCTGCAGCTGCTCCATATTTGTGCATCGTGTTGGGGGAGATATAGAAAGCTAACCAGGTACTTAATCACACCGAGTCTACTCGTTTTTCAAAGCAATGACTGTAGCGCACGACATCAACAGGATCATTTTCCCGTCTTCTTGCACTCTCGCATTACCTATGTAACGAGTTGGATGAATATCTTTAAAAGCGCTACATTATTTATTGTAAAACTGGTACTTCCTTTGACTCAAGGGAGGGGGGGATTTATTGTATACCTTTAATTTGCAAGGCCCTATTGAATTAAATTTAAAAAATCATATTAATTAATCTAATTAAAATATCCTTTTAACTAATCTTCTTTGAATTATGTAAATTATTTATTAAAAAAAACTATTACTAGTTGAGTAGGTTAAAATAATTTATTGTAACAAAGACATTGTATAATTAATTTATGAATTGAACATTTAGTTAAAAATTAGCATACCTATTCAGCTGTTAAAAAATAATTATCTTCAATTTGAAACACCTAAAAGTTACGGGAAATCAAAATGATTGAATAGTAAAGACGATTGTTTTGAATAATTCTGAAATAAAATATTTGAATTAATAATTCTGAAACTAAGTTCATAACTCACAATAATGAATGCATTTAGTATAATTTTATAATAATCAATCCGCAGCAGTCAATTGAAATCAATGAATTGTGTTAATTGATATTAACGATCTTCTGCAGGGTGGTTTGAAGCATTCTAACTAAACAATAAAAAACATTTATTAATTGTATAAAATACTATTAATTGTTCCTGTAAATGTTGATACTGTATGAAACGATTGATAAATATAAACAATTAATAATAAATAATTAAAACGATTAATATCCAACTTATAAAACAATTGAACAGAAATGTTAATTTAAAGTTTTCATTTTTTCACTATCAGAGTATGTGTAGAAAAAATTTATTCATTTGGCTTATCACTGCAAATTTTATGTTACAATTCACCATGTTTGTATTACTTTTTTTTTTTTGCATGAAAAAAGAATTGTTTTAGGCTATTTATAATAATGTTTATTTTACGCGAATGAAATAAAAGATGAAAACAATAGTTTTGTATTAATATAAAAAGCTTCTAATATTAATATAAAAGCTTGAAGAAAGATAATGAAAAAAAAAAAAAAAAAAAACTATCAAAGCAGTATTTAGTTTAATTTAAAAGTTGATATGTTCATAAATTTAAAAATTAACTAGAATTGATTTCTTAATTTATTGATGTTTCGTTATTATTAAATATAATGATCAATTGTGGCTTCATCGGGACAATATATTGATGCCTTTTCAACTTCATTGAATTTTTAATATTTCTATCTAAATTAAATATCTTTTCATTGCATTTTTCTTCCTTTTTTTTTTCATTGCAGTCAACAGAAAATGTGAAAATGACATCTAAGAAAACCATCGTTAATGAAAAGTCTAAAAGCAAGACTGGTGGCTTCCGGCGATCAGAGTCTGTTATGCCTCCAGGAGTTTATGTGAGAAAACAATCTAGTACTGCCAGTGAATTAGAACCAAATATCAGGCGATCAGAGTCTGTTATGCCTCCAGAAGTTAATGTGAGAAAACAATCTAGTACTGCCAGTGAATTGGAACCAAATATCAGGCGATCAGAGTCTGTTATGCCTCCAGGAGTTAATGTGAGAAAACAATCTAGTACTGCCAATGAATTAGAACCAAATATTCAAGAGGGACAAAAGGTTTTCCGGCGCAGTTCTATGATTTGTTCTGAAGGGTTTGATAAATATACATTTGATTGTCATAGACACGACATTCCAGCTCGATCAGCCTCAACACAAAAAACTTCAATTGGAAAGAATTTAACGGAAAGAAATTTGGCAGGAAAAGCACTGCCTGATAGAAATGTTGCTGCTGAAAAGAATTTGGCCGATAGGACTTTAACAGAAGGAGATTTAACAACTGAAAGACATTTGGCTAGCAGGAACATAGCAGAAAGAAATTTATCAGAAAAAGATATATCTGAAAGAAATTTTATTGATGAAAAGAATTTGACTGAAGCTGAAAGAAATTTCTTAACTGAAAGAAATTTGATTGAGCGTAATTGGGATGGTAGAAATTTAAGCGTTGAAAGAAATTTAAATGAAAGGAATTCGGCTTCTGAAAGGAATTTGATTGCTGAGAGAAATATAGCGGAGAGAAATTTGGCTGCTGAAAAGAAGTTAGCAGAAAGATATTTATTTGCTGAAAAAAAATTAGCAGAAAGAAAATTATTAGCTGAAAGAAATTTGGCTGATAGGAACATAGCAGAAAAAAAATTGGCTGAAAGGAACATAGCGGAAAGAAATTTGGCTGTTGAACGAAATCTGTCAGGAAAACATCTGTCTGAAAGAAATCTTGCTGCTGTAAAGAACTTGACTGAGAGAAAGTTTGCTGATAGAAATGTAGCTGCGGTAGGAATGTTAGCTGATAGAAATGTAGCTGCTGAAAGGAACTTGGCTGAACGAAACTTAGCTGAAAAGAATTTAGTGGAAAGGAATTTGGTTGGAAAAAACTTAGTTGCTGGGAGGCATTTAACCGAAAGAAACTTTGATACAGGAAAGCATGTGGCTGATGAAAGAAACTTGGCTGAGAGACACTTCTCTGAAAAAAACATTGTTGGGAGAAATCTCGTTAGAAGTCATTATGGTGAACGCAATTTGGCTGATGAAAGAGGGTTATCTGACAGACATTTGTCTGAAAGAAACTTTGTTAGAAAAGATCGTATGGGAAATTATTTGGATGAACGTAACTTGACTGATGAAAGAAGTTTGGCTGAAAAGAATTCTTCTGAAAATTACTTGTCTGATAGAAATTTAGCTGTAGGAAGAAATTTGGCTGGAAGTCATTTTGAAAAACACAACTTAGTTGAAGAAAGAGGTGGAACTCAACGGACCGTTGAAAGAAATTCATCTGAGAGATACTTGGCTGAAAGAAACATTTCGCCTCGACAGAATTTTTCCACTAATAGAAATATGAACGAAAGAAATTTATCTGAAAGAAACAATATACCTCGACAGAATTTTTCCACTGATAGAAATGTGAACGAAAGAAATTTATCTGAAAGATATCTGGGTGAAAGAAGAAATGTACCTCAACAAAATTTTTCCACTGATCGAAATATGAATGAAAGATATTTATTTGAAAGAAACAATGTGCCTCGACACAATTTTTCCGCTGACAGAAATATGAATGAAAGATATTTGGTTGAAAGAAACAATGTGCCCCGACAGAATTTAGTTACTGATAGAAATCTGAACGAAAGAAATTTATCTGAAAGACATTTGATTGAAAGGAACAATGTACCTCAACAGAATTTTATTGCTGATAGAAATCTGAATGAAAGAAATTTATCTGGAAGATACTTAATTGAAAGGAAAAATGTGTCTGAACAGAATATTGTAGCTGATAGAAATCTGAACGAAAGTAATTTAGCGGAAAGAAACAATGTGCCTAAACAGAATTTTGCTATTGATAGAAATGTGAACGAAAGAAATTTATCTGAAAGATACTTGGTTGAAAGGAATAATGTTCCCAGGAGTCTGCGGATTCCAACTACTCCTGTCAAACAAACGTCTTTTTTTAAAAAGAAAGCTCTCAGTATTAAAAGTCCACTTGTAAAAAGAGATTCTGTTGTTCATCCTGGAAGAATCGATATGCAACGATCTCTGTGTATTGGTGGTAGATTTCAAAATCCTTGGCCAACATGGCGACCGCCTTCATTTACAAATATTTTGAAATTTGGTCTCTCTAAAGATAAAAGTAAAGTGCCTCCAAAAAATGTAAGTGTAAATTATAGTAAATTTCTGAGTAATGAACAAGAAGGAAAAAATTACGTGTATTTTTAACGAGTTTTTCTTTTTGTTATATTTATAAAGTAATCAAAGCATTTAACACTATATTACTTAATATAATGAAAAGAGATATATAAAGAAAAAAATAATTTTCGTGGACTTACGTAAAATATCAAAAATATTTCTGTATAAACTTAATTATAATATGTGAGAGAATGAATTAATAAATAATTGCAATGACAAATATACTTCCGTACTGGAAGAAATTTTTACTTAAACGAAATCAGTAACTGAAGAAGTCTAGTTTAATATGGTAATTGTAAATCTCCGAAACACAGATGATAAATAATTTTATCTATATCCACGATTAATCCTACATTTTGTTCATGTCACTGCTACTTTTTAAAAATTATATATTTCTATTGTAACGTATTGAAAACAGAATTCTTAAAAAATAAAGTTAATAATAAGAAATATTTGTATTTTTGTGAAGAAATGGTTTCTTTCCTGAAATGTTGCCTACAATATTCTTAATATAAGTTAGAAAGATTAAACTTTTTCTGACTTTTTTCCCAGTTTGAAGAATATTAAACTTCTGATTCTCTATGAAGAATTAAGTTTTTTTTTACTTTAGGGTATAACTGAACTGTTTTATATTCAGTGACTCATTAGTATCAGAAGGAAATTACATATTATATTTATACTTATTCATACAATGATTACTATCTTTGTCGTATTAGTTTATTTTACCTAATTCATAAAGAATTATTTATCCACTGAATTGTTGCATTTTTATACATTTAGAAAATATTTTATATTTTAGGATTACATTTAAAAAGAGAATGTTGACCATAGTAATTAAATCTACAATAGTTTATAATTTATTTTGATTACATTTTACTTTATCAGGTATCATTTACTCACTGAAGCAAAGAATGTTTAGTAATAAAAGTAAATATAGATATCCGCCGAATATATGAATATATTAGTTACAAATTATATGATAATTTTTTTATGATCAGTTCAGTCATTATAATTGTAATGTTCTAAAGGAAAAAAATATTAAAATTCTTGTCTTATGAGTTTCTAAAATTACTAGGGAGTTAACAGATTAAATAAATTAATTGAACTGACATTTTGAAAATGAGAAGTGTTTTAAAATCTAACTCGGTTAGATAATAAGGCCCTTTAGAAATGAGTTTCCTTCTTGACAATTTTTAAATTCATTCATAATTTTTTTACTATTATATTTCAAGTTAGACCACATTTATTATTAAATATATTATATGCCCTATTGTTAAATACGGCTTCAATATTTTAAGTTAAAATATTATTTTTCTCTGTGTAAGAGTCATGCTGACATGTTTTATATCTTTTTTTTATGTATTCCCCATAAATTGCTAAGAGAAAAATATTTAATTAAATTTTAAATAAAATTGCTTGTACTTACAAAGCAATTATATAACTTTTCTTTATTTTATTACAGTTTTATAAAAGGATTATGAGCTAATAATATTTGTGTAATAAATGACATTTTTTTACATACACATTTTACTTATTAAAAAAAAAAAATTGTCACTTTTAATCAACATCTTTCTTGTTTTCTTTTCAGGAATTAGAACTTGTTTTACCAATTGTTAAACAAAAATTTTCAAAACTGCAAATTCCAGATGATGGTATACGTGTTACGTGGATCGGACATTCCACTGTTCTTGTGCAAATGCATGGTTTAAATGTTTTAACAGACCCTATATTTAGTGACCGTGCTTCTCCTAGTCAAGTTGTTGGACCTAAAAGATTCAGGGGTCCGCCTTGTTCTATTCACGACCTTCCCCATATCAATGCAGTTGTAATAAGTCATTCTCATTATGATCATTTAGATTTGAACACAGTAATCCTTTTAAATGCAAGGTATAGTCTACTTTATTTTTTTATTATAATAAATTAGTTCTAAATTTTTTTAAATGATTTATATATACTGGTGGAAAATGAAATCCCAACACCAAGAGGAAATTAGTTTAGAGGAATGAAAGTTGGGCAAAACATTTGTCTAAGTAGCATATTTATGTTAACTGCTTTATAAATCACGATTTAAAATGCAAGAATGCATTGTGTCGTACAGATGCTTTATGCCATTTTGTGGGATGAAGTTCCATGCCTGTGGTACTTGGGTAATCAAACGGCTGAGAGGCACGAATGGTTGTAGCTCATCGTGCAGTAGAAATTCGAGCTTTTATTGGCACCATAGTGACATTGCGAATGATAACAAATTTATTACTTGAGCAGCAATTCCGAGCAGAGGCTCTGTAGCGTTCTGGACATTAACTCCAAATCTTCCACTTCAGTATCAGGCTATTCATTAGAGGACGGAGAGGAGATCTGTTATTTTCCCACTACTATGTATTTTATTACACCGATTTGACTGTGAACTGGTTTCAATAAAGATTGTTAGATCTTTTTTTTAAATATCTTTTACTGTTACAATTTTTTATTCTTAGTTATTATTTTTTTAATAATGCCGCTGAATTTTATAATTATTACTCCCTCCTGACTGTTTTGTCACTCTTAATTCCTTCAAACTGAGTAGAAGTGCATTTTCCATTGGCACTCCAAACGATTATCTAATTTAGTAGCCATTATGTTTGCATCACAGACATACTGGTTATGACACCAGGAGTTATGATCTGGGGAGCGATTTCCTATGACAACAGGAGAATTCTCGTCGTTATATCATGTATCTTGACAGTAAATTTGTATGTCATATTGGTGATTGTGCTGTCGTTTTTTTATCCATATTCCAAGGGGAGTTTTCCAACAAGTTACATACCTCTGCTGTCAGCCAACATGCTCTACAGAGTGTTGCCTTCTCTAAATCTTTTTCCATCGAACCAAAAACACGTATGGTACATTCTTTCGAAGCACATATGGGACATTATTGAATGCAACAGGCATGAAATTCCATCCCACAAAATGATGTACGGCGCCTGTACGCCACAATGAATACGTATTTGAATATTACTGCTTTAATTATTTTTAATTATTATTACCGCTTAATTACATTTTAACCGCTGTACTCTCCACTATTTTGAATGTAAGTATTCATAGTGGAAAGTACAGCGGTTAAAAAGTACCACCATTTAACATTTGAAGTGGCTCTTCGCGCTCATTATTTAATCTGCGACCTTTCTTTGTAAGATTTGTAGCTATGAGGATATTTTTATGATTTTCCTGCATGTCTTTTGTATTCTTTTGAAACTATTTTAATTAATGACTAAACACTATTCACAACACAGATATGATGATATCATGGCATATTAGTAATACTGAAATAAGTTTATTATATCTTGTTATACAATAAACAAATTCCAATTTTCCGATTTTTTTATTTTTTATTTTGTTTGTTTGATATACTATATTTTATTGTTTTTTAGGCATCATTTCAATTGTTTTAATATTAACGATGTTTTTGCAAACAAATAAGGCTCCCTAACGAAATAAAAGGATGACATTGGAATTCAAATGAGATAGATATTTACATATATTAAATAAAAGTATATTTAAAAATATTTTTCTAGATACTTAGATTTCTCCTTAACATAACCAGAAATTAATCTATATAAGCCGGCTTTATTTGGCTTCCTACAATTTAACTGTGCTGTCATGGAAATAATCTTATTTTCTTGCAATTGATATTTATTTTAGGCCAGAATAATTGAACACAATTTTCTTCAGATGTAATAGGTAACCAAGTCTTTATAAGTAAATATTTGAATTACAAAATTGCCTTTGAAAATGAATTAATTTCATTGATTAAGGTTGATCTACACTCAAGAGCCAAAACATTATGATCACCTGTCAATAACGAGTTGGCCCACTTTTGGCGCGCAACACAGCTTCAACCCGCCTTGATATGGATGCCACAAGTCCTTGGTAGATGGCCGGAGACAGATTGTACCAGATGTTTAAGCAACGGTGACGCAAATCCGAGATATTACGAATTGGTGGTCTTTGAACTCTGAGCTGCCGTCCCAGGACATCCCAAATGTGTTCTATCGGATTGCGATCCGGTGAGTTTGGCGGCCAGGACATTAACTGGAATTCAGCATCATGTTCCTGGAACCACTCCAACACAATTTTAGCCTTGTGACAAGGGGCGTTGTCCTGTTGGAATATTTCATTTCCAGCTGGAAAAACAGAGGCCATGTAAGGGTGCAACTGGTCCGCAATGATGTTCAGATACCTTGTAGCATTCATGGTCTGCTCTACCACAGAGACGCCCAAGAGAACGTCCCCCAAAGCATAATACCGCCACCACCGGCCTGTGTATGACCTACTGTACATTGAGGGAGCAACTGTTCACCTGGAAGACGGCGTGTCCTGACACGGCCATCGGCGTGATGAATGACAAACCGTGATTCATCTGACCAGGCAACTCTCTCCCACTGATCCATGGACCAGTTACGATGTTCCCGGGCCCAGCGCAGGCGCAGTTGGCGATGACGCTTGGTCAGCAAAGGCACACGAGTGGGACGTTTGCTGCGTAGCCCCATATCCAACAGTGTCCGCTGAACAGTGTGCTCCGATACTATTCTACTTGGCCCTGCATTGTATTGGGCTGTCAGCTGAGCCACTGTCTGGCTCCGGTTTTGCTTCACCATGCGAGACAGTCTCCGACGACCTTTTTCTTTGATACCGTGTGGACGTCCAACACCATGTCGTCTACTGCTGGTTTCACCGTCATTCATCCACTTTGCATAAGTACTAACAACTGTAGATCGCGAACAACCCACGAGTCGTGCAGTTTCGGAAATACTTGTTCCGAGCCTTCGAGCCATTACAATCTGCCCTCTATCAAAGTCGCTTAGATCCGCAGCCTTTCCCATCACACACAGAAGTAAGTGAAAGAATGATTCTTCAGACTCTCCAGCAGCAGTTAAATACCACTTCCACCTGATCACGAGCCTTCCACGTCATCCAGGCGAGTTCATTGCAAAATGTAGGGGTGGTCATAATGTTTTGGCTCTTGAGTGTATATATGTATGAAGTGATTGATCTCTTAAAAGTTTATATGAATGATTAATTCCACTCTATGCATGAATTTTGTATTTAAAATAAATAAAAAGTAGCTCATGAAGTTATTTCTAAAATATTGCTAACTCAATATATCTATAAAAAATTCCACCTGTTAAATTCTAGTAAAAAATATTTTAATATTAATTTTTCTTTTAACTCCACTGTTGTATCACCATCATCATTGGCGCAACAGCCCAGTGTGAGCCAAAGCCGTCTACCTACTGGCAGATTTCGAGACGAGAGATGGTTTTTCTTTTTTTACGGGGTAGGGTTGTCAGCTCTACGCCCAACGCTCAACAGTCATATGAGATCGGGACCTACGGCTTAAAGTGGATTCCGAACCACTTTATGTACACTCTATTTGTTGTATGATGAACAAAAATTATGTACTGTTTTATAGTATAATAAAACAGTACATAAATAAAAGTACAAAATAAATAAATGTATGTGCACAGTACAAAAATAAATAAATGTATGTGAATCTACTTATTATTAATTTTTTTTGAATGTTTAATTTTATTCCGTTCTTAAGGTTTGGAACAGATATTCGTTGGTTTGTACCATTAGGTTTACAATCGTGGATGCAACAAGTTGGCTGTGAAAATGTTGTAGAGCTTGATTGGTGGGAAGAAAATTGTGTTCCAGAGCACAGTGATACCTTTTTTGTCTTCACTCCTGCTCAACACTGGAGCAAACGTACAATAGCAGATGATAATAAGGTTATTGAATTTATTTTTCTACTAGTAAATAATATTTCTGAAATGTCTCTTTTATTAATTATTTTATTATTCTCTTCAGTATTATTTATGGAGATATATTTCCAACCACAAAAATACTTAAAAAAATAATGATTTATTTTGTGAAAGGTCTAAGTCTATAAATACACTTTCGAAAGCAGAAATACAAAATCGGAAATTATATATGATTTCTTTGTCCTATTTATTATATTTAGATATATCTTCTTACATGAAATCTATATGTGTTTATTGTTTTACAAGCAAAATTGATCAAATGAAAATATATAGAATTTGATTTAAACTTATTTTTATAATTTTTAAAACCCATAATTTCAAGCAAAATGATAAAGAAACTGAAATACATATCAATATAATTTGTTAACATTTCATTTAATTTTCATTTCATAATTTCATGAGTATAATCCATGACATCACCTACGTTCTTTGACATATCATGTACAAATAATATTCCTTTTTTATATTCCTGATGAACATAATATTTTCAATTTTTAATCCTATAATAATATAAAATATTAACACATTAAATATTAAAGATAGCAGAAACTCAAAAGAAGATATATCCAAATATTTTAGATTTAATTTTTACCAGAAATTATTGAGGGAAAATGTCCACAATTTGGGTGCAATGACGTTTGTATGTATGTGTGACCTGTAATCTGCACCAAGAAATTCTAATAATTTTTAGCAGATAATTTACCAAAAATATATGGCAGAAATTATAATATATCTTATGTGAATTAGTAAGAATATTCCTTTTTTATATTCCTGATGAACATAATATTTTCAATTTTTAATCCTATAATAATATAAAATATTAACACATTAAATATTAAAGATAGCAGAAACTCAAAAGAAGATATATCCAAATATTTTAGATTTAATTTTTACCAGAAATTATTGAGGGAAAATGTCCACAATTTGGGTGCAATGACGTTTGTATGTATGTGTGACCTGTAATCTGCACCAAGAAATTCTAATAATTTTTAGCAGATAATTTACCAAAAATATATGGCAGAAATTATAATATATCTTATGTGAATTAGTAAGAATGTATCAGGAAGTCTTTTAATACCTACTAATTTATGTGTTCTAAATACCTTTTTTTATAGTAGAACTTAAAATCATCTATAGAAATTATCTGCTTTCATTTAAAGAATGATGAATAAAAAAGTATTTATTTTTGTTAATTGAATTTTACATTTTTCAGGTATTATGGGGTAGCTGGTGTATATTGGGTCCGAAATATAAATTTTTTTTTGCTGGTGATACTGGTTATTGTGAGGTTTTTAAGCAAATTGGCAGAGTTCATGGACCTTTTGACTTGAGTGCTATACCAATCGGAGCTTATGAACCAAGGTGCTTAGAATGTTATGGGCATATAATTAATGCAAATAAGCATTAAGGAAATAATAAATTTTTAAATAAGTATTTAATGTTTTAATTTTTTATTTTTCTTTCTAAATATTGAAAATTTACCGGATTCAGTAAAAGAAGGGAAATTTAGTCTATTTTATAATTAACAAGGATAATAAGGAACTTTATTTTTAAAATGGAACAGTTTTTACTTGCTTTGAGAAATTTTATAAAATTTAAATCGATTAATTTAGTTAAAGAACAAATCTGACAGATGTAATGAATATTTTTATCTCTTAAAGAATAATCAGGAAATATGTTATTTTTTTAATTAAATATTTAAATTGTTTAAGCATTATTTATAAATTAATACCCTTTCAAAGTTCTTTGAAACTCTTCCTTTATCAATGGTTTGTCTTTTATTTAATGCATTATGAAATTGTAAGAACAGCAAAAGAAGGTTAATTTGTTGCTAGAAATTATAAAAAAATTAAAATTTGTTATTTAATACATTTAAATTTAGATATTTTTGTTTTGAAATAAAATAAATTAACATAGAACACCATTTTATATTGTCATGCTATAATGTTTTATTAGACTTTAACATGAAATAAATATGTATTTGAAATAATATATTATAAATTACATTCAGAAGTAATGACTATTTTAAAATCATTATTGCTATTAACTCGATCTTTTTAAAGTATTGCAACCAAATTGTAACTTCACTAATATTTTACTTATTAATTTTTTTTCTGTTGCTATAAATATAAATATCTCTAACAATGTTTTTATTAGCAATTATTTCTTTTGCTCAAAGTTAATTTTAATATATATATATATATATATATATATGTTTGTTTTTTTAATTAAATTTTGGAAATATAATTTTATAGATGGTTCATGAAATATCAGCATGTTAATCCAGAAGAAGCTGTTCAAATACATTTAGATGTCCGAAGTAAACGTAGCTTAGCTATTCATTGGGGAACGTTTTGTCTGGCTAATGAAGTATGTAATTTTGTTCAAATGTATTAGTGTTATTTATTTATTTTTTTTAGACTGAAACAAATTTCTTTTGCATAATAAACCTATTTTTGATTATTGTTTATTTTGATTATATTTTTTCTTCCATTAGCCAAGTAGCTTTTGGGTGATTACATTTTTCAATAAAAAATGTTTTACTATAGGTGAAAATAATTATTACTGATTTGAATTATTATTAATTTCATTATTTATACAGTAAGTATTAGTGGGATATAAATGTCTTTAAACATGTTAGTGTCTTATTGCTATATATATATATATATATATATATAGTAGAACCTCTTTAAGTCGAAAACCTCCACAACTCGAAAACCTCAACAAACCCCAAAACCTCCATTACTCGAAATTTTAACCCTCTATTAGTCGAAATAATTAGTCAATCCCCACAAGCCATTTTGGCATATATTTTCCCTCCGTAACTCGAAAAAAAAATGGACCTCTATATCTTAAACATTAGCAATGTTTGATTTTACAATCTTTTTTACCACCTTTACAACTCGATCATTTGAAACTAATTACCTCTATAGCTGGAAGAAAATAAGTTATCAACTTTAAGGATTTGCTGTCAATGCATGTCATTGTTTCTTAGAAAACAATGTATGAGTATATAGTAAATAGAATAACAAATTCTATGAAATAGCAACTCGGAAGAAAAAGAATTTTCTGCTCTTTATAGCTTAGATAATGCTATAGATAGAGAACGATCGAATTGTCTAAAGCAAAAATAAATCAATAATAATAATAATAATAACTGACTTTTTTAATACATAATATTCTTAATTTTAAGGTTGTTTCGGGATTATTTTGATTTTTTATTGTAGTATAATATAATTATTAATGCAAATGAACATGTTTATTATCTCTAACTTGAATTTTTATTTATTTTACCTCTCTAACCCAAAATAAGTTAGAAGGAATCTAAACTTCTACAAGTCGAATATATCCTTACAAAATTCGCGCAAGTCGAAATCCTCCATAAGTCGAAAACTCTGTAACTCGAATTATTTGGCGTCTCCCTTGAAGTTCGACTTACAGAGGTTCTACTGTATATATATATATACACTCAAGAGCCAAAACATTATGACCACCCCTACATTTTGCAATGAACTCGCCTGGATGACGTGGAAGGCACGTGATCAGGTGGAAGTGGTATTTAACTGCTGCTGGAGAGTCTGAAGAATCATTCTTTCACTTACTTCTGTGTGTGATGGGAAAGGCTGCGGATCTAAGCGACTTTGATAGAGAGCAGATTGTAATGGCTCGGAACAAGTATTTCCGAAACTGCACGACTCGTGGGTTGTTCGCGATCAACAGTTGTTAGTACTTATGCAAAGTGGATGAATGACGGTGAAACCAGCAGTAGACGACATGGTGTTGGACGTCCACACGGTATCAAAGAAAAAGGTCGTCGGAGACTGTCTCGCATGGTGAAGCAAAACCGGAGCCAGACAGTGGCTCAGCTGACAGCCCAATACAATGCAGGGCCAAGTAGAATAGTATCAGAGCACACAGTTCAGCGGACACTGTTGGATATGGGGCTACGCAGCAAACGTCCCACTCGTGTGCCTTTGCTGACCAAGCGTCATCGCCAACTGCGCCTGCGCTGGGCCCGGGAACATCTTGACTGGTCCATGGATCAGTGGGAGAGAGTTGCCTGGTCAGATGAATCACGGTTTGTCATTCATCACGCCGATGGCCGTGTCAGGCCACGCCGTCTTCCAGGTGAACAGTTGCTCCATCAATGTACAGTAGGTCATACACAGGCCGGTGGTGGCGGTATTATGCTTTGGGGGACGTTCTCTTGGGCGTCTCTGTGGTAGAGCAGACCATGAATGCTACAAGGTATCTGAACATCATTGCGGACCAGTTGCACCCTTACATGGCCTCTGTTTTTCCAGCTGGAAATGAAATATTCCAACAGGACAACGCCCCTTGTCATAAGGCTAAAATTGTGTTGGAGTGGTTCCAGGAACATGATGCTGAATTCCAGTTAATGTCCTGGCCGCCTAACTCACCGGATCGCAATCCGATAGAACACATTTGGGATGTCCTGGGACGGCAGCTCAGAGTTCAAAGGCCACCAATTCGCAATATCTCGGATTTGCGTCACCGTTGCTTAAACATCTGGTACAATCTGTCTCCGGCCATCTACCAAGGACTTGTGGCATTCATGCCAAGGCGGGTTGAAGCTGTGTTGCGCGCCAAAGGTGGGCCAACTCGTTATTGACAGGTCGTCATAATGTTTTGGCTCTTGAGTGTATATATATACACTCCATACATGTCCATAAATATACATGTCCATAAATTAAGGATAATGAAGTTCAGGCAAAGAATGAGACAGAAGCAAAACAAATTTGACTTATTTGTAAAGTCTATTTATTGAACAAAAGGTAAAGAGCAAAAAAGATGCTATATGTTTGACATAATTAATAAAAATTGCGATTTTTACTCCCTGGAGCAAATTTCAAAAAAGAACCTATTTACAAAAAACAGTATAACATGGTTAGTATGATGGTTAATATGGAGTATGTCTTCCGGACGATGCCATAAAAAAATTATATTGATTTTTAGAACGAGATAAGTAAATTTGGAATTTTCCTTTTGTATGTAGTGTTGGCAAAAACAAAATTTCATTATAGTGCTGTTGAAACACAATGATATGTTTCAGAATAATTCATTTGGACGCATGTGACGAAAATACGTAGAAGAAATGAATTCGTCAAACACCGGGTTCTTTTAGTTGTTCACAAATGTTGTTAAGTTGTTGGTGGTTCAAATAAATCAGCTGTCTTGAATTAATTCTTGACTATTTTATTACACATACTAGGAATAATTAAAACTTTGTACACTATTTACACATTAATAGTAATGCCACACATTCTAATCTCTAATGCCATAAAACTTAATTTCTCTCTTAATTTCTCTCACACCTTTAAGATTATCTCTCTCTCTCTTGCTTTCCAAACACGCTCTCAAACTCGCACTTCTTTCGCCCAATTAACTTGGCGTCGCAGCGCCTTCTAACGATCATTCATTCATCTTTTTTCCACAGCATGAGCAAGATAAAAAAAAAAAAATCACATATGATTTTAAAAGTAATTTTTTTAATTTGTTGGAACTAAGCTAAAATATCTTTTATCTTAAGAATTCATCAATTTTTAAAGATTACTAATATTGAATTCAGTAAATGATACATGCTTGCTCATTGTATTGATAATTTTATAGGAAATTAACTGAAATTAAACTATTAAAATATTTTAATGTATTTATCAAATGTACTTTTCAACATGAAATGGGAGTAATGGAAATTATTAAAGGATTTTGAAACATTTTGATAATTTTCTTTGTGTTATTTAAAATGTTTATTTGAAGTATCAGATTTTAAACTTCAGGTAATACTTATTCTTTATGCATTTTTTATTTAATCCATACTTCTTGGAGTAAAAACAAAGCATGAAATGTTTTTGTATTGAAAAATGAAACTATGTATATATTATTAGCAAAACATTTTCACAAATTTCACGACTGACAGCAGTTTCCTTTTTCATTTCTCAAATATTCTCATGGGATGCAAATTCCAAAGTAATTACATTTTTGTTATTAAATATGACAAAATGTATCGTGTGTAACGTATCTAACCAGACAAATGTAATAAAAATTTCCACTAATGTAAGCTTAGATTCATAACCTAAAACTTGATTAATCTTTCAGACATAAATTCGCTAGCTTTTAATTTGGAACCAAAATTTTTTAAATATGGATTATTTAAGAAGTAACTAAATTGCATCAAAAGCTACATATAAGAAATTCAATGCTTAGAAAACAATGTCTATATATATATATATATATATATATATACTCGCCCATAAATTAAGGATAATGAAGTTCAGGCAAAGAAAGACAGAATAAAAACGAATTTGACTTATTTGTAAAGTCTATTTATTAAACAAAGGGTAAAGAGCAAAAAAGATGCTATATGTTTGACATAATTAATAAAAATTGCGATTTTTACTCCCTGGAGCAAATTTCAAAAAAGAACCTATTTACAAAAAACAGTATAACATGGTTAGTATGATGGTTAATATGGAGTATGTCTCCCGGACGATGCAATACAGGCCTTACAACGCCTAGGCATGCTGAGTATCAAATTATCAATCTGATCTTGGACTTGGACGCCGCAGGCGTGCCCCTGACCCCATCACACAAGGTGACGCTACAGTGGTTTTAGTACACACCTGCGGAAAGATCAATTTGATCTTGGGGAATATTACACCACTCATCAAGCAATGCCCTCCGAAGGTCCGGTTGACAGGTGGGAGGAGGTTGACGGGCTGCAATTCGTCGGCCAAGCATATCCCACACATGCTCTATTGGATTCAAGTCCGGTGAGTATGCTGGCCAATCCATACGGGTGATATCCTCCAATTGAAGACATTCGTCTACAATGTTTGCACGGTGAGGACGGGCGTTGTCATCCATAAACAGAAATTCAGCACCCATGGCGCTCCGAAACAAACGTACATGTTGTTCCAGAATGACATCCCGATAGATGTGGCCTGTCATCGTTACACTCTGAACATGCAGGTCAGTTCTGGAACCAAGAATAATTCCTCCCCAAACGAGCCATCCTGCACCACCGTAACAGTGTCGTTCAATGGTGTTCTCTTGGTGGTAACGTGTACCTGGCGCTCTCCATATGAAAGTCCGGCGAGAATCAGACTGCAAACTAAACCTGGACTCGTCGGAAAACATCACACCAGACCACTGTTGCGGTGTCCACAATGCATGCTCTCTACTCCAGGTTAATCGCAGGCGACAGTGTGTTGCGGTAAGTGGAACACATCTGACAGGCCTACAAGCATATAGACCAATGTGCCCTAAGCGTCTGTACACAGTCTGCCTTGAAACTTTCGTACCGGTAGCTGAAGAGAGCTGACGAGACAGGTCTGATGCTGTGCTCCGTCTGTTTCTTTTGGCAGTAACTGCTAAATACCGGTCCTCATTCGGCGTTGTAACTCGGGGGCGACCTGTGCTGTAACATCTACTCACATTACCATCATTTTGGAATCGTTGCCAAAACCTGGAGAGGACACTCTGGGCGATTCCAAGTTCCTCGGATACTTCCAGCTGGGTACGTCCACATTCCAGTCGTCTGATAATTCTACCACGTAAAAAATCATCCAAATGCTTCCTTTGTGCCATAACTATGTGGTTATTGCACAGAAAGGCTTTTAAAGCGCTTGTGAACAATTTTACTTCTTTGCCACTATTCCTTATATACCCCTCTCTTACACTCTCGTCATTGTGACGTACTATCCGCGCCATCTGGTGGTTTCCTGTAATTTGCATATTTTTCTTCAAGATGTGTGTGATAATTCTACAGGTGAAATTTTTATTTTAGAGTTCAATTTCTGTGTGATTCTGAATTATCCTTAATTTATGGACATGAGTGTATATATATATATATATATGTATAATGACTTGATAGTGTTTGAATTAATATTCTTTTAATTTAATATGAGTTCTAGCCTATTTTCTATGTAATAAAGTTATTCAATTTAAAAAAAAATCCCAATTGTAATAATGCATTACTATTAGAATTTTCTTGTGAAGAAGATTAACTGCTTTTCTGTAGGATTGTATGGGATATATGTAATACTAATTATATAAATAAAGAACTTCTAAGTTCTAGTATAACTGCATAACCCTTTTAAAATATTTTTATATGTTCTTATAATGATTTTTAATGAAGGATAACGAAATTCTTTATGCTATTCATCTCTGCCATATTATAAGTCATATAGGTATCTCTTTGGCATCTTTTATCATCTTTGGCATCTAATTTTGAATAATACTAATTCGAATATTTTATACAAAATTCATTAAATTATTCATTAAAATTAGCATTATTTATTAAGAAAAGCTGCATATTATTCAAATAAAAGATATTACTATTTTCATATTTATAATAGAAAACAATGCCTACTTGTACCGGGAAATTGAATATTATTAAAAAGTAAGGATATTACCATTTTTATATTTATAAATATGCACAATCAATTACAGGGAAATTTCATCATATTGTCTTTTACGCATACTATAACCATCTCTGCAACTTAACAAATATATTAAAATTTATTTTGATGGTGTTGAGTTGTAAAAAAAAATTTTACTGAAACATTTATTTGAATAATATTTGTTTAATTTTCTATTGTAATTTTTTTTTTTCAGTATTATTTGGATCCTCCTCGAAAATTGAGAGACAGTTTAGACAAGCTAGAAATTTCTCCAGAGCTTTTTTTCACTATGAAGCACGGAGAAAGTCGCTTGATTGCTCAAACAAATCTAGTCAAACAGAACAATGCACATGTAATCAATAATCATGGAAAGTGACATTTTTAGCATTGCTTAATTTAACAACAAGCTATATTTAAAAAAAAACGTTGCTTTCAACATAAATTTTTAAACTGAAAGAAAACTGTGATTTTTATCAGATTCATCTTGGCGTTTAACTAATTTAGCAAACTATTTTGATATCTAATTTTAACTGAATGTGAGTATAAAATCAAAAGATTTAGATAATCTTTTGAATGTCAAAATTTATAAAAGAATTGTATGAAAACTGTAAAATAGAAAAATTCTTTGTAATTATATTATTCAAATTAACAATTAACTAACAATTAAATTAACAATTCTGTTATATTATGGGGCTTATATAGATATATAAATACGGTAAGTTATCAAAATAATGGAAAAATAGTTTTGTAGAATTTTGTAAAATGTATTAAAATTTGCCACTTTTTATCACAACAGCATCAATTTAGTGAAAATAATATGATGTTGAAACATTGCAATAAACACCAACAGAACACAAATTTGGTTGTTTATCAGAGATAAAGATAAATGCAAAACTTGATTAATCTTATTATAGAATTTTTTAATTATTTAAACTTCTCTATTCTTATTGTTAATTTTATTATGGAATTTATTATTTTTGCATTAGTGTCCCATATATATTAGTTTCGATTTGCAGAATTTATCTATGTTTTACTATTCTTTAACCATTTATTATCAGATCAGAATCATTACACAGAAAGATGATTATATATATGCATCTAAGCACAGAAACCATAAAATGGATTAGATTTCAACATTGACTTTCTATGCCCTGACAACTATTATATCAGACATACAGAATATAAATTCCACAAATCTAAAAAGACGTTTTTAGATCTAGATCAAAGAACAGGCTGCTGTTTGAAACTTCTTTCTTATAGTTCAAAACGTTTCTTTAGCTTTGTTGCATTTATCTATCTATATAATACTTATATACATTCGGATATAACATATGCATTTTTGTAGTTTTATATTCTTTGATAATATACTTTTCTGTTTTAGTAATAATTTCTTCTGGTTGTATTACAAAACCATCGTTAATTTTTACATATTGTACAAAATTTCTATTATTTTACTTAAACACATTGTTGTTTAAATGAAAACAAATCTTATCCAACTATATTTTTAATCACTAGTTGCTATCCATTATTTACTATAATATCTAATAATAGTTTAGTTATAATTTTTCATAGTGCAATACACTTTTTAAAGACTTGTTTCCATTATCTCGATAACTTAGTTAACAGAACCTGCCGAAGAATTAACTGTTTATATTCTTTTAAAAATTTAGTCTCTAAAGTAGTTTGTTATGTTCTGTAAAGGATTAAACATTTTAATTGTAATTTATGCTCCATTCGATATATTTTTAAAAATTAATATTAAATTAATGGGCTTTTTTAGTTTTCGAAATATAATAGATTATTCCATATAGTTCTATATAAATATTCACTACAAATGTTTGGATTTATTTTTTCTTTTAAATATCCATATCCATCCCTGTTAATGATTTATTTGGTGAACTGTTGTAATTCTTGATAACGTTTAGCAGTGCCTTGAAATGATAAATATTGAACCAAGATTTATTGGTCTTTCGAATGTCAGTGAAAATTATTTTTATACTGAGTTACTACACTGTACAGTTTTTGATATGTAAATAGAGGTGATATGAGGATAGTTAAACATATTATATTTTTGAATTGTGAAATTTATCATTGTACGAAAGACTGATATTCTTGTGTGTACTTGATGAATATCAGAAATATGAGTAGATGGTAATAAAACTAGCATTTTGTATTTTTTATTACATCAAAGCATATGCTTATATGAATGTTTTAACATTGTTTTTGCTAAAATTAAAGCAATAAAATATTATTAAATTCATTTTTGTAAAAAACATTTACAATGGAAAATAATATATATTTTTTAAATATCAAATATAATTTCTAAAGTCCTTGTGATATATCATTAATTAATTAACTTAATTATATTATGTTGAGAGGCAGTATTTGAAAACTCAAAGTGCTATCATAAAGAGATAAATTGACATTTTAGTCATTTAATCTCTTTTTAAACAAAAATTTGCATATAAAAACAGCTGTTTTTAAAGTTCAAAATGAATTGTATGTAAATAATTTTTCTCTTGTCTGAAGGGGCATAAATTAATATTTAAAACAACTATGAATTGTTGCTCACTTCTAATTTTTTTCTCAGTTTAAACATAAACATTATGAACTATCCCAATTTAAAATAATTTACTAGAATAAAATGTGCATTGTGGGATTTTTGCATACATTTTTACATTGCATTTGTAGAAATTAGCTCAATTTTCTTTTTTTAATCCACAGAATATATGTTAAAAAGCTTCAAATAAGTTAAATAGTGAATTCTTTTTCTTACTTCTTTTGCCCTGAACAAATTTCTAAACTTTTTTTCAATCAATTCGACAGAAATTTTTTATCAATAAGTTTTATTTTTCATAAGGATGCAAATATATTCTTAACATTTTGTTCAGCAAATGGAGTTTAATTACAGTAGATTTTTTTATAAGTTTATCTCTACAAATTGGAACATTTTTTTTGTTTCTTTTTAAAGATCAATAAGAATTATTACCTAAAATAAATTTCCTTAATTTTAATAGTTGATCACTTATTATTTTTGCTTTTTAATGAATGTTCTCTTAGTGTTCAATTAATAGTGCTACATTCAATAAATAAAAGATAATTTTCCTTTTACATTATTTATTTAAAAATATGTAAGTAATTTCTTAAATCCATGTAATCCACTAATTATTATTAAAAAACAATTGCAATAATCAATATTTTTTTCAAATCACTTAAGAAATAGCTCCTATAAGTCGGAAAGTCTTAAACAGGTTTGACAAATGTTAAAATTCTGTTAGGTAACTCAAAAGCTGTTTGAGGTACTTTAACTAAATGCCTTGTAAAATCAAATAAGCAAGAAAGTTGTTTCCTTATAAGGTACAGAGAGACTAATGTGATACACACGTGCTTGTAAATAGATCAGTATTACCATTATAATATGTAATTGCTATTTTTGTAAATTTTGCTAGAGTGAACTTTTTCTGAGGTTTGTTGTTAAACACCATACAGAGAGAGATAATTATATATGTATCTGTTAAACTTTAAATTTTTGTTCAGACATTAGAATATTGACATTAAAGCTTTCTTTTTAATCATTTGTTTTATTTTGGAAAGAAAATTTTAATAGAAATATATTTATATTCATGTTAATTTTCATATGATATAAATTTTCTTAAAATATTATTATTTATAAATTGAGCAAATTTTATTCCTTAAAAATTTGTAAAATACATGTATAAGTCAGTATAATCTAATTTGGTACATTTATTTATGTGATCCATTTTTTATAAAAAAAAATTACAAAATTTAGTAAATTTTTTTTATAAAAAATACAAATTTAGGTTTTTCCATAAAAAATAGTTAAGTACATACATGTCAGTATTATCTAATTAAGTACATTTATAACATCCATTTTGGATCAAAAACCTTTTCAAACTCTTTACTGAAGGATTGATATTTAATATTAAAACAGAAGATAGTATTATATTTAATAGTAAACTAAAATATATATATAAGATTTGAAAAAATTTGATACCAAATGAGATTTCTATGTTTTTGTTGCTTAAAAATGACTGGTTTATATCTATATTTTTATGTCTCTGTTTAGTTTTTGTTGTGATATACAGTAACCTCTCTTTAATCCGGAATTTGTTTGGCACATCCTATATTCTGTCACCGATCGACACTTCGCTTTCCTAAGGCTCTTTCCCACCGAGGCGAGAGGCGGCGACGCGACATGCGGCAGGGAAGAAAATTTTTTCGACCCGTTCACAGCGAAACGTCAGAAATTACATTACGCCCAGTGAAGTTCTGCTTCGAGTTGAAAGTTGGTCAACTCGAAGCGGTGGATTTCAAACCGGTTTTAGGCGAACGCGGTGAGGCTAGTGACGCTTTACGCTTAAACGCCTCATGCCACGGTGAGAACGAGCCTTTAGGGATTTGGACGTTTATTGATCTTGACAGCCAGATGACGGCACAAGGCTGTTAGCAATTAGTGTTTATCGTAACTGTCAGTTTTGGTTTCAGTACAGTGTTCTTTGTTTTCCAGCGGGTTACATATCACATTGCACAGTATTACAGCTGTGTATTCAGAAAATTTTCTCGAAGCTCGGCTGGTGTTCTTTAAGTGCTAATAAGCAAAAATTAGTGATAATTAATCGTCTAGAAACTGGTTCAGAATATATTAAACTCATTAAATATTTTCCTTTTTAATCGTTTAAATTTTTATCTAGAATGTGTTATCTTTGATATCCACCTTAAAACCATATTGACGCTCGATAATCCGATATGGCCGTGATCCCGAAAGTTAC
The DNA here is from genome assembly GCA_021605075.1 of Caerostris darwini. Taxonomy (NCBI): domain Eukaryota; kingdom Metazoa; phylum Arthropoda; class Arachnida; order Araneae; family Araneidae; genus Caerostris; species Caerostris darwini. The sequence goes on from BPLQ01008169.1 coordinate 1,024,487, forward strand.
GGATTTAGAGGGGTTATTGTATTCTGTTTTATTCATTTGTTATCAATGTCAATCATAGATAAATATCTATGATTGACATTGCATTTTTTATACAACTGTTAAAATTCTTAAGAAAAAAATTATTTTATGGAAAAGGAAAGAAATTTACTTTTTCGCTGCAACATGATACTTAGATCTTTCATTTCAATGTATTGTTGCTGATAAATTTCTAAAGTAATACATTTTTGTAGACTGATTGTTCTTTAAAGCTCTGAAAATATGTGGCATGTTAAAAAAAGTTTCATGTACTATTATAGTTTTAATATCTCCTATTTATTTGTGGTATTAAAAAAATTTACACTTTCTCCCACTTTTTTATTCACTTTGTCTGGTTTGCTTTAGTTTGTTTTCTTTTTTCGTTATTTCATTTTATATGCATTAAAATGACATTTTTTAGACTTTAAATTTGTTTGAGAATTATCTTATGATTTGCTAACAGTGTAATTTCAAGAGTGAATGTAACTAAAATTTTTGTTTGTTTCATGTTATTTATTTTTCACACTGACTTTTCTTTCTAAAATTTTATTTCTATATGAATTCTTTTATTTTAAAGTAAAGATGATACAAATCCAGTGATATGACTTCTTTATGTATAAAAAAATATTTTTTTATTAATTTATTTACTTTATTAATTTTCTTTGAAAAATTTTATTATTTAAAAATGTATTTCTTTTAACAAATAAAGAACATCACTGAAATTTAGTAATTTTAGACATTTCAATTAACAACATTTTATACTTTTCTTTTATTTGCAAGTTTTAAAAGTTAAAACACACTGATATGTTTCAGAATAATTCATTTGGACGCATGTGACGAAAATACGTAGAAGAAATGAATTCGTCAAACACCGGGTTCTTTTAGTTGTTCACAAATGTTGTTAAGTTGTTGGTGGTTCAAATAAATCAGCTGTCTTGAATTAATTCTTGACTATTTTATTACACATACTAGGAATAATTAAAACTTTGTACACTATTTACACATTAATAGTAATGCCACACATTCTAATCTCTAATGCCATAAAACTTAATTTCTCTCAATATACCTCTCACACCTTTAAGATTATCTCTCTCTCTCTTGCTTTCCAAACACGCTCTCAAACTCGCACTTCTTTCGCCCAATTAACTTGGCGTCGCAGCGCCTTCTAACGATCATTCATTCATCTTTTTTCCACAGCATGAGCAAGATAAAAAAAAATATCACATATGATTTTAAAAGTAATTTTTTTAATTTGTTGGAACTAAGCTAAAATATCTTTTATCTTAAGAATTCATCAATTTTTAAAGATTACTAATATTGAATTCAGTAAATGATACATGCTTGCTCATTGTATTGATAATTTTATAGGAAATTAACTGAAATTAAACTATTAAAATATTTTAATGTATTTATCAAATGTACTTTTCAACATGAAATGGGAGTAATGGAAATTATTAAAGGATTTTGAAACATTTTGATAATTTTCTTTGTGTTATTTAAAATGTTTATTTGAAGTATCAGATTTTAAACTTCAGGTAATACTTATTCTTTATGCATTTTTTATTTAATCCATACTTCTTGGAGTAAAAACAAAGCATGAAATGTTTTTGTATTGAAAAATGAAACTATGTATATATTATTAGCAAAACATTTTCACAAATTTCACGACTGACAGCAGTTTCCTTTTTCATTTCTCAAATATTCTCATGGGATGCAAATTCCAAAGTAATTACATTTTTGTTATTAAATATGACAAAATGTATCGTGTGTAACGTATCTAACCAGACAAATGTAATAAAAATTTCCACTAATGTAAGCTTAGATTCATAACCTAAAACTTGATTAATCTTTCAGACATAAATTCGCTAGCTTTTTAATTTGGAACCAAAATTTTTAAATATGGATTATTTAAGAAGTAACTAAATTGCATCAAAAGCTACATATAAGAAATTCAATGCTTAGAAAACAATGTCTATATATATATATATATATATATATATACTCGCCCATAAATTAAGGATAATGAAGTTCAGGCAAAGAAAGACAGAATAAAAACGAATTTGACTTATTTGTAAAGTCTATTTATTAAACAAAGGGTAAAGAGCAAAAAAAGATGCTATATGTTTGACATAATTAAAAAATTGCGATTTTTACTCCCTGGAGCAAATTTCAAAAAGAACCTATTTACAAAAAACAGTATAACATGGTTAGTATGATGGTTAATATGGAGTATGTCTCCCGGACGATGCAATACAGGCCTTACAACGCCTAGGCATGCTGAGTATCAAATTATCAATCTGATCTTGGACTTGGACGCCGCAGGCGTGCCCCTGACCCCATCACACAAGGTGACGCTACAGTGGTTTTAGTACACACCTGCGGAAAGATCAATTTGATCTTGGGGAATATTACACCACTCATCAAGCAATGCCCTCCGAAGGTCCGGTTGACAGGTGGGAGGAGGTTGACGGGCTGCAATTCGTCGGCCAAGCATATCCCACACATGCTCTATTGGATTCAAGTCCGGTGAGTATGCTGGCCAATCCATACGGGTGATATCCTCCAATTGAAGACATTCGTCTACAATGTTTGCACGGTGAGGACGGGCGTTGTCATCCATAAACAGAAATTCAGCACCCATGGCGCTCCGAAACAAACGTACGTGTTGTTCCAGAATGACATCCCGATAGATGTGGCCTGTCATCGTTACACTCTGAACATGCAGGTCAGTTCTGGAACCAAGAATAATTCCTCCCCAAACGAGCCATCCTGCACCACTGTAACAGTGTCGTTCAATGGTGTTCTCTTGGTCGTAACGGGTACCTGGCGCTCTCCATATGAAAGTCCGGCGAGAATCAGACTGCAAACTAAACCTGGACTCGTCGGAAAACATCACACCAGACCACTGTTGCGGTGTCCACAATGCATGCTCTCTACTCCAGGTTAATCGCAGGCGACAGTGTGTTGCGGTAAGTGGAACACATCTGACAGGCCTACAAGCATATAGACCAATGTGCCCTAAGCGTCTGTACACGGTCTGCCTTGAAACTTTCGTACCGGTAGCTGAAGAGAGCTGACGAGACAGGTCTGATGCTGTGCTCCGTCTGTTTCTTTTGGCAGTAACTGCTAAATACCGGTCCTCATTCGGCGTTGTAACTCGGGGGCGACCTGTGCTGTAACGTCTACTCAGGTTACCATCATCTTGGAATCGTTGCCAAATCCTGGAGATGACACTCTGGGCGATTCCAAGTTCCTCGGATACTTCCAGCTGGGTAGGTCCACATTCCAGTCGTCCGATAATTCTACCACGTAAAAAATCATCCAAATGCTTCCTTTGTGCCATAACTATGCGGTTATTGCACAGAAAGGCTTTTAAAGCGCTTGTGAACAATTTTACTTCTTTGCCACCATTCCTTATATACCCCTCTCTTACACTCTCGTCATTGTGACGCACTATCCGCGCCATCTGGTGGTTTCCTGTAATTTGCATATTCTTCTTCAAGATGCGTGTGATAATTCTACAGGTAAAATTTTTATTTTAGAGTTCAATTTCTGTGTGATTCTGAATTATTCTTAATTTATGGACATGAGTGTATATATATATGTATATTTATATATGTATGTATATATATATATATATGTATATATAATTTATAAAATACCTACGACTCTTGAAGTTATTGAAAAATATTTAAATATTTGTCATCAAATATATACTTCTTAAAAATAATCCCTTTTCTCCAGCTTATTTTCTATTACCTTTTGAAAATTCCAACCCCAATTTCTACTTATTTAAATAAATTTATTACTTAATATCCAAATTAAAATCGTCCAGTAAAAATTGTGTTTACTGAAAACAAAAACATTTTGCACAGAAATTATCAATAAAATGATGTTTTGTTATGTGTGATGTGTGTGTGAAGTAACATTAATACACTTTAAAATTAAGTCGTCAGCTTATTCTAGCAACCCATGTTTATGAAATACTATAGTTTTTTTTAAATTTGAATTTTTATTATTATTATTTTTTTTTTATGGGGAATAACTTTATGCAGTTTAAAGTTGTGCAATTTGTAACATTACGATCCTAAAATTTATTTATTTTTACTACGACTAAAAACAATTTTCTATTTTTGGTTGTTTAATTTTTTGTTGCATCTGCTTTCGGTGAAATAAGATTGACAATTGTAAATATCTTGGAAAAATGTTTGCCATCCATGAGCCACAAACAATATAAGCTTTCGAACAGCGCCACTATCAAATGAAATCCTTACTTTGGCACATGAAATTGGTGCAGAGGGTTGGAAGTCTTTAGCTATGATTTAGATGACCTCTTAAGTGACTGTAAAATTATTGAATTAATTTTGCATGTCATCCTAGGTCCAAAAGACGTTAAAGAGGAGGGAAAAAACCAGCCCCCTCCCCATCACTGCAAAACAAATTCGAGAAAAGTCCAACTTTGCAATAAATTGTATACTCATTTTCTTATTAATGATCTCAATTCTGAACGAACCTTTAAATTATAAAGTGAACTGTATGTCTGGATATCGTGAAATACAAAAAAAGGAATCGAATAATCACCTCTAAGTTTAATTACAGATTACATTATCAGAAAAGAAAGAGTTACACAGAACGAGAATGAAGTTAGTGAAAATTCATCGTCTTAAACCAAAATCTAGATCTATTACAGAGACCGACATTCCTAATAATGAAACGATTTGGAACCAGTAAGCAAACGTTGCAGATCATTATTTGATAACGATAATGATTACAACATGTGAAACTATAGTAGTATTCCATAAAATAAAATAAATGAAGTTTGAATGCCAGTTCATGTTAAGCCGTTATATGAATTTCTTTCATATATATAAATTCAGAATATATAAAATTTCTACTTCTTTAATTCTTGAATGATTTTGGTGTATTTGCTTAAAATTACATATAACATACACAAATGTAATTCAAAATAACTACTCAAGGTACTAAGATTTAAATTGAATGATTTATCTTAATTTTAAGAAAATTTAGTAGACTTGCAGCTTTACTACTGTATCTTTTTTATGATCTGCAAAGAATTATGAAAGAAACAGATTTCGGGAAATAAGTCGCAAGAATTATGCTCAAAACATTATCTTTATAAGCTATTGAAAGAAATAAAAATGTTTTATTGCATCATTCCTTTATATTTTAAACTCCTCTTTTTCTATGGTATTTCTTCGAATCATTAGATTTCGTTCCATTTATAACGTACATCCTTATATTTCTTAGAAATATAAAAAATTCAGGAGTTTTCAAAATTTAATGCCTTTTATTAAAATAAACTTTATTTAAGTTTATCTTTACAATGCAGGCGGTTTAAAATACACATTCGAAATGTAATAATTTTGAAAAAAAAATGTAATGTTTTGAAGAGTTATCATTAATTATAACTTTCAGCATAAAAAACGACAATTTTTGTAATTGACTTTAAAACATATAGAAAAATCATTTTCAAATTTGAGGTTCTGACTCATCCACCAAATTCACCAGGCTTGTCTCCTACTGACTACTAATTTAAAAAACATTTGGATTCGTTTTTTAAGAATAAACGCTTTGTCAATCACGAAGCAGTCAAAATAGTCTTTACTGAATGTATTGACTACAAATCAAAGCTGTGCTTTGAAACTAGCCTAAACATATTTTACGATCCACAGCAGAAGTGCATTGTTGCAAATGGAGATTTTAATTAAATATGTTTAAAAAATTTTTGATTGTGTTCTTTTAAAAATTGTGTACTCAAAGGTTATTTTTATATGGAATAACTTAAATAATAAAATTTTATTTGACGACATATGCCATATATAATTATAAAGTCTTTAACAATATTTTATAAAATATGTATAAAATTTTAATTATTAATGTTAATTGTATTTTATATATTGCTCACATATTCTATTTGAAAATTTCTGAATCTATAGAATACACCTATACACGGCAATATTGTATTATTTATGGGACAAATCTATTTTAAGATAAGTTATTCTTTTTTAAACATTTATACAATTTTATTAATTTTTAGCTGTCCAAATTTCTGTTTATGTTAAAATAGTGTCATCACCGTGTATGTTTAAAAAAGTTGAATTAAATACTGCATGGTGAATGCTAAGTATAAAATAATTTATACGTGTGTATGTACAAAATAAAAAAATTCTATATCTGATTATTTTATATTTCTGAAATTTCATAAATAGAGCGTACACATAAATAAAATAGCATTTCAATGAACCGAGGATACATATTTCTCTGATTCATTTTATTTCCACTAATAATAGCAACAATCTGTATCACGGTAACAAATTGTGACCTTCAGAGCAAGCTATTTAATAGAAACAACGGCAAACTGAAGACTTAAAGACAAACATTTCTTGCAAAACCTGTAGGGATTTGGAATTTTGATGGGGTCATTCAAAGGTGGCTGTCAACTTTTGTTGGATCGGGGGGATGAATTGTGCATCGAAGACAGGAAATGGCTTCAACCAAGCCTTATTCCGTGCAAACTAGAGTTCTAAGGTAAGTCAATATTGAACCCAGCAGAACAAAGGGTGCACTTCAGTTGTGAGGACAAGAAAGTGATTGGTAGACCTGTTGTTCAATGACCATTCATATACTATTCAATTCCTCTCCTGAGTCTTTGAAATGTCAACAATTAATAATAGATTTGTAAGATAGCATTCGAGAAAATTTTGTAACTCATTTAATTGGTTAATATACCGTATTAATGTACGCCATTTATTGGTTGATCAATAAAAATGATTTGTTAGTTAATTTATATGTAAAATAAATAAATGCCATGAAATAACTATGCAATTATTTTTAAGACTTTCAACTGTAATTGAAAATACTCATGCATTATTAATTAATTAATTGCAGCTTTTTAATTTATTTAATCCCCCATTAGTCACAATCAATTTCATTTTGTAAAGAATTTGAGAATTAAAACGTTTCTCTTGTGAAAAAATATACAAAATGTATGAATTGCCAGAGGGAATGCTTGATTCAGTTAGCCTAATAGAAAAGACTGACTTCATCTTTAAAGAAAGATTAATCCTTAAACTAGTTGAATTATAAATATATTTTTATTAGAATCACAATGATTTTCTGTAACAAATGAAGTAATTTGTGACACATATAGATGGGGAATTGTGATAAAAAAAGAATTATACATTCATAATTTTTGAGCCTTTCTCAAATGTGGCGGTGATTATGTAATGTCAAGAGTTAGCATAAGTACATAGAACTCTTAGTTTGAAAACTTCTGAATTTATTGATAATATTGCAGACTAATTCATATAAATAAATATTTTATAGAAAATTGCATAAAAATGATAATAAATTGGAAAATATAACTTTGTTTAACAATAAGACACCAATTTGAAAAATGAATACATGACTATAACTGTTAAATGATGTCAATATCTTGAAACCCACCACAATTGAACAATTTGAAACTTTCATAACATTTATGTGACAAACTGAAGAGATTTCTGAACACAACTAACAATAATAAATAAAAATTAATTGAAATTTCATTTCCAATTACATGGAGCATAATTAATTCAGATTTGATAAAATAATATTTAACTCGATGATTTGACATTAAAACGTGAAAAAAACCCTTACAAAAATTATATGTGTTGATTTTATAAGATTGGTTATATATTTTGCTTTTTTAAGGTAAAAGACGAAATACTTTTGTTAATCTATCATTTTAAGAATGATTGATATCCTGGAGTTCAATTTTAATTTTATTAAAACAAATTTGTAAACATCATTAATCTGCAAATATAACATTTCAAGTAAAAAACTTGATGTTTTATTTCTTTGAGTGCTTCAGCAGGAACTGCAGAGTGAACGAATAGTTTTGTACATTTTTTTTAGTATTGCATATTCTAGCAATGAGTCCAGAAATAAGTACCATTTTGTAAAGCAAAAGTGGGGATACCATTTGAATTGACAGTACTGGAATACAAGCGAACAATATGCACTTCTATTTCTCTATTCCATTCCATTTTTTAGCTTCGATTTCTTTATTCCAGTTGCACGAAAGTGAAAATTTCTTCGAAATAAGAAGCTTATGAAAGCAAGAATATACGATTGAAATATTTTTATGTAATAATGCAAATGATCTTCAACTTCGGTTCAAAGTTTTTTAAGAAGATATGTTCAGGGTTGAGCTGAGGATGTGTATGTATGCTTTCTATTTTTAAAACCATCAAATGTTAGTTTAATAAAATATAATTGCCGTTTGTTTGTGTTGAATACCTAATATTTAATAATATTGTTTCATTAAATATTTAATAAAACTGTAATAGAAGAATAATAAAAAAATGAAGCTATTTTATTGTAAAATGCTTTCATTTGTGAGCCTTTACATTATGATAAATAAAATATTTCTACATTGGTATTATTTACAACAGCCTTTTTTCTTCTTGGCTTTTTTCGAAATATCAACTTTGTCCTGTTCCCCATCAATTTTTTGATCCTCCAATACTGATACTTTTCCGACTTCTCTTCCAAGCATCGCATCCACTAGAAATCTATAAGCAACGATAATTATTAATATTTTATAATATATCAAGTTTTTTTCGAATATTTGTTGAATTCCATTAAACAGCATACTGAATTCGATGTAGTAAAAAGTTATCACATACTAGTATAATTTAAAAACACAGGTATGAAGTACAAAACGGTCATATACTAGTAGAATTCGAAAAACATATGTATGAAGTAGAACCATGTAGTAGTATTTAACCGTGTAGTAGTATTCTTAAACCATGCATGTATGCATTATTTACAGGAATAAAGCAGTAATGCCATAGCTATTTTTCCTTGTTTTTAAATTAATTAATTTGTTCAAATGTACATCATAAATATGTGAGTAATGAAGTTAATCGTGTGATCCATTAAAAACAATTTTTTTCAATCACTTTCCATAATTTTTAGAACTTATTGTTTTGGCTAGGATTTCCATCCCATTAATACATTAATTAAAGTTTAAGAAGCATTTATATTGTAAAATAATCTTTAATAATATAAGAAAACAAAACACATGCAAAGCTAATTAATTAATAACTACTAAAAGCATTATTTTCGTACTAAAATATCAATATCAGGATTTCCATCCCAGTAATACATTAATTAAGGTTTAAAAAGCATATATATTGTAAAATAATCTGTAATAATATAAGAAAACAAAACACATGCCCAGCTAATTAATGCATAGCTGCTACAAAGCATAATCAATTATTATACTGAATCGAAGAGATTTTTTGGGCCTGAATGGTCGAGTGGCTAGCTCTCGGTACTAGGCTAGCTCGAGTGGCTAGCTCGGCGGTGCCATAGATGCTTGCAGTGGTTCGGAATCCACTTTTAAGCCGTAGGTCCCGGTCTCATATGACTGTAGAGCATCACGGAGCAAAAGTCAGACTTCTACCTACGGGTACTCCTTCACAACAGTAACTGTCTCCTTCCCCTTCAACCATGAGTCCATACGGGTTCTTGGTCTAGATTAGATATCTACCAAGTGGGATAAGTAACAACAACAGAGATTTTTTTTTGAATTTATATATTATATGATACTTCAAAATAATGTTTCTTAGATTTTATAGACAAATCCTTTGCCTTCAAAAATTCAGACAATACAAGTATGAGGTAAATCGTCTACTTACTTCATACAATCATCCACCATTAGGCCTTCTTTTGCGGAGACTTCTGTCCATCCAATGTAATTTCCTTTTTTGTAAGCATATTCGATTTCATCTTGATTTACATCTCGTATTGACAAGTCACACTTAATAAGAGAAGACAAAAATGTAAATTTTTACCTTGTATTAAAAAAAAAATTATAACTTTTAATTTCCATTTTACTGAATTTATAAGTTTTAAAGATAAACAAACCCTTTTAATTTTTTTTATCTGTTTCATACTATGCAGAATTTTAAGCCAAATATTTCTGATAAGTAAATACATTTACTATTAGAGCAACTTTAATCATATAACAGAAGTTGTTTTAATCTTAAAAATTTTACCAGTATAACAAGACCATCTTAGAAATATAAAGTGATCCTGAGCAAAGTTTCGAATTAGTTTCTACATATTTTTAATAATAAAATTATTAAAAAGTTATTATTATTTTACAGTTATTTAATTTTAATAATAAATAACTATATAATTAAAATTGCGAATTAGTTTCTACATATTTTTAAGTTCTTGTTAATTATTTGTTTTTAATAATCTTAAATATCATACATTACGAATAAATGAATTGCAATGCAATAATATTGTATCGATGTACGTGTATATAATTTATTCTGCACAAGGCTTTCAAGTTGAAGGGCCTCCAGTGAATAGTTAACAGAGCAGGCAGAAATCCCATAGAAGAATTATAAATATAAGAATATAAAAAAGTAGTTGATCTAAAAAACAAAGGACACATTTTTTCCCTCCTCTCACTAATCTATTTGAATCATGGTCATCAATTGGCTTGCAGACAAACATTAATATGTTTAGTATTAACTTATAGTCAATCACAAAAGTAAGTATATACGCATATCTGAAATTAACATTTTCATAGAAAAACGAGACACTTATCTTGTTTAAGGAGGTTTTTTATTGCTTTGGATTTAAGTCTTTAAAAAATGGAAAATTAACGAAATCATAAATTCAAGTTAAAATTAGAAACTGATTTTCGTATCTACCAGAAGAAATGAAGGTTACAAAATATGTATGCCATGTAAAAGCTAAAAAGGGTAGTGGGCTGATAAAAGAACTAAACAAAGTTCTTTGTGTTTTCTTTAGTAATTTAATGGTAGTTTTACTATGATTTTCGATTGAAATATTTCTATAATTTTCTTATGGTTTAATGAGAAAAAGTACTTTCACATAAACTGACGAATTTAATGATAAATAGTATGCAGAAAGTAAATCTCGATGGTAAATCGGTAAAATCATTGGCAAAAGTGTTGTAGAGATGCACAAAGTTATGAAAAAACTATTATTGCAATACAGAAATCGAATGGAACAATATAAGGGAAATCTTAAAACATTGTGGCTTTTTGACTTACGGGTTTATGTCATCAGTTTATGCAAAATAATTTAGTAATCATCCATGGTATGAATCAGTATAGCTATCTGAATATTTTGAAAGGTAATTAGTTAATTAAAGGTGTCAATTATCTTAACTCTAAATTAGGACTTGAAGGATCACACATATTTCTACAAGATCAGGGTATAAAACATGTTACCCGAGTATTGCAAGAAAAACTACTCTACAGTGCACTAAAACAGATAAAAAAAAACCTTTCTCTAGTCATCTGATATTATTATCATTGAGCAACGGTAAGATTACTAACCGAAAAATCAATAAAATAAGGCATTAAAAATAAGAATGATTTAACAAGAAACCTTTATGATAAGGTGCAGAACCTTCTGTCACTCAAAATTTAGTGAATTCCATACGATTAAAACTGAAATCAGTAATAAAAGTTAACTACAAATGAATAACTTTTAATTTTTGCAAAAGAAACTTGTAAAAATTGTTTTTTTCTTGGTTTCTCTTTGCGTACTTACTCTGTGATATGAAAAATAAGTTATTTTAGTTTCTTCTTGAAAATTAGTTGTTTGTAATTCTTGTAAATTAAAATTTTAAGGTAAAATAAGGTTTAAAATTTCTTCTCATAATTTTATTTAGAGTAAGTTAAATTCCCTGTTATTGAAATAAATGTTAATTTAAAAATAATAGGATCGTAAACCATCGCAGACACTCTGAATATTTATTTTTGTGACTGAGTGTATGATCAATAAAGAGAAAATCATTAAAAATTTGGATACTCAATTAGTCAAATTATATAGTTAGAAAATGTTAAAAATTTTATTAAAATATATGTCCAACTATTCCCAAATCGAAATACATTTGTATGCTTTCATAATTATTTTTGAGATGTATGTTCGTCTTAAAGTTATTTTTATCTTTCATTATTCCAAATGAAATAAAAGTAATCTAAATTTTACATATATAAAAACTTCAATTAAAGATACCACTGTACAGTTTTTACTGCAATTAATGTAAAATAGAGGGCGCCAGGGAATAGCAAAACGGTTCTTGATTATATTTCCAGTTTCCGATACTTTCCATGGCTTTAATCGCAAGCTTACGATTAAGGATCTTATTATCATTAGTTATTTATATCCTATAAATATATGTAGCGTTACTTTCTTAATCATGTTACTTTCCAAAAAATATTGCTACCTTAATAATCATTTTATTATTTAAATAATATTCATTTTCAGTTTTGTATATAACATTTTGAACAATGGTGATAATTTCTGATTTATTTTAAAACTAATGAAACTACGAATATCAACATTTACCGCGTTCTGCTGTTATAACAAGCAGTAACATTAAAGAAAATTTCTCTGGAAAATTTGATGCGAATTATTTTCTCACCTTATTTCCGAGAAGAATAGCCGGTAGTGTCGAACCATCCGGTAACTGACACTTTGCATCGACATCTTTTTTCCATTTCATGGCACTATGAAAGGTACTTCTTTTGTTCAAATCAAACATGACTATACAACCTTGAGCATCTCGATAGTATACTCGTGTCATCCAAGTAAACCTTTCTTGGCCTAAGCAAGACAAAAATAATACGATGAACAGAGATTGAAATAAGCAAAGTGTTTACAAATATTTAAACGTGCGCAAATTCAGAAATATTACATGCATTTGGATTCTTACAACAATAAAACCAACAAACTAAATAGGTTTAATTTTAGGATTTGAAATAACGAAAAATTATACACATCTTGCGAAATTATACCCATCATCGCTACTGTCCAGGATGCCTTCCTAATGAATTCCATACAAGGGATTCAACAAATCACAAAATAAATCTTAAACTAGATTCCCACCATATACTAAGATCAGATCGCAGATCAACAGCCATCAGAAGTCTGAGTGGGCCTTTGTCAATAATGTGCTAGCCTGGATCAATGTAATTTTTTGTCATGTAAATAATGTGCTGACTGATGTGTAAACTGTTTGGATCAACATATATTTGTGAACAAACATTTTTATGAAGGAATATAAAAAAATCCATAAATAAAGAGCATTTTACTCATCACTTTTGTCCTTGGTTACTATAAAATCTAACGAAATACTAAACCACTTGCTAAATTAATGTAATATCATGCTTGCAATTCTTGATAAGTTTTTCTATTCTATTATGTTACATAGTTTTTTTTTATTATATACCAGAAAAAATATATATATATATATATATATATATATATATATATATTAGATAATTTTCAAGATTTACTTTTTGTGCTGCCAAGTTGCTGCGAATACAAGCGCTCAGCGACTTTGGCTAGTCCCTGCCTTCGAGAGTACATTCTGGGGAATATATGACAGCGCCACTTTTCGCAAAAAACATTATTTTCAACATTAAGTAAAGATCACATTACAAATGCCGAGAAGACCGATATGCATTTCATGTTTATAAGAAGCATGGCACAATGAGGGAAAATATGAATTTATTAATGGGTCATTCTATGTACGGCTGAAGATCGACAAAATACAATCACAATAAATATAGGATATCTATCTCTTTAATATTATATGGATTTAGTTGCTCGAATATGGATAGAAACCAAATTATTTCTACTCTGAGGTAGAAACTATAGCTGTTCTCAATACGTTTGGTGTCTGCAAGAATGTGCTATATTATTTATATCGACATTCTGAGCATGTATAATGATAGAGAAATATGGCTTGGAGTACTGATTGCAATTAATCGTGAGTAAAATTGTATCCCATTTTTGTGTTGTGCTTTCATATCGTGCATTTTGTAGAACATCTTATATCGTGCACATGCTTTGTCGAAAAAATGTGTTCTGACGATCTTTGTAGTTTATCCCATGAATTTTAGAACAATTCAGTTGAAATTAAATTTTTAAAGAATCGAATTTTTGACAAGTAGCTTTTTGTTCCAAAAACAAGAATTGAATTTGTGAATTATTTGGAAATAAAATTGTGCGACATGTTAGTCATACCAATGGACAAAATTTTAAATTTCGTTCGGATTAATTAAAGAATATTTACTGAAATGTATCAGTAAATATTTACGAATGTTATCTAAATAATTTGATTTAATTTCAAATTCTAAAAATATACATTATTGTTTTAAATGACAATAAAATATTTTAAATGACGAGCACTTTTTATTAAAAAGTAGTTTTGTCATAAGAGAGAAAGAAAAGTTCGCACTGCTAAACCCTATCTACACCACCTACACGCACGTTGACACATTGCATTCTAGTTTGCAGTCTTACCTTTCGTTCTTTACTTTTCGAGGAACTTGGTTTCATTTTGAACATCAGAGAATAATTTTTAATTTTTTAAAAAAATTTTACAAAATAAATATTAAGAAAACTCACGAAGTTGAATCATATAGTAAGAAAATTCACCTGCGATATCCCACAGTTGAAGTTTTAAGACTTCTTTTTCTGATTTCCACAATACTTTCATAGCAAAGTCCACTGTAAATGCAAAATGCACTCGTTATTAAGTTATTTCAAAATACTGTTTGACTGAATCATTTCAAAATGAAAGAAAAAAAATGTTAGAATCATATTTAAATATTTGAGTATCAGATGACGTTAAAAAATGCATTTAAAACTAATTCTTATTTTATTATTTTCCTTTTATATTACTTGTATATGCTATAACATTTTCAAAACATAGACTAAAAAGATAATGTATGAAACCATAAAAATAAAAATAAAAAGTAAAATAAAATAAATAAATAAAAAAGAAACACCAATGAGCAATACGCAATGAGCAATATTTAAAGTAAAATGTTATGGAATTTTGACAACACAGGATATCGCTTTGTCTGAAGGTATCAGTGTTGTTTGATAATAATATATACTTTTATATTATTCCATACTATACTTATGTACTTAACATCATAATAGGACCAATTTTAATAAATAAAAATCACTTACTGTGAATCAAATATTCTCCACATTTATCCAAATTTTTATTTTGATTTCCCACATTTATTTTCAAATACTTAATTTAATGATTTTCAGTTTTCATACATAATTATGCAATATATCATTTGTGTCTTCTTATGAGTTTTTTTCCTATATTTTTTGTATTAATATTGCTAACGTTTATTGATACTTTAATACGAATTTACTGAAATAAAAGGAAATTATGTTAATTATGTATTTATATATTTTCATTTATATCAGTTTTTATGAAACAAAATAGATATTCAAATATTTCATAAATTATATTATTACAAATAGCTTCTATTAATATTATGATCCTAATAATCTATCTACATGAATGCATAATTCCATATTATCGCTACAATTACAGTTTGATGAATTTGATAAAAATAAAATAGAGGACAAATAAATTTACTATAAATTAAAATTATTTTAGTTTTAATTTATCCTGTTTTAAATATTGTTCTTCAAAATTATTATCATTCTTTTAATTTACACCACAAATACCTGAAAAATGCTATTTTAAATTTATAAAAACAGTTTTGCTCGTTCACGTTCATACATTACAAACAATTATGCAAATCTTATATACCCAAATTCTAATATCTGGTAATTTAATTGTAGTGATAAAATCACTATAAAAATAGACAGAAAAGTTGCAGGTATGTAGTCTAGTTTAAAATAACCACTGTACTCTTGTTCAGAAATTATAGGGAAGATATAGTAATGTTATAAAATATCACCGGACATTTTGCAGGAAATCTTCAGGAACAGCGTTTTGGAAAATTAATTTAAGTATAAATTGAATATATTAACTATTCCCTAACTATTCCTATTATATATCCCTGATTATATTAATTTTAAGGTATGAGTTACTATGATTTTCTTCTTAAAGCTTCTGAAAAACTATGATTTCGATTCATTCTACAGGAACTCCGAAACTATTTCATTCAAAATGAGCTGCTATAGTTTCCCCTCCAGTTAGATTCCGGAATAACCAATTAAGTAGCCTAGATACTAACTTGAAAACGTTGATGATTGTTACTAGATCTTCAATACTGAACCTAAATCAGGAATACATTATATTCATTAATCATACATTTCTTATATATTGGGTATTCAATTTAATTCGTGCAGAAAAAAAAGTAGTTATTTCATTAAAGTAATTAATGAATGCATAAATTAAAGTATTTTCCGTCACTATTTTTTCCCATATCTCTGGCATAAGATGAATTTTTTGTCTAAAGAACGACTCGTCTTTTGATTGACTTCCTCGAAAGAATAGAAGCGTTGCTGATCGATTTGAACAAGTGGTAATCAATGTCTGGAGAACATAGCTGGTGACTCCCCATCAAATTGTTTCCAAATAGCTTTTGACTTGACTCGGCGACCGAACATTGTCTTTGACTTGTCAAAAATGACTTTGTTGTGCCTTTCTTTGTAGTCCTCCTTTTTGTGATTAACGCAAATACAACAGTGAGACCTTAGTTCCTTTGGTCTTCCGTATCAAAATGATTGTACTTGTATCCTTTAATCAATTTTTAACACAGCTAGTGCTTGTTCCCCTGAAGCTTCCATAAGAATTCGATGCGCTTCAGCAGCAATTTTCTTCCAATTCAAATGGAAAAGTCAAACGTCCCTCCGTTGTTATTTTTTCAGTATAACATTCGCCGTGTTCAAAGCTAAAAGCAATTATGTTGTTCACTCTTCAACGGAAAGATACACACTAAATACCAAAGCCTAAATACAGTTGTTTGACATGAAGTCGTTAAAGAAAGTAATGCAGCAGCATTCACACTAAGGTGTTGAGCTGTCAGGCTTGAAGAGTCAACTAACTACAAGCCTCAGACAGGACACGCTGAGGCTTGTGATTGGTCAACGCTTTATGCCTCGCCGTTCAACGTCTTGGTTTAAATGCAGCTTAATACTAGTTACGCCATCTGCTAGAAAACAGCACGTATTAAATTTAATACTTGATGTATAATGTAAAATAAACTTATCTTTATATTCAAAAGGCTATGTTAATTACTATTCATAGTATTATTTGGAAGTACAATTAATTCCAAAATTAAAATTCTTACTAATAAATATTTTAAAAAGTTGGAAGTTTCAGTACATCAAAATGATAGCAATATTGTTTACTTTCAATAATGTAGAAGAAACCATACAGGGCATTTAATTGACACGTTTAGAGATTAAATGGTATAGAATAGGCTAACATGCTTGTTTTTGAGATAAACTTTTTATGCGATAAATAAATATTGTCAGATATGTGATAAATTTAAACTCTTACTAAATAAGGAAAGATAGGCAGTTTAACAAGAAATAAAATTAGCAATATTTGTTAATTAATCTATTGTATGTAACCAAACCTCTCCTACCCTAAAGATTCTAACCTAAAGGAGAGAAAATGTATAATTATGAAAATCTGTACTTTTATGTTTGCTGGGATGGGCATACTGGCAAGGATAAGCTCAATGAATCTTTCGTATGGGAAACAAGGAAGGGTATTTTGCTGTTTTGTGGACGAAAATACCTAATATGTTACGTTTTTAAAATTGAGATATTTTTCATGGTCTTCTTCAAAATTATACCAGCTTATAGAGTTAGAATTCATAAGTTTTATAGATTTTGACTGTAATTTATTTTACGTTGAAATATTTTCTTTATCTTCGAGAAAATATTTAAACGAGAGAAGAAAATATTTCAAAAACTACCCGTTAGAAGCATCGAAATCAAATTCAAAAATTTATTTCGCATTTGCGTGTCGTATGGGAGAAAACCAGGAAAACTTCCCCTAGGCAGTCTGACTATCGATATCAGACACATTGTCCCAATCGCCATCGAGTCTACTCGTTCCTAAAAGCAGTGACTACAACAATGCCTTCAGTGGATTGGAATCTCAGCCCTCAAGCACGCTAACTGCCACTGGGCCAAGAATTGGACTGACATTTGGACGGTCTAGTTAGTTTCAGTTAGTTTTCGATGCAAATGCGGGATAGATACCTCCAAAAGTCATTCCAGAGGCATTTCCCCGTCCTGAGGAACAAAGTGGGTGGTTGTGTTAGCTATTATAAAGCAAGATGCGTGTTTATGAGGCTTGTGCACATGACGTTTGGATCTGGGTATTTTATCTTGTTATCGAAATTTCACATAGATGGTCTGATTTAATTTTTATTAAACGAAAACTGATATTATAATGGAAATTATGTCCAAAAATTGAATTGTGTTTTTTCTAACAACGTAACTTTTTTATGTGGTCCATTTAATATGAAGAAGCGAAAATATGCAATCGCATTTGAACTGCATGTTATAAAATTTTAAGAAAAACTTAATAGTATGATACAAAGTCCAAATAATTATTTACTTCAATTTGAATGACTTTAAAAATTATTTATACATTTTATACGAGTAGTTTTATTCATAATTAGTACAAATTAAAGAATTCTTAAAGGACTCTTGAATTCTCTAACCTAAAAGAAATTCTTTTTTGCATTAATTATTGCAGGCCTTATTGAATGAGTATATATTGTAAGATGATATGACACTCTGTCAGAAAAGCCTAAAATTAGATCATCAAGCTGAACAGTTAAAAGAAAACGATCTTTAGGTGCCCATTTATTTTGATGAATGACAGATTTAATGAATGAAAGATTGAAGCATCTTCATTTTGTTTATTCTGTCCAATACAGCAACAGTATGTGTTTTGACTGATTTTCTACTGAACCTTGATCAGCTGCAATGCTGCGTTTCATCTGAAATTTATGCTTGGTAAATGCTTGATGGCGGGTGTAGAGGAAACGACCGCTGAATCGGATTTGTTTCGGATTCTTTTCCATAATTTTATGTATTATCAGTTTCACTAATAGATTAAGATTTTGTGAAATAAATTCAATCACTTTTATTTTTTACAACTTTAGAGGTGTAATATTTGCACACACTTAAAAAATATTCTTGTACAAAAATTTGCTCACAAAAATGCATATATCCTATAAAAATAAATATAATAAATTATAAAAAAAACTTTACCAGTAGTATCTTTAGTCCCTAGCTGGCATACGATTCACAGAAACTGAATGAAATTTTTGTTTAAGGTATTTTGAGATAAATGGTTAAGAATCATAAAAAAACAACAGTTAAACATTTACGGTTACAATGACAAGATTAATAAAATTTCAAATGGGAACACCTACTTTTTTTATTGATATGCAATTTCTTTAGTGAAAAACGATAAATAGCGTTGGAACAGCACCTGTAGCACAAAAGTCACCAGTTCTAAACACACTGAGAAGATAAGTGAGAATAACCACTAAAGGCAGAGAAGCAACAGAAAGCAAAATATTTCAATGTGTTTCCACATGATCTCTTTCACACATGATGGCCCTTTGCATGGTGTATAGCACTGAAGCTGTTGAACTTGACGGCATCTTTCAAATCAGATTCATAAAATGCTTACACTTCAGATTTCAGGTATCCCGACAGCGAAATTCTCCATTTCACGTCATGTGGATGCTAGATGGCCCTTCCCTATTTGGGAAGTCTTCTCTCAAACGTTTCTAAAATACAACAGTTTGGTGGCATAATTATCTCCCGCCATTATGGATTTCTTTTGCTATAGCAAGCGTTTCATTGCTATATACCGCATGCAAAATGTCATCCTGTGTGAAGGAGTTCACGTGGAAAATTTGATTCAAATATTTTGCTTTTTGTTGTTTCTCTGCCTTTGATGATTGTTTTCATTTTTTTCTTAGTGTGTTTACAACCGGTGGCTTTTGTGTTACAGGTGTCGTTCAACGCTATTTATGGTTTTTCACTGTGGAGGTCATATTCCAATAATAAAAAGCCATTTGAAATTTTCAAAAACGTGTCTCTGTAATTCTAATTGCTAGAGTTTAACTATTGTTTTTTTGTATGATTCTCAAAACACCCAAAACAAAAATTTTAATCAGTTTCTGGGAATTGTATGATAGCTAGAGATTCGTATATCGAGAAAGGTTTTTCATAGTCACGTATTATGGAATAGTTGAAGATCAGCAAAAAAAAAAAAGTACATTTTAATCACAAACATGTTATACTACAATAAATATTACTTTTTTTAATAATATAATAGCTTCTAAAATATCTTTTTTCAATTTTGATCTAAGATAGTTTTTTATAAGTGCTGAGGAAAATCTCTCAACTTTTACTTGGTTTGCTGCTAAAGCAGTCACTCTCTTTGCTAATAGTTGTATTATTGAATTTTCTCCTTAACATTTAATTTTAACAATAATTTCAGGAATTTTGGAAAAACAAAAATAATTTTATAAAAGAGTAGGAGTATAATCTTAAAGTGACCCTCAAAAATGCTCGACTTCTGACTCATGTTGGATAGTGTTTTTCTGGAGATGTGCTACTGCCACGGTACGAAAGAAAGGACATCAGAAGCGATAATTTCTGCTTGTTGGACGTATTTGGAGCGATTTTATTTTGACACCCAGAGTAGAATCTGACCATAGATTTCATAGTGAATAATGTAGTCGTTGAATGGATACTATTACCCATCTTATTTTGTCACAATAGTTTTCGAGCACTCTGTATAAATATTGCATATAAATGTTAGAAACCCTTATAAATCTTTCTAAATTCAAAATTCTGCTTATAAATCTCTTTTACCCTTTCTTTAAAGTATCCCCGTCTAAAGAAATGACGTACTTAAACGTGAAATAGAGAATATAGAGTAATAGAGATTTATCATGTGCCATATGATATATAATGTTCCCCTCATGTATTGCAATTCTTCTCGAAAAGGAAAAGTAATTTTGTGAGGACAGAAAACTCTAGGGATCAGTTTATTTCCGTCTCTAGATGAAGCGGAGAGCCCCTAAAGATGTCAATGTATTGACCACACTCTAATCTCTCGCCTGCTGGCGCGTCTTCTTGGCTCCACTCAACAGCAAATGCGTGCGCAGAGACACTCAGAAATTCCCAATCTAGGGACCAAATGTCAGAGATGGGAACTCAATAAGTCGTTTCCGTAAGCGTTTTTGCTTTCATCGGGAGTTTTTAAGCAGAAATAAATGCATAACTGGGATGAATTTTTAGTTTAGATTAAAATTATTTTGTGAGGTCATTCATATAATGCTTTATTTGTTTATTCCAATTTTTAGAAAGATGAATAGAGGATTTTAGACATTAAAAGGACTCATTTTCTAAATCTACCTTTTTTCTTCCTAATTTTAAAATGCTACTCTTAGATCTTGCTGTTTATTCCATTGACAAATAAATAATTTGTCAATATATGCATTTTATTTCAGTACTTAGAAATATAAAAAAATGAGTATCGGTGATAAAAGCTACTGATTTTTTTACAATGCACCAACTTTTTATTTTAAATTCATGCTGTTAATATATTAACAAATAAGAAATTCGTTAATTTAAAAATGATAAATATGCAAAATATTTATCTTGACTGCATTTATTTGTTAAGATGTTTTATTTTTAACATTTTACGAAAAGTTGAAGTTAAATTTTTATTCATTTAAACTACATATAAATATGTTTCATATGATACAACAAATGCAATATATCGTTAAAGCTATTAGGGAATATTTTAAAAATCCTATTGAAAATTATTTTGTTCCTTGTTTGATAATTTTGAATAAAAAAGTATTCTTTTTAAAAAAAACTTTTCAATTTATGAAAGAAGTAGAATTTCAGTTAAGTTAAAATATTTGATCTTAGTAATTCCATGTTTCTTACCAATGGTTTTTTTTATCAATTGTTTAATATATAATACGTTTAAATATAAATTATTTAACACATGTAAGAATCCAGATTGTTTTTGAATTATCTTTGGAATTTGGCAATTCAATGGTTATTTCTATGTTTTAAATCTGTAGTTAAATCCGAACATGTATACACTCTCTAAAAGTTCCAATTAAAAAAAAAATATACATTTACCTCCAACTGTGCCTTTATAATCTTTACGGAAAATGTCGTTGACATATCTTTGGACGAACGACGTCTTACCCACAGTGGCATCACCTACGATGATGATTTTGAACAACCTCTCGACAGTCGAAGTGGTCACTGAAATGAAACACAATTAACTTTAATTAGGCTTAGCATATATTCGTACGCACAAGAAGTTTTTAGATATCTTAAGAGGATACGAATAAAATTATTAAAGGAAGAACAGTTTTCTCCAGGAGTCGATTTCAATAACAATACGATATCTCATGAAAAACACTATCCTATAAAATTCTATACAAAATCACTTCTGTCAAATATTTAAAAATCATGATAAAAATTATGTAAATTTTATATCATGATTTTTAAATATTTATATCATGTAAATTTTATATGATGATAAGATTTTTTATACATGATATTAGATTTTCAAATTGAATGAGTTGAATTAACTTTAAAAGTTACTATGCATAAAAATGTCACATTGAAATTGTGTCTTAATTTTCAAAGAATCCCAATTTCGTAAATAAATTAAATATAATTTAAAATACCAATAATGATAAGGGTATTGCATGCCCCCCAAATGCAGAGGAGTTTCATGGAAAACGTCCTTAATTTGCAAGGAAGAAAAGTCCAAAATATTCACCAAATTCTTCAAGTCGATACGGAATTTGAATTCGGATGCAGCCCTTCTCCTTTCATTAAGTTCATTGTTTGCTGTTCTACCAGCTATTCAGAGGAAAACTAAACATCCGGCTTAAAGGGGACGAATCGATTACTTGTTAGGGATATGCAAGCGCAACGCAATTTTATTAAATTAAGGTAATTATCTAATTTTCTTTTTGTTATTAAGTAACTTAAAATTTTAATATTTAAAAATTAAAATTACTCTTATCATAATTAAAGCTCCCCATTCACTAAATTGCCTTTCTTCCCTATTATACCACTGTGTCTGATTTCTTTTGATTTGGCCAATTTTCTTTACAATCGGTGGTTGGTATGTACAGTAGTTTACCGTAATTTTTTTGAAATAATTCTGTTCTATAGAATCGGTTCTTCACTAGACATAAATCTTTTCTTTTTTTAAACAATTATTAAGATTTCGAAAAAGAGAAAAGAAATTAAAAAAGATTTCATTAATAATAATATATTCTTTATAATCTAAATATGTGAATATTACCCAAAATCACTGAAGAAATTAAAAATGTTTATATGATTAATTACTATAGCAATAAAGCAATAATGATCCGAGAACAAATGTTATTACTTTTCAAATACATCTATACTGTTATACTTCTGGAATTAGATTTAACAAATTTTAAATATTGATGTATTGTATAAATGTAGCTCGAATAATTATTGCATTATAAATTTATTTGCTAAAACTATTTTTTTCCTTTTTTTTTTTTTTTTTTTTTGCCATATTCATATGCAATCAAATTTTCCACCAATTATCTGTGCTTTAAATTCTTTGGCATTTCAGGACACTTGGTGGAGAGAAAAATCCTGAAAATTGTTAATATATTTTTGCATTAAATGTCTGAGAATTAAAAAAAATACGGGTTATAAAAATTAATTATGCTTTAGTTGAGACTTATATGCATTTGAGATCAACTCGTTATATTAAAAATTAGACCCGCTTTATTTTTCTGATATGTGCTATTTTACAAATTCCTTTACTAATTGAGAACAATGGGGATATGAAATATGAAGTATCCTTCGGAATACATATTAAGGTAAAAAAATTATCCTGTTTTGAAATAAAATGTTTCGTAATGAGATGTTGGTATTTTCATTATTTCTTCTAGACTACTTTCTACTAGACTCTAAAACACTAGAATAGGTCAGTAAACGGGGATCATTGTGTTTGTCTTCTTTAGTTTTCGTAATGAAATATTTTTTTTCACATAAGTATGCAACAAGATCCAAAACAAGAACAACTCAATTTTTTCCTACTTGAATACTTTTCTCAACTAATAAATTTTCCAAAATTTTCTCCTCATATTTGAAATTAAATCACCTTGCAGAGTTGTTTCGTTTTCTGATACAGTTTTTTTTATTCAGAAAATCTCAGAAGTTCTGGTTGTATTGTTTTACATTAAACTCTTTTTAAATACAAAATATGTATAGCGCACACTATCAGTTTTTTTTAAATGTCTATTTATTTTCTATTTGTCTATTTATTACTATTAAATTATTATTTACAACTGTCTATAACATTTTTATAATGGATGTTTTTATGAAATGACGAATGATCTGTTATGACTTATATAAATTAGTAATTGCGATTTGCCAAAAATGACTTGTTGGTTTGTTGGCTACTTTTGTTTTAACACAAAATGGGATAAATAGTCAATAAATCAATTTTATACGCAAGGCAAATGTATATTGTTTTTTTCTACATAGTACAACCTGGTGGATTTGAAATGCGGTTGTCGTATTTCTTGGTCATAGGTGGCGAATCTTAAGATGCTGCCCTCCAGAGATTATGGGAGACCAACCCACCCATTGTAAAACGTTAAAGGCATATTTTCCTTATTATAAGTATGAATTTTGATTTCAGGGTTTTTTATGAATATATTAGTTATTTTCCTCTTTTCGGAAGTTAAAACTTTATCTACCATTGCAAATTGAATAGTGTACATTTTTCTTTGCGCATGAATGTCATATTTAAAATAAAAATATGTAATAATATTTTTAAAAACTTACATAAATATTTAATGCTATTATTCCAGTAGTAAAGCAATAAACAAAATATTAATAGCAGCAAAAAAAAGAAGCCATTCGTTATACGTAACAATTAATCTGAAAAATGCTGATTTAATTGAAGCTCTTTTTAAAAGCATTCGTTTTATGATGCTTGATGAATCCTATATTAGTCCTTATAAAGAAAGAAGTTTGTTTTATAGGAAACAAAATTAATTGAAGGAAAATCTGCATTCATATAAAAAAAGATGAATAAAACACGAAACCTTCTTTTTCCGTGAAACATGCGGGTTGTTTTTTTCCGCATTTAAATATGCCTCAATGAAATATTTCAGTGATTGAGAATCAAGTTTTCCTTCATTTAATGAGTCATGGTCATAACCTTAATAAATCATCGATGTTTTTTATATGGCGAGTCAAGAAAATAGTGACAGAAATAATAAAAGAATAATGATGCGAACTCGAGAATATTAAATTTGTTGCACTTGAATATTCATTTGATAGATTCTCACTGATTTTATCATTTTGAATTAAAATTCATACTTTTAAGTCACTAATAAATATCAAAACAACTAAATAAGATAGTGAATTCATATTTAAGAGATTAATTAGATTATTAATGTAACTATAAAATAAAATTGAATAGTTCACCATTATTGAATTTCTGGAATTAAATTCATTAGAATTAGAATTAAATTTAGTTTAATTTGTCATGATTGAGGTCATAGCAATTACTGATGTCTTTGACTCATTTTGCCTATTTTCGGAAATAAATATGTTAGGTCAATTAAATTAATGTTTTCAACTGTTTTCCGTCAGAGATGTATTCTTTTTCATATTAGTAAGTGAATTATTGAAATTCTTTTTATAAGATTTATATCTACATGGAACAATTAATAAAACATTTAATATAAGAAGATAAAATCTTTTAAAGTGTCCATTAATTAAGGCTTGCTGTTTATCAAGGTTTTTTTTTAAATTTTCTGTAATTTGATGTTCCTAGAATTATTAAATAAGTACCAATATATTTATATCAATTGATGTACCAATTATTAACAAATTAGAAATAATTTGTTAAAATGTCAAAGAGTCAATTCAAAAATTATTTTAGTTATTAGTATTTATTTGAATGTTCGATACAATACATACATAGATTTATTATTTGTTTGGCGAAAAATGTGTAACTTCTATTTCTATTCTAGCAAATTGTAAGTCTTGCATAGCATGCAAAACAATGCATTTTGTGTTCTATTTTCTTTTACATCTCCGCATATTTTAATATATTGTCAATTTTATTGATTTTATACTTTTTTATTAGACAGATTAAACTCAAGTTAAACTTGTTTATTTTAAAAATAAATAAAATTCAATTGAATCAGTACAAAATTCAATAGAATTAGTGATATTTTGTAAATATTTGACATTATAAAATCATTTATTCATCATCATTATTGATATATTATTCAATCAGTTGATCGAAACTATTTCTGTATTAATGTAAGTTGTAATAGTTATTTCATCTTCTTAACTCATATTCTTTATTTAATATTACAAATAATAGAAGAACATCAATAAAGGTTTTGTTGAGCTATGACGGTTAATTGAAGTAGCTCATTGGCATATTACAAATTTCAATTTTAGAAATGTAAGTATTTTTTTTCTTTGGTTTAATTTTTTAACTATAAAAGTTTTAAGCCTTAATATCACCGAGAACGAAATAATCAAATTTACAAATAATTAAGTTTATCTTTCTAATAATTAAAGTATTAAATAAAAATAATTAGTGATATTTCTTCAGAAAATTAGCAATAATTTTGAATCGGCTTCAATGTTAAATATAAGCAAAAAATTTTGTTTATCAATACTAGATCAATACTATGAATACTAGATCAATACTTATCAACACTATGATCCTATTTGTTTTGGGAAAAAACCAAAAGGTAAATTAGAAATTGCAGAGAAAAAATTTCTCTTTTTTTAATACGTTAATGTTGAAAGACTTTATAACTTTTATTATAAAATATGACAATATAATGAACACCATGATTCTTTGGGAACATCTGTATTATAATTTAAAAAAAATTTCATTAATAATTTTTGTCAAAAAATTATATTTTTATATATATTGGATTTGTATCTTAACAAACTCTATCTTGAAGGGATAATTTCATCCTTTTCTGGATATTATGTTGCATGTCGGTAATTATTTATATATGTGTTAAAATTAAGGACAACATTTGTATTTTAAAAGGGAAAAAAAACCTTAGACAGAACACAACTATTTGACTCAGTTTAAGAAAATCCTTATTTATAGCCCGGTTATGTCCTGATTATGTTATAATTTAAGAACCCAAACCTTCTTAAAACTTCAATTAGAAGATCAACGCCTAAAATTCTATACTAATTAACCAAAAGATGCAATAATGATAATAAAACAATGTTGGTTAGTGAATTGTTCTTAAAATCGATGATTATTCGTTAAAGGTAAATAACTCTTCCTCATTAAAAAGTAATAAAAAAAATATGTACTCATTACGGAAGATAAAGATTTGGTTCTCCAAATTATCCTACAAAAGTAAATAAACCCACAACAATTGACAAAGTTTTGAATTGTCATTCTAAAAGGTTTTTCTTGTAGGTTTTATCTCATAAGGAGGTTTAACGTGTTTTTGTTTGAAGAAAACTTGACTTTCTTCAATGACTCTTACGTAACGGGCTACACGCGGCATTCTAATGACCTGCTTGTAAAAGAGCTTCGACGGACAACTTTTGGTTCCTTTCGAAGCGTTTCAAGCTGTTCGGAGAGTAAGTTTTTCATTTGAAAATTAACCCTAAAGGATTAATCAGTACAACTTCGTTCGTCATAAAAAGAAATACCAGTGTGTTACACAAATAATTAAAAAAATAATATAATAAAAATTGAAATTATAAGAAACCAAAAGGAATTGTAGAAATATTTATTATTACACATCATTAGTTTTCACAATTGGTTCTTACCTAGAAACCAAAGAATAATTATCTATTAACTAATTTATTGTCAAGCAACTTATATTATTAGCACAAAATAAACTAACATTAAACAGAAGAGAAATTGTCGCAGCATAATTATATTGTATAACCTTTAGGGAACATTTGAACACAGAGTCTCATTTATTGATAAATAATTATGAAATCATTTATATTTTCTATTACAATGTAAGTATATGTATTTATAATAATGTAATGAAAAATTTTAATAGCTAAACTATAATACAAAAATAACTATTTTATAAATATTCAGACAATTCCCATATTTTTCACTTTTACTAATGCATATTTTTATAATGCATTCTCATTTATTATATAATACAGGACTGATTGATTACAAGTTTATTAAAAATGTTTTGTGTTTAATGTTTTCTGTAAAATGCTTTAACAATAATATCTGTTAAAAATATTAAAATACCCTCCGAAAACAATATTAAAAAAGATCGAAACCTAACAAATCAATGTAACGAAAATATTCACACGATTCGAATGCATATATATATATATATATATATAAGGTTTAGAGTTTTTCATTTTATATGAACATCAAATATCAAAAGTATTGTTGCATTAATCAGTTAATCAGTACAGTTTGTTTGGCCATTAATGTAAATTAGTGAATACCAGTGTGTTAAAATGTATACAAAGGAAGTGAAGTATCAAAACTGACTAAAGTTTTAAAGCACAACGTTTTAGAATAAGACCGAAATACGTAAAGTTTGCATAATAAACATATTTTTTATTTTGTAATAAAACTTCCTTCATTTCAGTTTTACAA
Source organism: Caerostris darwini (assembly GCA_021605075.1). NCBI lineage: Eukaryota > Metazoa > Arthropoda > Arachnida > Araneae > Araneidae > Caerostris > Caerostris darwini. The sequence goes on from BPLQ01008169.1 coordinate 1,053,018, forward strand.
TTTAATAATTTTTTGATAGATATTTATAAGTAAAAGAGTATTTATTATGTCAGCTATATCGTTTTGTATGCTAAGAAATGGAACTAATATTAAAATAAGCACTTTGAAAATTATTTTAATACTAATTATATAAATTATTAAAAAATTAAAATATTAAACTATATTATTAATAAAAATATTTATTAATAATAAATAAATGATTAGGTAATTTTATTAATAATAATTATTAAAAATAATTTTGTTATTATTTATTTTATTATTAATTATTATTATAAACATTTTGAAAAATTTTGAAAATTATTATTTTAAAACATTTGAATTTAACTTTTTTACTTTCATCATCTAACTGGAAACGTCAAATTTTCATATGGGGAAGGATTAATTTCTTAGATTTTGTTTTTCACTATAAAGACGCACATAAATTTACGATAATATTTCTTATAAGGTGTTTTTGGAAGTTATATAGTTGTTAGAGAAGAAGATATAGTTGTTGTAGAAGAAGTTGCTAGTTATATCACAAGCAAGTCCTTTTTATTCTATACATTTGTTGTGATAAAAAAGTGATATAGTATTTTGATGAAAACATACATTTATTTAAATGAAATATTTAAGTATAAAAAAAGCTCAATAAAATAATTTCAGAATTCCTTTCAACGCAACTCTAATACATGGTAATTTTAATTTATTGGCAATTATATCTTATTTTAGTGTTTGTTTTGTAATGGTAAAATTGTTCTATTTAATTATACATGAAAATAAACTTGGTAGTTTGAAACTGAATAGACATTTAATTAATTTTAAAAATAGCATCCTTTTGAAATGAAAATCTATAAAGTTTACAAAAGTAAGCTACAATCTGCAAAAATTATTCCTTTTAAAATACATATCCATTTTAATTGAAATATCACGCGAAGAACAAAATCAGTAGCAGCTTTTACTATTTTCAGACTCATTGATATGCTTTCTAACATAATAAATTGCAAGATTTTGTTTGAATTCTACTTTAAGAAAGCTATAATTATAAAAATACACTTGATCACTAACTTCAGAACGTACGTAATTTCTGTTTCTACACTCTTTAAGTTATAAAAAAAATAAGCTTTATATATAAAACTTTTCAATTAATATTAGTTTTAATCAAATCTAGAAAATCCTTTAAAACTATCTTTTTGTTTTAATTATTTTGTTATAAGAATCCAGTATTCTAATATACTGAATGTTTTGCTTAAATACTAATTGAATTCTTCACGAAATCCATTCTAATTCACGAAGATTCTTCTAATTCCTTGAGAAGATCACGTGGATGGCCCTCGATCAAGAATTGCGCTTCAGGCACTACTGATATTTGATCAAAACATCTTTTAACAAATTTTTAAGTTCCGTAACCTTTAAATACATAAAATTATATTTTCCATTATTTATCTCGCTATAGAAAATTGAACTTATGATACATTCAATGTATTGTTCTTAGATCGTGAAGGTATTGCTTTGGATCTTGAATAAATAATTTAAATATATAAACAACAATTGTGATTCACGAAGATTATTTTGGTTCTTTGATAAGATCACATGACTAGTGGTCTGTCAAGAATCCTTGCTTCAGGCACTTAGGATTTTTGATCAAAACAAACAAGCTATTTTTCAACTATATGACCTACATAAAATCCTTCAGAAAAAACTTTCGTATGCGAACAAATGTAAGTGAAGGTTTGAAAAAGGATCATTTTAAGAGTTTCACAAGAGCTACTTTCAAACAAAGTGAAAAAATATATTATCTATTATCATATATAATTTTCTTAGTTCTCAAAGTTGGTTAACTAATCGTTTATTGCGTATAGATAAAAAGACTTTTAGATGTTTGAAATTTTCTCGTTCCAAAGAGGGTAAATCAGTTCACACATACTTAAAAAAAATCTAGAAGAGTAATACATTGTATTAAAATAAAATATATGAAGGATTTAAAAATATTTGGGATTCATTTTGTGTTTCTTATCACTTCTACACAAAATTATTTTGAAAATTGAATAACTTTATAATTTAAAGGAAGAAAAAACATCACCTCACAGTATTTATCAAGAAGTACTTATATATTGTTTTAAAGCAGTAAAGCATATAATGAGCTTAAAAAAGGTATAATCTATTTTTGCGCTACATATTTTTATTATTAATCTATAAGTCTAAGCATAAATTGTTTTTAAAACAGAACTGAAAGTCAAATACGTTTTATAAAAGCTGTGCAAAATACGTTAAAAATATTAAGCTCTGTTCTAGAATATGATTTTCTTCAGATTTTTCAAACAAAGACGTTTGGTCATGGCGCATGGAATAAGCATTTACTAAAACGTATGACAATCCTGTTCAAATAAGAATAACAATAATAGTTGGCACAACAATTATATAAATAACAGCTGACGAGCTAAAGGAATTTTACAGACATATTTAAAAAAAATTCAATTCGTTTGGTGATTTCAACAATGTTATTCAGCAAAACTCATAAACACATACACAATAATAAAACGAGGTGTCGGTCACACAGTTTCAACACACACACACACAAAAAGAGTATTTTTTATCTCTCTTAAATTTTATACACAAATAATTCATTTTCTTGTTTGCTTTAATTTGTTGAATTGGTTATATATTATTCATATATTACTCATGTATTTATTGTCCCGTCTAAAAATAATTCGTGTGTGTTACAAATATAAAAATATACAAAGGTTTAACAGGATAGAAATAATATTTCATATTAAATTACTTACCATGTATTAATATATCTGTGGCTTTTAAAATATCCCCTTAATAATTAAAAACCATTTTAAAATTTATAAAAATTCTTAAATAATGCCTAAATGTAAAATAATTTCGTATTATCAAAAGCATTTGTTCAAGAATTGTGACAGCTTAAATAATTTTTATATTTCCTATTTTGGATAAAAATAATACATCATTGAGAGAAATCATTTGAGAGAAAATAATTCTTTAAAAAAATTAGTAATACTATAAATAAATGATTGTGTGATAAAATATTGTGAAAGAAGGGTGGTATAAAAGTATATATGATGCAATTCCTACTAGAGTTGAAAATAAATGATCTATAGTTTTGAAAGAAATTCAAAGTTAGATTCGAACTTTTCAGATACTCTAAAATACTTTCTTTATATCTCGAATATTAAAATTCTTCAGAATTTACAAAGAAATTATTATTTCAGGCATCATAAAATAATATTAAAATAAATAAACGTTAAAAATGTTATTCCAAACATAATTACCATTGGCTGATTCTGTCAAAAACTGGTAGCCGGGATGTTCCCATTTATGTATAGGTCCTGTGTATCCAGCAACAAACACTCCTGAACTTTCTAAATCACAAACTCCGTTCCCTGTTTCAGTCATGTAGGAAGAATGGAGAGAATTGGATGTGTTAAGTCTTGATGGAGTATAATAATTAACAGGGACCTGGTCTTCATCATCAGAGGTGTCAGATTTGATGACAGTTCTTGGTGATCGATATTCATTAGGCAGCATCATTTTCAAATCTCCAATAAGGTAAAAAAATCTTAATTTTTTAGAATATGTCAAATACAGAACGTCGAACTATTTTTCAGATTCAATCAAGAAATCGCTTAATCAATGATATACTTTGTCTAATTTTGCAAAAAAAAACCAAGTGAAGTTGTTTTGGCAAGAGATCCTTTTAAATTTTTGTAAAATTCTTTCTTTTTTGTCAGTAGCACAAAACAGGTGAAAAATTCAGAATAGCTAATTTTTACAAAATCGTCTGACTATCGTCTTATAGACAGAAGAAACATACTTTTACTCGAAATCTTACTGTCGGTACATTCGTTTAAGCCTTATCAAGTCTTGAGATAACGCGAGACCTCTATTGAAAGTTTTTGTTGCTTATTTTTATAATCTTCGGCTATTTATTTTTTTAAAGATAACGACCAAAAAGGCCGATTTATTTGCCAATTATTTACTTTTAAATGTTTCAAACGTTGAATTTTCAAATCAGGAACTCTCTATCTTATTCTTTCCAATTTCAGTCTTTTATAAACAGATAATCAAAATAAAATACAACACTTTTCAAAGTTTAATCTCCGAAAGAACAGAAAACTACCAATACCATCCTCCTCACTTTTTACCGCTTAGCTATAGATGGCAGAATATGAAGCTTGTACTAATACAAACAAAGAAAGCTTCTCATATCCGTTCCATCATTCTACCGTTATAAGCTGAACACTTTGCACCTGGACCGCTTGCTTATTGAAAGCGAACTCTTTTAGCGTCGAGTTTCTCCAAGCGTTATGTCACAACGGATCACGAGGCTTGTAGCGTCACGTGGTGCATTTCAATCCCCAGGTAGAAAAAGACCTCAACGAAAGATCCTATAACTAGATGACCTTCTGCTAGGTTGTTCTTGGCCACTGGAAACATCCTTTTTTTTTTACGTCATTTGAATCGGGGGTGCTGTTTGGGTTTAACATTGACTTCGCAATATGAGACTGAATTGTCTTTCGTAATTACATAGATCTTAGAATGGCGAAATATTTGATTTTTTTTTTAATGTAGAAAATGGATTCTTGCTTTGATTCGAAAAGGTCCTTTGGTTAGAAAGTGCATATGTATATTATACTTTTATCGGCCTTGATTTTGACAGTAGTTCCGAAAAGTCTTTGTCTGAATTGTCTTTCGTAATTACATAGATCTTAGAATGGCGAAATATTGGATTTTTTTTTTAATGTAGAAAATGGATTCTTGCTTTGATTCGAAAAGGTCCTTTGGTTAGAAAGTGCATATGTATATTATACTTTTATCGGCCTTGATTTTGACAGTAGTTCCGAAAAGTCTTTGTCTGAATTGTCTTTCGTAATTACATAGATCTTAGAATGGCAAAATATTGGATTTTTTTTTTAATGTAGAAAATGGATTCTTGCTTTGATTCGAAAAGGTCCTTTGGTTAGAAAGTGCATATGTATATTATACTTTTATCGGCCTTGATTTTGACAGTAGTTCCGAAAAGTCTTTGTCTGAATTGTCTTTCGTAATTACATAGATAAGGTATATCTTAGAATGGCGAAATATTGGATTTTTTTTTAATGTAGAAAATGGATTCTTGCTTTGATTCGAAAAGGTCCTTTGGTTAGAAAGTGCATATGTATATTATACTTTTATCGGCCTTGATTTTGACAATAGTTCCGAAAAGTTAGTGATGAGGAAAAGTTGTACAAATGATAAGATTCCTTGTTCTAAAATGGAGTGAATAATAAAATATTCGACCTATTTTTGAACAACGAAAAAATTAGAGAAAAAAATTTCCCTCTGTTGCATACGTGGAGTTTTAAATTAATTAGTATAAATGACATTTTCAATCGAAAAGAAATTTATAAATAAAATTATTTAGAATCACAAATAAAAGAATTGGTAAAACGGGAAAATAAAGTTGGATTAAAATATAAATCAATCAATATATTGAGGACATATGGCATAGATTACATTTAATATCAGATCGAGAAACAATTAATAATTATCGCACCCCATTTTTACTATCAATAATGAGATTCTTTATTTTTATGAAGTTTAAATCATATACAATGTAGTAAAACATAGGTTTCTACATAGGTTTTTGGCATACGTTTCTAAATAGAGCTTTCATCTAAATCAGTCATCTGAATGAAACAATGCAATAATTAATACAGGATTTCTCTGTGTTATTACTAAGGTTATGCCAATATAGCTTTATTATTAATTCCTTTCTTACAATTCTTTTTATATGACACAGAGGGGAGGATATTTTTTTCCTGGAGGTGTTACATAATGTGAGTGTCGTGTTGGAAAATCGCAGTAGCAGTGACCTCTGTGCGTGCCACTAAAAACTTTTATAAGCATTTATTTAGTATGCTTCTATTATTTCTAAGCTTCTTTATAAAGCGGAGATTAAAGAATATTTTATTAATCTTTTTTATTGTCCATATCTCAGCAGAAATGAATACATTTTAATATTCTTTACAAAGGAAAAAATTTTAAAATATGAGAACAGCGAGAACCAGTTTCATGAGAAATAGGAGGGCCCGTTTAAAAATGTGAGAACTGAAGAATAACGATAAAAATTAATTTATGAAATCGTAGAAAAAATAATAGCCTAATTGATCCAAATTTAATTTTAAAAATATAACTCTATCGATTATTTGATTGAATTATAATACATATTTTTTATAAGAATTATCTGATTTTATCTTCCTGATTTATACTTTTGTGGGGTTTATTCATCATTTCATAAAATAAAAGTTAACTTAATCTAAAAATGTCTTGCCCATTAAATTAAATAAAACTGTCATTTTTCTTTTCAAAAAGAAAGTTAAGAATGTTCTAATTCAGTTAAGAATTTTTGTATAATATGATTAAAATGTGTTTGGAAAATAAATATAGTTCAGAAATACGGAATGACGCTAAAAGAGTTCTAAAATAACATGATAAAACCTATTTAAAAGTTCAACTTGAATAATAAGTATTTTGATTAAGATACATTCATGTGGAATATAATCCTTATGCGCAAAATATACTAAAAAAATGAAAGAAAATATTCGACTATTTGAATTCATATTACGTCGTACAGTGAATGAAATAACTCTCATTCATTTTTCGGATGATACTACTGATAGTAAAACGTTATTAATAAGCCACTTTTTTTTATGAGTTTCTATGTTAAACGTCGATTTTCAAATGTTCTGGTCAAATGTATAGCGAAATGAGATTATTGCTTTGTTTGTCCTTTTTTCAGTTATATTTCTTAGTCATACATCATTGAAATTTTCAATTTAACATAGTTTGTCTAAAATTCTATCCAAAAGAATTCGTCTTTTAGGGCCATTCTGTTTCCCTCGTTGTCTTTCAATATTCACATTGAAAAATAAGAGCTAATTTATTTTTTAAGTATAATTTATCCAGTAAATCTAAGTAAGTTTTTTTTTTTTTTTTTTTTTTTTTTTTTTTTTTGTTCCGTTCCAATGCAGCTGGCAAACACTGAGACAGCTTGGTCTTGGATGCCTTAAGGCAAGCGCTGCACAGACGTTACTCACTTTGCATTACCCAGGGGGCGCGTGTAACTTGAAGATACGGACGCGGAGTAACAATGCCCCCGCAACGCTCTACGATCTTATTGGGACCGGGAGCTACGGTTTAAAGTGGATTCCGAGTCCCTACAAACATCCATGGCACCGTCGGGACTCGAACCCGAAACCTGTGGTACCGAGCGCCAACCACTCGGCCATTCAGGCCCATAAACCTAATGTATCAGAGGATATTATGCTCTATTTACTTGTAGCATGAACAACCCGCTCACTCCTTATAAATTAGGGTTACACCCCCGAGAGGCCATTTGTAGCTAATTTCCTCATATTCGTGGGTCGTATGAGAGAAAACCCTCTCACTAAGTAGCCTAACTGTTGAAATAACTAACTGTTAAATAAGTTTTCTATAGCTAGTTCTCACTATCATCTGACTTTCCTGCACGAAAAATGTGCATGCTACCACTGAGGCAAGAGTCGGACTTCTTTCTTTTCTACTGTTCGACCAGTTGTCGCGCGTCAAGTAAGTATTAAAGTTTTGCCTTCCGAAATTGCCTATCTTTGGGTAGCACCCCTAACAAGTAATGGATTCGTCTGTTTCGCATTAAAAATGGATGTTTATCTCTCCATTGAGTAGCTGCTAGAACATTGTATTTCGTTGATTTTACGCTCTTGTAGAAGTGAAAAGTTAGTTTGTATAAAAATAAGATCATTGCATTCACTTGAAATTTTTCTGTATTTAATGTCGAATCCCCTGATTTTTAATTTATTTGTTTCTTTACTTATTAGATTTGGTATGTACTGTGCTCAAAATTGGTATAAAAGCAATTTTTTTTAAAAAATAAAGTTATTGTCCGACAAAGGTATAGTAGGTTCGAATTTTTTTTAAAAAATATTTTCCCAATAGTTTCGCATAAATTTTTTTTTATTTTGCATGTCAAAGCCCTATTTTAATAAAATTGTTGTTAGACATGAAGATTTAATGAATCAGGAATCTCACATTGAAATGTACCTTATTCCATATTTAAGTATAGTTATTGAGTCGGGCTTGAAATTATAATAAAGTAAGTTCGTTTAATTTATGCTAGCGTACTGAGCTGATTGGTGATTGAAAATCTCTGATGATTAGTTAGCTGAGTCAAATTAATTACACACTGGGGCCTCAGAAAGGCTATGTGAAGTGGATCTCTGTAAACTTAGATTAATTATTTATTTTCTCTTCATTTACACACCAATAAAACCAAAGTAATTTATTCCTCAAACGAATATGTATTTAATACAGAGATAGCAAGTCAGCGCAAAAATATCAAGCGCAAGTCAGCGCAACTACTTTACAACCTAACTTAATATTATTACTAACAGCCAAGCAAGTATGTAAAGTAAATTGAATTGTTTATTCTCAAGTTAAAGTGTCTGTTACGATTGTAGATGAACTAGATTATGCATATTAACCATAGTGCGCGAGGAAATCTCCTACGTTACATCATTGAGTACGGTAGCACTAAACACAAATATTCAAAAAGTTATTTGAACAGTCTTAGGATTTATGATTGCTAATCAAACGAGATATTTAAATAACCTTTAACTGCATATTCTTCCCTTTCGAAATATACTATTTAATCACTAGTATTAATATTATGGAAAAGCGAAATCATTCGCAAAGATTTATCTTGATTCACTTTATGCTGTATTTTATTCACTGTGTATATATTGTTTTATCTGTTTTATTTGTATTTTATTCCGTATTTCCGTCATAAAAATGGGATAAAGATGGGAATCTTTTAGATAAAAAGGTTTTTAAATTTTTCTGGTTCACTATCCCTTTTCAAATTAAAAAATTTCCTACCACCATCGATGGGGGTCTTAGGACAATAATATTGGAAAAAAATATTTTATTATAAAATGAAACAAACAATCTTTGATAAATTATGTGTAAATAATAAAAAATGAAAAAAAAAAATGATTGTAGTAATGACAACATTAAAAAAAAAAATGAATATGGTTAATAAAAAAAGGTTAAAAAGGGCCATTTTTCCAAATTTTTTTTGCTTAACCCCCACACCCAGAAAAAGTGCTCCAGATGCCCTCCTTCTTGGTAGAACCAGGTACCAATATTGACCCCTTATCTGAATTGGTACTCCCACTTTTAAGTGCTTAGTTCGTTCATTTGCAGATGCGGGAATTACTTAATGCCCCCACAAAAAATTAAGTAAAAAGCATTTTGAAATGCATTTTATATATTTTTCTGTTTTCACAATAATGAAACATGCACTCCATCCCTACTAATTAAATGCAACATAATCTGAGATTTTTCAGCTTATAATTTAATATTCTTTTCTTCCAAGTATTTGTTAAGAAACTGATCGAAATACCAGCACATGTTACTTTTTTTTTGTTCCGTAAGAAATGCGACCTACAACTTTAAACCATCGATAATACTCTTTTATCTGTATGTGCTGCCGACGTCGGATAACCATATGTTTTTGCTCCCACTAAGCATCTTAATATGAATAAAAATCGTTACTTAATTTTATTCAAAATTTTTAAAAAGAAGATTTGAATTACTGAAAAATATTGTATTAATCTATTTTATTTAGTACAATTCTAAACAATACAAATTTTAAATGTGCTTCTAATATAATTACTTAACATAGTTTAATATATAGTACAGTTCAATAATTTTCATTATGCTCAAGTAATCTGACTATTATATTTGTAATAAGATGAGTTTTATAACTTGAACTATGTTAAAGTAATATTGCAACTAAATAATCTTGGAATCCCATTATTTAATAATTTTTATTACTTTCAAATAGCTTTCAAATAACATAACATTTGAATAATAGGATAAAATAATATTTTAAATTGTGCTAAAGGAGAGAATGGTTAAACGAAAACCCTAATTTAATAAAGAAATGAATGGAAATTTAAACAGACAGTTTAAAAAAATTGAATGCGGCACTGTTTTATTAGCATTAAATCCACGAACTCTGAAATCTGTTTATCATAAACTTATTTCAATAAATTTCATATTTATAAATTTTACACGTTAAATCTCGAAAGGTTTCTTACTAGTGAATTAAACATCTTTGAATGAATTACTAATTAGCTACTAATGAGTTACTAATGAATTAAACATATTAATTATTTATTATACAACTGTGTTATTGTATTGTGAACAAAAATATTCTTTTAATTCTTTGCAAGGAAGGGTATTTGAAGAAGAATAAATAATTAATAACATTACTAAGCACTACTTAAAAAATAATTACCTTTCATTCTGAAGGACTTTTATAACCTGCATTCTCAATTTTACTGTCACATATATATGACAGTTTTTAGATATTTTTAGACACTATATATATATATATATATATATATATTTAGTTTAACTGTAGAGTTAGTTTTGAGTACATAATATTGTCTGTTGATAATTTAATAATGAAACGAAGAAATCCATCTTTTCGTTATTTGTAAGTTGACATTAATACTGTACCAGATACCAACAGATAAAAAAGCAAAGCACTGAAGTAGAATGCCGATCACAATGATGGAAATGGCGTTTTAGCGTATTAGATCTCATTTATTGACGGCATGTAATTCATTTTGTGCGGGATTTAAACTTATCTAAAAAGGGGACAAATTGCCGAACTTGAATATGCTACTTTCGAAATTGGTTAGAAGATTTGAATCCAAAAGCAGTTACAGTATATTCCAACGCATTTCATCAGCATTTGATTACTCATTACGCAGAGGAATGGTTCGTCAAAAATTACCCTAATCGCTGTTCTTTTCTATGGTTTCTATTCTATGGTTTCTATTCTATGGTCTTCTGTAGTACATAATATCAATATGAGATAAAATTATAAAGACACCATACAGTATAGAAAATTTAAGAGGAAAATTTATGAAGGTAATTGCTGTGTTGCCTGGATTACAATCTGTATTTACGAAATTTTGTTGTCTTTCGTACGAGTAGGACAACAAGAATCTTAAAAGTCATTTCAAACCGAATATATGGCCTTTATATTTTTACATTTGGCCTTTATTTTTATTTCTTACATTTGTTGAATAAACGCTTCTTTAATTGATTTCAAAAATATCTATATTCCTCTACTTCATACAAAATCAGACTTATAAAAAATTTGGTGAAAGCCATGGGCAGAAATGAAAAAAGGTTATTACTTTTTTCGTACACTTTGAAGAAAAATTTTTCCAAAATTTACAAAGCTAATATTTTCAGAGGATCGCAAATTGATGAAATGAAAGATGAAACTATTGAAGACTCCTAAAAATCTCAGAGCCGTAAACAATGAACAAGATGAGAATTTCTATTAAAGCAATTCAGATATGGAAGGGAATTGGAATCAAGGAAATTGTTAAGAAATCATCACTGGAATAAGAAAAGTTACTTTCCTTATGTAAAGTATTCTAGTATATCGTTTGCATGCATTCAACGTTATTTAATTTCCTTGGGGAAAATGTTAGTAATACAAATTATTTATATACTTATTACAAAAAAAGCTTTGCGTTATAAAATAAAAGGGTTTTAATTATTAAATGTTGTAAGGAAATTTAATTATTAATTAATTATTAAATGTTTAATTAAAAAATTTTGTAAGATTAGTTAATAAAATCTTTGCGAAAGAAATTTTTTTTTCTTTATTAGATTAAATTAAACTAAATAAAAAAAATTCAAATTAGAATGTTTAGAGTAATATTTTTAAAATGTTATTTATAACTTTACAGAATTGTTGAATTATATTACTAGTTATAATATAGTTTTCTAAATTGCTAATTGCAACGAAAAAAAAAAAAAAAAAAATTCCACTTAAAAATCTTTATAGTACAGTTTATTTTATTGGAAGTTCCTAGCTTTGTTTAAAGAAAATATTATATAACATAATGTTTTTCATGAAAGAAAAATGTTTTAAAATGTAAATAATTGGAATATGAAAAAATTGGCAACTATCCCTAAACTCCGCTCTGTTAAGTCTTCCGTGAGATTGTGAATGGTAGGGGGAGGCCACAATGGACCTCATGCGCTGGAGTAGATGTGTCGACATCTGGCAAACAAAAAGCTTCATTTACAATTACTGATGCTCCTGCCATCTGGTGGTTATTAATACAAATAAATTTTCAATTAATTTTTTCTTTCTTGTTTGCCTGGAAATCCTCGAAGCTTTTCGTTTATATTTCTGTAACTATTTCCAGCTTTTTGCAGAATAAAAAACCTTATTTAATTTTTATTGTGTTATCATTCATTTCTTTTTGTTACTTAAATGTTAAATATCAATCCCTTTTCTTTTTTTCAGCTTATAAATAAACTTTATACTTCTCTCGTTTTTTTATTCCATGCAAGTTTATTAATTAAATTAATAAAAATATTTTAATATTACCCTTCAGTATAAATAATTTAATCCTAAATGTATTTCGTAACATTTTCCTCAAATATTTATGTATCTTTAAATCTTTACGTTTGGAGACTTGATTCATTTAAAATGACTGGTCTAAATTTTTAAAGAGTAAAAATAAATTTTTGCGTGATAAGAAATACATAATAATTTTTTTTTAAATAATTCTTTGGATGCAAATTGATTTGTTTTTATTTCTGTATGTAAAATCATTTATAAGTTTTACAAAATACATATACTACTTACGATGCTAGATTGATAATGGGAACTCATGACAGTCAAAAGTGAAGAAAATATGTTTCTGAAATCCTCGATGAGATAGCAATTAACATTTATTTGTAGTTTTTTTTTGTTGCTTTTAATAGCATTACTTAACTGTTTAATTACTATTTTTAAAATAATACATCCGTTCATCATTTATTCTATTTCAAAGATATTTTTTAAAATTGTTCGGCTCCTATTGGTCGCAATCAAACGACCCACCTATCTCACTTTAAAGATATATAATTTCATCCTAATGCTAACTTTAAAAATAATAAGCTTAGAATCTAAAATAATAACAATAATAATAATAGTTTAGAACAATTTTATACAATTTTTTTAATATTTCAAACTAAACATTACTTGATTATTAATTTAAACTAGCAAATAAAAAACAGTATTTCCCGGTTTGCTTATATAATCTATTGAATTTCTATAAGTTTTGATGAAATCAAACATGAATTGCAATATCAAAATTAAAATCGAAATGATGAACTATCTAGTTTAGGATTGATCTTTCTAAAGACAAAATATTCGAAACATCTTTTCCTCCTCCTAATCATTGAAATCCTACGTCTTGGATACATCATTTAAGATTTCAGTTCGTCTCTCCAATTTCAATTGTGTAGTAATTTCAATCATTTTGCCAATAATTAATTTTTTTAACACATATTAAATTCCAGAATATCTGAATTTAAAAACATATTCATAATGAAAGTGCATTGATTTTTTAATCAAAAAACTGGCATAAAATAAGTTACTACACGTATTACATTTTATAAAAAGAACCCTCTTGTAATACTGTATTCAAAAAGTAAGACCAATTTTCATTTTATAATTCCGGGGCTTACGGAATTTCAATTTTTTTTCTTTTTTAAGTTGCTGGCCCTTACCATCTGTGTGAAATTTCACGTCAAAATATTTATTAGTGTTTGAGTTACGCTTGGCTTTGTGAGACGCCAAAACTGATTCCGGCGATTTTTGAAATGTCTGAATTTATTGAGCAAAGAACTTGCATTAAGTTTTGTTTGCGGAAACGTATAGAATGTTGCAGAAGGCATTCGGTGAGCATTCCTATATCGGAAAGAAATATTTAGAAGTGATATAAACAATTCTAGAGAACGCGTTGAAGACGAAGAGCCCTCTGGTCGACCATCAACCTCAACCGACGAAACTCTCGTCCAAAAAATTAAAGATTTGGTGCTTGCAAACCGTCGATTTACAGTTAGAGACCTTGCTGATGATGTTGGAATTTCAAAAGTATAGTTCAATTCCTTTTTTTGCCTCAAATGCGTCAAATCTCGATTGGTGCCGAAAACACTGAATGCGTCAGCTCACACTGTATTGATTCTTCGTGACTTTTTCGCCAAAAATGAAACCCATATCGTTCCACAACCACCGTATTCCCATCCTTCGACCTCTGGCTATTCCCTAAATTAAAGACCACTCCTGGACACCGTTTTGAGTCAATTGAAGAGATTCAACGTAAATCGCCGCTCGCCTTGAAGGCCATCCCATTTTAGCAAGCATTGAGGATTGGAAAAAAAGTTAGCATAAGTGCATTGTGTCAGGAGGGGATTACTTTGAAGGCGATGAAATAAATTTGGAAGAATAAATAAAGACATTGATATTTCTATTTACTTTTCAAAAGTACTATACTGATATAATGCCTTGTTATAACTATGTAAAACATTTTTAATACTTTAAAATAATAGTTTTTATTTAATTTAAAAAATAATTACATTTTTTTTGTAACTTTTTAGCTACACATCAGGTAAAAAGTAACAAATACAATGAAAAAAAATTGGGCCTCTAAGTTTTAGTTTCTAAGTTTTACTGAAATATACACATAAACATGCATCTATTTATATATATATAGATGACTCCTTAAACTTTTACGGAAATCCGTTTTTGATCACTTTTCTTTTTAGATTATTACAAAAGTTTTGCATCTTATAAAAATTAATTGTTACAAAACATTGATAACTCTATTCACTTTTTAAAAGTACTATACCATTAGAACGCCTTTTTATAACTATGTAATGCGTTGCAAATACGTTAAAATAATTAATTAAAATTTGTTACTTCTTAGCTACACGTCAAGTAAAAAGTAATCAGGTAAAAAGAAATTGAACTAAAGATCACTATTCTTCTTAGATTATTGCTTTCATTATTATTTATTATTTTCATTATTATTCATTATTAGTTCATTCCAGATGCGTAACAGATTTTCATTATCTGAACGCACATTAAGAGGCTAGTTGCGTAAATGTTGTATTGGATATGCAAAAATTTTCACTTTCAATTCTTGTAATGATATGCTAGAATTTAGAATAACTTCCTTATATATAATTCGAAAAAAACCCCGATATAATTGCAAATAAAAAGTTCCTAATTAAAAAAAAAAATGCAACAATTAAATTTGTACACAAAATTATTATTGAAACAGGCGGCTCATAAAATGTATTATAAAAGCCGAAATTATTAATTAATATGTTATTGAAAATAGAAATACCTTTTTAATATACTTTTACAGGATTTATTAAAATCCCAAATATGCTATCTCATTTTAAATGCAAATAAGAAAAAAGAATTGTCGATTTAACTATGTGAAGTGAGACAGAATTCAAAACCAAATTGTTGATGCATCAATTTGAGTTAAAAACATGCAAATTCTTGTCAAACAAGTTTATTTGACCATGAAAATGAAAAGCTTTTAATATATAATGAATCCAATATTTATTATCCTATTTAACACGGCGTTTTCCTTAATTATTTAAAAAATTGTCACATATTAGGGATTTGTTTTTCACTGCTCTCCATAAAATTCTACCCCTTTCATTTCAAATGATAGTTAGAATTGATCTGTAGAGCTTCTCTGCATGTAATATAATTTTTTTGAATTTGTTAAATATCTCCTTAATGTAATCACGTGGTGTAACTCTGATGAAGCAGCTTTTTTTCGGAATGCACTTGACACATTTGTACTTGGTTCGTGAAATTTCCTTAAGTTGTTTTACTAAATATAGGGGTCTGATGACCGAGTGACTAGCGCTGAGTACCACAGGTTTCAGGTTCGGTGCCAATGGATGTTTGAAAAAGAAAACATCTCATGTTTCGGAATCTGGCAGAAGGCCACAATGGGCCATTGAAAAAGGAGGAGCACTATTTCTGTGGGTTAAAAGTAATTCTTTTATGGGGCTTGTATTTGTTTATCATAAGGGAGGAGTCTACTTGCTTTTAAATATAAGGACTACAAGATAAGATTCTGTTGTCGTTGTTCTGACGTTGTATTCAAGCTTTAATATCTCACCGCATTCATTCTTCTAGATCCGTATGGTTTGGGTAGGAGTAGATTTTTTTATTAAATAGGTAGAAATACAAATCACTGGTTAGTTACAAATGTCATCAAAGGCTGCTGTCGAAAAAAGAATATATCTATACAGGTAATTGTGCAATCATTTGAATTTTACAATATGGCATTTTAAAATAACCTTCCATTGTAGAGTCCAATTTTCTAATTAAGCAATGATATCGATTAAACATTTAAAAAATAATTTAGACGATGCATTAAAATTAAACATAAAAAAATTAATTAAATTTTTCTCAAAACTTATTTAGAATTCTAGACAATTTTTTATTTGCACTATAAGAAAATATTTGCTATATGTAGGGTGCATTTTTCCTATATTATTGTCAATAAGGAAGGGAATGAGAATCCTGGAAATTGAATAGTTTATTCATCTTTTTGAAACGAGTGAAAAAGTTTGCATTGAAGAAAATAATATTAGTGTTTGCGAATTAATGAACTGAATTCTTGAAAGAAATTAGTGAATTAATTTAGGGAATTCTTGTAAAAAATGCCTTAAGTTTGAGTAATTTTTATTTGAAAAAATCATAGTGTGTTGAGTTTTATTCATAAACATACTAATGCAAGTAATCTTTGATTAACCACAGGATCGCGTCTTCACCTTAAAACGACGCAAGTCAATGCATTTTTTAAATCCGTTTGATTTCTATTTTCAGAATACGTTCAATAGGTTTACATATAACATTTAACGATTTCTAAATTGACATAAACATTTATTAAACATTCATTATTACATAAATACAAAATGAAAAGAAGACTTTTGAGAAAACAATTTTAAAAGTTTATTTTAATGGGCTGTTTTCATTTTTAATCGCTTTCACTTCAAATTAATGTGAGTGTAAAAAAATACTTATTAGCTTTGCCTGAAATTTAACAGATGTGTAATTGTCACTTATTCAAGAAATAACTCCTCTTGTGACATTTTTCTCCTATAAAACCTTCGTTTTGGAAAACTATACTTTACCATTTTCGCGATCTGTTTGTTGTTTACATTAATCATTTCTAGAATGTGTTTCATGAAATTCTACGATTTCTTTGCCAGTCGGTTTCAACATAGAACTGGGGAATTTATAATAATAATTTTTGTCAATTTTAAGTGCGAATCGAACTTGCCAGATATGTAGCCTGCTGTGCTTAATAATAACAGTGACTGTGACAGAAAATCCCTATGAATTTTCAAAGTGACAAAATCGCAACTGCGTTACGTATTATTAGAAGTAGGTCAAAATAAGTATCTCTTCAAAAACCAACTTTAATAAAAAAAAAATGATAAAATCTTAAGTGTAGCTTCATTTTTATAGGCGTGGCAGTTTTTGTGACAATGTGCATTTTATTTCCTTTTTAATTTTCTGTTTTATTCATTATTATTTTCTTACAAAATAAAGTAAAACCAAAAGGATTTCTGGTAACTTTTACTTCTATTGTAAAATGATAATAATAATACGATTTTCAAAATTGAATCTTAAATCAAAGTCAATTTCTTCATGTCCCAGTTTGTCATAGTAAAAATAAAATTATCCCTGAAGATTACAGTGACGTTATTTTTGTACCATTTTTGCCATCTAAACAGCTTGTCTGATGTCTAATCATGCCAGCTGGTTCGGAAGACATTTGTATATTTGCATTTTTTGACTACCTATATGAATAGGAAAGATAAGAAATGAAACTACTTATATTCCCATACTAGTGAAATATTATAGTGAAGTTTAATGTAAATGACAAGGAAATTTTCTGTCCAGATCAGATTTGGGATGTGCAAGTAAGGCATGACCAATCTTATTTAGCCCAGCTAGGATAAAACAGGAAATAGCTTAATTTTTTTATTATTACAGCTGTATTCAATTCAGTCGTAGTGTACACTGCAGAAGTGATGCATGAAATTGAAGAAAATAAAAAACAATGAAAATAATAAAAAAAATAAAATAGTATGCCATGAACCCCAAAACAAATTTCCCAAAGTCTGAAGTTGACTGCATCTGCTTTTTGGCTTGTTGATTGTAGGCGTATAAGTTCCTTTCGGATAAAGCAGAGCAATTTTTCAAATAATCACTGTACTACAGACTACAGTTTTGACTTCTGTTATTTGCAATGCTTACTGTGCTAAATTTATTTGTTTTATTCCATATTGTATTATCCAATTCTGTGACATGCTCTTGTATCAATCTAATGCCCTATTATTACCATGCCAACTGAAGTTAATTCATTGTGTTATTCTAAGAACTTCAAGCCAACCTTAACCTCTTCAAGAACATCGAAATACACACTCAGTCACAAAAAATAAGTAAACACAGAAGCTGTGATGATGTCTTTTGAAGAAAACAATATTTATGTTCGTTTAATTTTCAAAATGACTATTTATTTCAATAAGACGACTTTTTGCAAGAAATAAAAGTTAATAAAGTTTTGGATTTTATCGCTGCTTTTAATCTCGATAGCTTACAATGAACTATAACTTGAGTGATAGAAGATGCGATTTTCTTCCACAACTTCTAAAGAACGATTGTCATATCCTTCTTCTTTTGAATCTCTTTATTTGTTGTAATATTTCATAATTTCTAAGCAGTCTCACAATAGTCAATGGGATAAATATCGGAGGATTGGAGTTTGACATGCTTTCGCTCATTTGCGAGACATTCCTATGCTATAAATAAAGTGGACACATGCTTTCTAAACCAAAATAGACTTTTTACTTTCTTAAAATTTGGCTGCCTTTAATTTTCTCCAAGCCTTTTATTGTCCGTCTGATCCTTAGATGTTCAATTTACTTTAATATACAAAAAATCACCGAGTGGAATTTTGTGTTTTGGATTGATTTTCATATTTCTTTGCACAGTCTTTCATCTTCCTTCAAGCACATTTCTTTGCATCTTCCTCGCTTCCACTCGTTTTTCTTAGCGTAGTTTGACATTGATATCCCACCTTTCGCAAAACAGGATAGAATGTCTCAAAATTGTATAGCTCCTCGAAAAATGTCAGAAAATTTTGAGGAATAATCTTTGGATTTTCTTTCACTTTTCTCACAACAGTCACGACTTTCTAGATTGAAGCATATAACTCTATTAGTTCTTGCCTCGTTTGGAGTATTGTTTTAGCCTGAGAATTTTCGATAGCTTTGTGTATTGTTGCAAGTCTTTTATGGATGATTTTAGCAATTTATCTTCGAGACTTATCATCTCATTATTGGATTCTTTAGGAGGTTGGTGAAGAAGAACTGTGAGTCTGAATAAGAAAAATCATTGCTTAATTTTTGATTAAATCTAATGTTAATTAGAGCTCAGTTAAAAATGAAATCAATTAAATCAGTATAATAGCCTGCAGAGATCATCTAAACCTTCTAATTTGAATGCATAAAATAAATGAGTGTTTGGGATCATCAACAAAAATAAAAGTTTCATACCTAAAAAAATAACTTACCTTATTAGTGCTTTGATATAATAGTGGTTATTATTAGATTCATAGCGTTTCCTACCAAGAGGCTTCTTATGACTGTGGAAGCTGCAGACCAAACAAATTGTCTGCATGAATCGAAATCTGCAACAATAAAATCGAAATTGTTTAGCGATGAGTATCGTCTAATGAAGTACTTTATCTTAGCTAAATGTCCTCACTTAAGATAATTCAAAAACTATTCTTACTGGAATTTTTTAATAACGAAATTTGGAAATCCCTTTATTTTATAATTCTACTGTGCCCCAAAAGTAAGGTCAGTTATTTTTTTTTCAAAAACTCTTTATTTATTCTTCCAAATTTATTTCATCGCCTTCAAAGTAATCCCCTCCGTACGCAATGCACTTATGACAACGTTTTTTCCAATCCTCAATGCATGCTAGAAAGTCATCGGCTGGGATGGCATTCAAAGCGCGCGCCGATTCACGTCGAATCTCTTCAATCGATTCAAAACGGTGTCCCCGGAGTGGTCATTTGAGTTTAGGGAACAGCCAGAAATCGCACGGTGTGAATACGGTGGTTGTAGAACGATAAGGGTTTCAAATTTGGCGAAAAAGTCACGAAGAATCAATGCAGTGTGAGCTGGCGCATTCATGGTTCTCGGTACCAATCGAGATTTGACGCATTTGAGGCCCAAAATGGAATTGACCGATAGTTTTGAAATTCCTACATCGTCAACAAGGTCTCTAATTGTAAATCAATGGTTTGCAAGCACTAAATCTTTAATTTTTTGGACGTGAGATTCGTCGGTTGAGGTTGATGGTCGACCAGAGGGCTCTTAATCTTCAATGCGTTCTCTGGCTTCATTGAACTGTTTATACTACTTCTAAACATTTCTTTCCGACATAGGAATGCTCACCGAATGCCTTCTGTAACATTCTATACGTTTCCGCAAACAAAATTTAATGCTCCCAGTACGCTTAATAATTTTACCTTACGCCCTTTACGCTTAATAATGTAATTCCCAGACTTATGGAATTTCAATTTTTTCTCTTTTTTAGGTTGCTGGTATTGTCCTTGACATCTGTGTGAAATTTGACGTCAAAATATTCATTAGTATTTGAGATATGCTTGACTTTGTCAGACGCTAAGACTGATTCCGGCGGTTTTTGAAATGTCTGAATTAATTATTCAGACATTTCAAAAACCGCCGGAATCAGTCTTAGCGTCTGACAAAGTCAAGCATATCTCAAATACTAATGAATATTTTGACGTCAAATTTCACACAGATGTCAAGGACAATACCAGCAACCTAAAAAAGAGAAAAAATTGAAATTCCATAAGTCTGGGAATTTTAAATTGAAAATTGGTTTTACTTTTTGGACACAGTAGTATACTTCATTCTTATTTAATGTAACGAAAAAGAAACAGACATGTTATTACTGTATCACGTTTTTCTGTCTCTTAATATTAATTTCTTCGTAATTTCTTCGAACGTATTTAAAAATATTACTTGGATAAAGGTTCCATACTCTTCACTTTACTAGGAAAAGTGGTCTAAAAATGTTAAGGGAACTTGCTATATAGTTTTATTATTAAATTCTTCAGGAAATCTTCTTTTCTTGTAGAGTTCCTTAGTAAATAACAATAATACTTCGCAGTTATGGAGGAAATACGGAGCCTCAAAATAATCAGTGAAATACTGAAAAATACTCGAAGAATGTAAAGACAACTCGCTAACTTTTTAACTTTTGTGGTGTTAACTTCTGCTGACAGATTTGAAAATGAGCTTGACTTAAACTCTTTTAAAGCGTATATTGAAGCACCAACAAAATATCTGCCCTATTTTTAAGAGATTGTTAAACTTTATAGCAAAAGTCCATTCTTGGGATTGTGCAAGGTTAAAATTAAAATGAATCCAATCGAAAAGTAACATTTGTTAGATAATTGTTTATTACATATATTATTCTACGTAATCCCATTGCTTTGTAAGAATTGCAACGTCACTATGAGTAGGATATTTGTTGCATTTGGAAAATCATTTACCATTCTGCTCTAAATGTTTAATTTAATTTGCATATTTATTGTTTTACTAGTTCTATCTCATAATTAAAATAAAGCGTCAAATGAAAGATTTAGTAGGAAAAACTGCTATCTTCGAATGAAGCCTCTTTGACCTAATTTACCGAATTCAAACTCGCTTTAAAAATCAAAAGTATCCATTCTAATGGATAACCCGAATTTATTCTAAAAAAAGTGTCTTTATCTCCCCAAACAACGTCATCTTCAACTCCCCTCCTTTGCTAAGCTTTACTACTGATTTCTAAGCCAATCTCTAGAACTGATTTGCTTATCAAATATTTTACAATTTAACGGATAGAAAACTTAGTGTAATTCCCAATGATGAGACTATTTCAAAGAAAATGTCCAAATATGCTAGAAAGAAGGATGCTTCTGACAGTTTCTGCTTTTAATATGCAGTAGCAGGAAGGAACTCAAATGAATTAAAAATAGTATGAAAATACTGAATTTCTGAAAGAATGCTAAAAGTAGATTCTGCTTATGAAAACCCATCTGTTGCTGGCATGCTATTCATAAAATAATGACAGTGACAGAAATAGTTTTAAAAGGTCATCTCTATTCAAAGACTATTTTATGTCCTATTGTTTGCTTTAAAATGAAAAAAAAAATTATTTTAACTATCGTTTTGAAATACTTATATTAATGTAATAGAATAACAGCATTGTGCGTCATTTTTGCTATGTGTATCACAACAAAAACACGTAACCGGGCCGTAACCTCCTACATACTTGCAAGAGTGTCCCCTGTGGCGTTCAGGAGAGGGTCAGTTGGCTTCGAGACTCTCACACGAGAGGAATTACAGCGCAATTTGCTGACATCCCGCTGAGAAACGTTTAGTTTATAGTCTCTCATCCGAGAGGAAATATATTTAACGCTTCCTGGCGAATGAGTTGGACTACAGACTCTCACCCGGTATAATTTACGCACCCTGCGCGTATAAATACAAGTATAAATTTATATCATGTTGCAATGAGAGATGAATAAATTTAGTTCCATTTGGTATTAAATGATTTTATTTTATAAAATGCAGCCAAATTCTCAGGGGGGAAATTTAAGAGGAAACACTAATTAAATGTTATTAACCTATTTACAGAGGTGTCATAATTACAAAGGCTGTGTTTAAATTATTTTGAATTGGTATATTCTATTCATATCAAAATATCTAATGTAATGATTATGAATGTCCAGTATTAAATAATCTATTTCTGGTATAATTATCCAAATATCTATTTGTCTGTGATGGCAAAATAAATTTTCAATTAAACTTTTTGATTTATAAGATCGCATTTCAAATATTTTTAATAATAGCACAGATTAAATAGTAATATTTACACTTTTTTGTGATTTAAATAAATAGGATGTTCCTTTACTTTTTTGTGATTCTTTATGTACTGTTATAATTTATAAGTTACAAATTTTTTTTGTGATATTTACATTCTCTAATAAAACTGACAAATCAAACAAAAAAAAACACCTATGTTTTCTTTCTTTTTTCTAAAATTTCTACTACCGGTATTAAGATCGAAAAAATGCCGAATACCGGTATTGAACTTTTGGTCCGATATTGCAATCCCTAATTGCAATACTTATGTTTGAACTTTAAAAGGGAAAAACATGATTTATTTGAAATCAAGAACAGATTTTAAGACATAAAAAATGCAAAGATTATCAATTCAGAAAAAAGGATTAACAGGCGCGAGGAGTTAGGCGATTACCGTCGTTTCTTTGGAGAGTATATTTAGAAAACAAGAAATCGATCCTGTTTTTTTTATAACTTGTATTATTTTTTTTGTTTTTGTTTCAAGATGGCCGTTTTTAATAAAACATTGAGGAAAGCTCCTCGTTTCACAAAAACTCATTTTTAACTTATCCTGAAAATTTCATTTTCAATGTCATTTTAGTTTTTAGTTGTCATTCATTTCTTTTTTCGGAAAAAAAATAAAGCATTTCCAGTTTGAATTTCGAGCCAGGGCAATTTCTTGCAATTCTTTAGAACCTTCCTTTAAATGCGGGTCTATGTAAAATTGTATAAATAATCATTTTACGTTGATTAAAATGAATGTAACGAGCTTGATTTTTCTTAAACAAAACACTTTAACAAAACAAAATCCATAACCTATTTTTGAATAGATTAATATAACAAACATAAAGAGAATGACTTATAGCAGCTTGATTAACATATCTCTTTTCTCACGCTTATTAAACAAGCTTTTATTAACATTTCGATATATTTTTAATTTCTTTTTTAATTTCTTAATTTTTTCTTTTCTCTCTTCTGTTTTTAATTCTCTGTATTTAGATAGAAATATACAATTTATCTTTCTTTTTTTTAATTTTTTTAAAAATGCTCTCGTCAGATAAAGATTATTCGAAAAGCAAACATGAAACTGTAAAAAAAATATTTTCTTACGTATCTAAAATTAAATGAAGTGTAATTTAGTTGTTTTTTTAAACGAAGTGAAAATTGTGTATTTTTTCACTAGTCCATTGGAATTCAAATAGAATTCAAGAATGGGATACGAGTCTCAAGTCCAGATTCCAATTTCAAGTTTTAAATAATGCATAAATAAGTTTATATCTCCTATAAATTATTGTCTAGAGTAGTTTGTAAATCCAGTTTGAACTGTCCTATCAACATCCTCTTTTCACTTCCTTTTATTTTAGCTATATTGAACACCTTGAATGTCAAATTTCATTTTTAAAATATTTTTTATTACAATACCATAGCTCAAGTTATCTACCGAGTACGTATTTTTTTCCATTTTTAAGTAGGGGTTGCAGTTTACTGTTATTACTATATACGTTGCTTTTTTGATTAAAAGTAGTACCTTTAGTACTAATGGATTACTACTACTTATACTTGTACTTAATAAGAGTTGTCTGTAGCACAAGCCAGTGAGATAATATACAAACGAGTCGACTCGAAGGAAATTGTGACATTTAAGTACATCAGTTCGGATCGCTCCTTGTAATCCTTCAAAAACCTTGAAAAGTTCTTTTTTCAAGTTTTTAATCATTTTTAGGTAGAAAAGTTGATTCACCGAAGTTAATCTGCCTATTATAAAGCTTGTTCCTTGATCAATGTGCGAAACCCTAAGTACATTTGAGAGAAAAAACATTTCATTAGCTTTTGTGGGAATTTAAAATTTAATCGAAAATTATTACTGATCAAAATTTTTTCTTCGGTACTGGATCATTTACTTTTTAAGAATCTGTTTCATGAAATGTGTTATCATGGAAGCAAATTTGATTGTAACTTTACAAAAAGATCATTACTACATTGTTAATTCTTTCAGCGGTCTGAACGATATAACGAAATGTTCAGGCCTAAAGCATCCACAGATGGTTGAGGAAATGACTCTCTGGAGAATTCTCGTCTTACCAAAAACGATCTAACCATCAATGCCTGGACATGATATGGGTGATCTGCAGAGAAAATAATTATCAAGAATTCTATTTTCTCGATCCTTTCATTTCTATATCACTTCAGGATATTAGAGCAGCTATCCATTTCTTTGTACTTAAGTTTGAATTATTTTTAAAGAAATGAGCCATCAGGGATAGGTCAGACGCCTGGGGATTATCTAAATACCCTAAATGCAATTACAAGGGTACAATTACTTTGAGAATGATCTGACATGTGGATTACACACGGGACTAAACATTTAAAACTCCTGTCGATGCGAAAAAGGAAGTCGATTCCGATTATCATTTTTCATAGCATCAACTATAAAGCAGATCAACAGCAGGAATCGAACCTTCATCGACACTCAAAATGAGTTACTACTATTTAACCGAAAGTAAATTATTGTGTTTCTGATTTGCAGATAAAACTTAAATTATAGCAGATATTATTTTAAAACTATTTGAAAAGCATTTTATTCAAAATTAAAAGGATATGGAAATTTGTTCGTTAGAAAAATAAATTACATTTATTTTTTTTTTACATTATTGTGGGACAGAGGAATAAATTTAATTTTCGAAAATAGTTTAATAAACTGTTGGTGTTTAAATAGTAGCAGAATATAAAAATTATTATAATCATCTATATAAGATCGTTTAATCATTTATTTCACAAAAAATGGTAATAGCTAAACTTTGTTTCATGTTTATAAATTTATTAACAGACTTGCAAAATGTATAAAAAAAAGGGTATAATTTTTCTTTTGCCTGTTTCCTAATGACACTGAAATATCGTTATCGTTTATTATTATTATTATGCCTTTATGATTACGAGAAGTAATAGGTAACAGTTTAGGATTATTGCAAATAATGAATATTTATATAATACTTATTAAAAGTCTTAGCATTAAATATGTAATTTTAAGTTAGATATCTATGGAAAATATGTTTATGCAAGAAAACATGCAGGGGTTTAATATTTACAGTTCATAGATCTAAATCTTGGGATTTTAAGCGAACAAACGAGTTCAGATTGAAATATTAGTGCCCATATTACAAAGTGCATGAACGCGTTTCACTTCTTTTGGATGTACTTATCCATAATATGAACAGATGAATTCAGCTACCACATTTATTATTCTTTTATTACTGTTTTATTCATTCATTCAGGTTTTAGAAAGGAATTTCTATTTTCATTTTTTATTCACAATTCAGAGCTAAAAAGGTAATCATTTCCTGAAGAAATTATTGAGAAAAAAAACTTATTTTTTTCGAAATATCTGTGCAATGTCTTAATATACAGACAAGACCGGATAAACTCTCCACAGCCAGATTCGTTGTTTGGAATACATAAAAAATGCCCAAAGAACTGTATCTTTACGATCCATAGATTTCGAGAAAAATGCGAGAGAAAATATTTGACGTCTTACGAAAAAAACTTTTATTCGAACATGAACGTCAGTATTTGCATAATTTTAACTAGGAAGATGTCACCCGCGCATATGGAGGCAGGCATGCGCGCGTCTTGTAAAGGTTGACTGTACACGTTCGAGCATCGCAGTGTCCACAAAAGTAAACGCACTAGCAACGACGCACTAGCACAAAGAGACGAGCAACTAAGTCCATTTCTGAAGTAACTCATTTAGATGGCCCCATAAGCAGAAATATAAAGATCTGGAAATCGTCAAATAACGGCTTGACGTCATTTCACGTGCCTCATTATGCGCATTTCGAACATCTTCCTATGTAAACTTATGCAAATACTAAAATAAATTTGCATAAATTTACTAAAGTTTGCAAATGGCTAGCAAAAATGTTGATAAGGCTACTTAATGTCTAGTTACTATTTTTTTTAGTAACGATGTTCATGTTTCGAATAAAGGCGTAAATCGGATATGACGTCATACATTTTCCTGGAAAACTATGGGTACAGAGTTCTATGGGCATTTTTTATGTATTCCAAACAACGAATCTGGCTGTGGAGAGTTTTTCCGGTCTTGCCCTGTATTGATCTGCCACTAAAAAGAAAACTTTTGTGAATTGGCAAGTGTTTCTAAATCAATCAATTCAGTAGAAAGAATTATTCATTAGCAGATAAATTATTGTGTGATAAATTACTTGTTTATTTTTATTGAATTAGAGATCAACTTTTAAACAACAAGTGTTATTGTGGTATGCTTACAATGATAACATATCTTACAATGATAAGGATTTAATTTCCAGACTTATTAGACTGATTTTATTTTATTAGATTTATTTTCTTATTATTAAATTAAATATACAACAGTGAATAATGTTTATCTCTATAGAGTAACATCTAAATAATCAATAAATAATTTTTATTGAATTAAGACAGCTTAGTTTTGTCTATAACTGCAATAAAAAATAAATTATTTGATTTACAAATATTTCAAGTATTGATCATTAATATTTATCTACCTTACTTCATTTTAATTATACTGTATGAATTTATAAATAATTGCGTTATTATTCTAGATTATCTGAAAGAACAATTTGTTAGAATTTATCACAGAAACAGATTTTTATTTAGCAATTGCAACTTATTAAAAATATTTTAATTATATTATAAGAAAACAATAATAATTAAAAAAATTATCAGTTGTGCCTAGAAGATATACAGTTAAATTGATAAAAATATTTTAAAATATTATTTTGGCAACTATTAAAGATATTGTGTTGAACAAGTATAAAATTAGAAGAAGAGAAATTTTTATTTTCAATTTTTTTTAGCTCATTTTGTTTTCGTTTCTACTTTTTTGAATTTATGACTTCTTGCATAACTCTAATACTAATTCAGTCTGATGAGATTACAAAACTAATTTGGACTTTAAAATTGATTCTAACAGAAGATTTAGAAATATATCTAAACCAGAAAGTGGGTTTATTTTTTTTTATATTTGAAAAATTTGCTTGTCAATGTTTATTTATTTTCTTTTTATCAATATTTATTTATCAAGATTTTTATCTATAATAATTTTATCGTTTATTTATTAATATATTTTATCAATATTTTTCTCATATGTCGGTCATTTTCTTAGAAATTATTTTAAATAAGCATTTTCACATCGATGAAAATAATTTTTTGAGTTATGGGAAAGAACGAGAAAAATGAAGGTTGTAAAAAGATTTTCATGTAATTCCAATTTTCTTGGAAAATTTCTTTCAAAATTCAAGAATAAATTTGAAATTAATTAATATTTCTTTTATTTTATGGAACAAAACATTGTATATTTCTATGTCAAAAAATGACAAATGAATAAGAGTCATCGAATTTTTCTAGGAGTCTCACTCTACGGTTCCTTTAATCGCAAAGATTTGTTTGTGCAAAATTCTGGCAGAGAAGCGACATTTACAGGATTCTTGGATTGTAACAGAACATTTGAAAGTTGCATTTGATAGAAATCAATTTTCGATCAGAAAACTCGAAAAATATCATATTATATTACGGTATTATGGAGTATTATTATGCAAAAGAAGTTTAAAAAAATGCATTTTTTTTTGTCTATAGTTTTTGTACTATTTTTCTTATAAAACCACCAGATATGCTCCTGCTTTGCTCAGCTACATAAAATGTTTAAGTTTTGGTAATTTTATTAAGAAAAATATCGATGAAAAGTGCAAATTGTAAAGGAAAATAATGAGTCTATGCAATTTGAAATAAACATAAAATATATTAAAAAAATCCCCAAACTACAAAAAGTTCCTATTTTAATTTCAAACAAATTTCTAGAGCCAAATAAAAAGCTATCGACGAAGAGATCCAATAGTGCCAGGCATAAAATACTGTTTTTAATTGAGTTAAAAAAAGAAATGGTTTTTCGACTGCACACCAGATAAAGTGAATTCAGTGAAAAAGTTTTTAAATTATGCTGGCCAAATTAAGTTAATGCGAACATTCATTTCTACGAATGTATATTAAAGAAGTGACATTTCCAGAAAAACGTTTCGTTCATTGGTATTGTGAATGAAGACTACAATTTTTAAGCTTCATTTGTTACTTTATTTCAGTTGAAAGTATTTACCGACGATTTAGTGATTATGTATTTTGAATACTGATACTATGTACTGAATACTTTGAAGACTGAATTGAAGCTTTTCTACCATCCAACAAACGATCTCTTCAAATTCGTTGCTGCTGCGGATTGCTCCTTCGAAAGGGTTCAAAAGTGTTCAATAGAATTGATTCTTTGCTTTCCAATTGATTCATTCTATTACTTAATATGAAGATTTTTAAATTTTATTTAATCAGTTCCTTCTTTAAAAGTCTCCTCACACATTCCGATCGCCGATGGGAATCTATTCGTTTTCAAACAGCACTCCATCAACTGAAATCGAACCTTCGTTCTAGCACCTTAATACCAGGCCACTCATCCTACTAATGCACGCATTTTATAATTATTATTCTGTTGAAGTACACAATACAGTATGAAAGTTGGATAATAACAATGGGTTTTAATTTTCAATATATTTTTTTACATAATGCACATAAAAAATATTATTGGAGAAGGCTCTCTTTCTGAGTTTGAATCCATGAAATGTAGTCTTATAGATAGTTAGCTTGAATGGCTACCATTCTAAAACATTTGGAAGTAGCCGATTGGGTAGGCTTGTAGAAGCCTTTAAATTATATATTTGTTTATAACATAATAAAAGTAGACTCAAAATAAAAAAGATAAGAATGTATTTACCAAAATTACTTTTCAGGAAATGTATGGAGTACAAATAATAATCATAATAATACAAAGCCTAGTAAATGAAAAAAAAAGAATTAAAATCATTAAAATAAATTGCTATATAACATAATACATATAATTCAAAGTTGACAGTGAGTGAATAAAAAAATAATAACAAGAAGAAATTAAAAATAAATAAAATAAAATAGCGCTCATAGTAGTTAAGTTCATGTATAGAAGTATCCTTTTTGAAAATAAACAATTAATTAATGAATTAAAAAAATTAAGTTTTCATTTTTATCCTAAGAAAGTTTCTTGCAAATAATTATTTTTCGTAATTATTTAGCAGTGAGTTAATATAATATCTTTGAAAAGTTGTATGCTTGGGCATGAAAAGAACACACCTAAATTGTTTCGTGTGAAGTGTTTCATTGAATGCGTTAAGTGCGTTTAAGTTTGGAATAAGCGCGTTCGATCTTCACAGAAACGAGAAAGGCGGGGCGTTGCTAAGGGCAATGACAGTTGACATTGCTCCCGCCAATCATGGGACGCTCTCCCAAAACGAGACCAGACGCACGTCACGCAGCCAGAAAGGTTACCACTTTCATTCCATCTGCATTCGAATTGGCTGCCTTATATATATGCCAATAAACCCCTTTAGAGGATTACAACTGAATTTTAAAAGTATTTTGGAGCAGTCATTGTTAGGAAAGTAGTTAACAATGTAATTATAATATATATATATATATTGGAATTAAGCGTAGTTATTTAGTTAATGGTTAGTTTTAAACAAAACATTGATTTCGTTTATTAATTTTTATTTTAAATTTTGCGGTATGCATAAAAAATTATTCTTATATTTTAAAGTGGCATAATCTTGAATTACTTGAGAGAATTTTTATATAAATATTGAATTAGAATTATATAAAATGAAAAAGTGCTATTATCGCAATAAAAAAACCCGTCTCGTGAATCAGTGGCGAGCATTCGGACTGAGGTTCCATCCGCTAGCGGCTTTGTTTGTAGACTGTTTCAAAAACGAAGAGACTCGTTTTGATGTTCAGTATCTTGCCTCGTGAGTCGGATTACCTGGTGGGAGTTTTCCCGTTTTCTGCCATACGCACATGATATAAAAGTCCTCTCGGTTCTTCATCGACTCGAAGCCAAGTCAGATGGGTGCTCCATCCCAACAAAAGCTTTCTCTCCATCCATGACTCCCGTCTCACACTGCAGGACACTGAGGATTAGACACAGACACGCAGTAAAAGAAAATATTGAAAACGAAGATCTTTAGAATTGTTATTACATAAAAAATATGAAAATGTTTTTATTTATTTTCTTCAAGTTTAATAATTGGTGCTTTTCAAAATGAATTATGTAGAACGTGAAATGTATAACGAATCCAAATTCATATCTAAGTGAAAATGTATGACATGAAAAATTGCTGAATCTCGACTGTACCACTCAACGATCAATAGCTACGATTGTACCTGTATGTTAGGCCATAATAACCTAATTGCAATACATAGAAATAGCCTACATTTATTAAATAAATTGAATCGCAATGATGTTTCAAAAGCCAATTCAGTAAAAAATAGAATGATGAATGTTTGCTACGTCCTAACTTTTGAATATTTTTAACATATCAGACCTCATGATCGACAGTTTTAAATATTTTAACCTTTGATTATAGATAAATTAGGCAAAAAATGAATTACTAATATATTAAATATGTTTAAAATGTGTTACATAACTTTTTGTTTACAGCTAATTCAACACATTTAGAAAGATTCATTTATAAAATGTCAATTAAAAATAAGAAAAGAGATCGCTTACGTCGAAATTATTATACAAACAAGTTTTCCAATATTACAGCAAAGATAAACTTATATTCTCGCATATTTAACACTATAGAATGAAGTAAAAAATAACATTTAAACTTCTGGGCGTTAAATAAGTAAGACAGATACATAAAATATAAAACTTAACACCACGAAATTTGTTATTCTTTTTTGCATTTATATTAATTTAGAACAAACCAAACTCTGTTTCGATTGTTAGTATAGAAAATTTAAACGTAAATTTACAGAATATGGTTTTTAATTTTATTAAAATCAACTGAAGACATTTTAATAATTATTTTTACCAAAATGGAAATGAACGATTACAATTAAAATGAAACGTGCGTTAAAATTTTAATGAAATTTTAGACATTTAGTAATATTTTTTTTTTAACTCTAAACAAAGTAGTTTACAAAGTAGTTTAAGCTGAAATTGAATTAAATTAAAAGATTGACAATATTCATGCACTACCATGTACAACTTGAAGTCTATAGTTGCGACTAATATGCTAAAGATGCTTTACAAAACCATATCAAAAATTAAAACAACAATAATAAAATAATAAACATTAAATTAAAAAAAATGAAAACAAAAGCATCAAATTTACCTGATTATGAATTTCAAGATCTAAAATGAGTTATTTAGATTTTAAGTAAAGCTTGTTACTTCGGATCGAAGTTTAATTTTGTTTGTGAACTTCTTTTTAGATGGAAGTTTTTACTTACTTATTTGTTTTTCATGAAAAACAGTATGCAGCAATTATAGCACATTATGCAGCACGTATGCAGCAATTATAGCAATTGCAGCAATTTAGAAACATTAAAATCATTGGGTTCAATTTAAAAGTTTTAAATATCTGTACATTCGTATCCCGAGAGCAGCATTTGGCTCCACCTTGGCGACCGTTTCCAGTTCTGAATGAAGCGCTACCAAGCATTCACAGATTTTGGCAACCCCCTATCACGCTGCTGTGTGTAGCGGTTGTCCGCTCTTTCGACTCTTTAGTAGTGTGTTGATAGTGTGGAGAAAAGACGCATTGCATTTTCTCCTCCTAGTAACCCGCGAAATTCTCGCTTCACCAATCCTAAACTGTAAACAATTGAGAGGGCATGCCTCTTACTAGAAGAAGATGTATTGATGCTGAGGAGGATTTACATTATCTGACTGAAAGATAACGGTGTTTTTTTCCCTGCAATGATCGAAATGCCGGTAGGCCGTCGCTCTAGGCCTAATGTAGGCTCTCCCCAGTGGTGTGCTACTGTTGTTTTTCTGATCGTCGCCTTTCCTGCCGCGGCATTTGATTTGCATCTCTCTGATTCTGAAAACAAACCGGGAACGATGGTGTTTAATTGCAGCATAACTGGAGGTAGGCGATATTTTATAGAAAATTCGTTTCCTTCCATTTCTCATTACTTTCAAATAGAACCCAAAACTGGAGAACTTCATCTTAAAAATATTATTCCCTGTTTTAAAAATGCGAAGAAAAAATCGTTACCGAATCCTGTCCTTTTTTTTATTGCGTCCAAATTACAAACACCAAGTTCCTTCTCTGTTGATTACATCAGTATACCCATACTATTACATTTAAGGGACTCGAAATGCGTGAAAAATGATGTTATTCAAGAAATCAACAATGATTATCTAGAAGTGATTATTGAAATTTTGGATGAGAGCAACTCATCCCTCAGTAGTTGCTGGAAAAAGAGCCAGGAAATTTTAGATCTTTCGCAAATCCTTCCCTTAACTCAATTGAAACGGTGCGATATTATATGGGAACAACCATCTCAGGAGGGATATTCAATTGAAGTAAATGGCGAGCAATTAGTAGCTGATAAGACCTTTTGCACGAATGCATTGACTTGGACTGTAGAGTTTAAATTCCACGTCTTTTGTAGTGATAATTCCTACATGCAACCCGTACGTTTGTATTTTCACAGAGAATCCTTAAGAATATCTAGATATTCCGTAAATCGCGATAGATCGCGTCGATCAACATTCAATCAACCTCCAGTCTTTGAAAAATCGTTGTACAGAGTGACAGTTCCGGAAGAAGTTGAAGGAGGTTACCCTGTCGTTAATGTCTCCGCTACTGATCCTGATGGAGATAAAATATCATACGCTTTGCATGCTGCACTGGACTCGCGAAGTCAGAGACTTTTTGAAATTAACAGCGACTCGGGACAGATAAAAACTAATACACACTTAGACAGAGAGTTTATGAATGTCCATTATCTTAGAGTAACTGCCGTAGATGATCTTTTGTCTCCAAACACAGGAACAGCAACTGTTGAAGTAATTGTTATTGACCGCAACGATCACACTCCTGTATTCGAACAAGCCACTTACATTGCGTCGGTTCGCGAAATGAGTCCAATTGGTTCGACAGTAGTGACTGTTAGGGCAACGGATCAGGACATAAAGGAAAATGCTGAGATAGAGTATAGCATTTTGAATCCTGCAGGAGACAATGACGTCTTTCAAATCGATGAAAATACTGGTGTCATTACCTTAGGCAAGAAACTCGATAGAGAAGCAATCGCTTTTTATTCCCTTTTAGTGCAGGCAACAGATAAGGGGGAAGATCCTGAGCAGAGGTCTGCGATAGCAACTGTTGAGATTTCGGTTCTGGATGACAATGATAACTATCCACAATTCACGGAAAGGACTTATTTGATCGATGTACCCGAAGATATAGAATGGGCATCCCGTCCTGTCATTGCAGTAGTTAAAGCCGAAGATAAAGATTTAGGAGTGAATGCTGCCATTCGGTATGCTATAATCGGGGGCAATACTCAGGGACATTTCAATATAGCCTCCCAGAGTGGTGAAATATCTGTGGTTTCTGCTTTAGATTATGAGATGTCGAGAAGTTATAGACTTATAGTGAGAGCACAGGATGGAGGTCAACCTTCGCGTTCAAATACTAGTAATGTTATCTTAAGAGTGTTGGATGCTAATGATAATGATCCCAAATTTTATACATCTCTTATTCAAGATTCAGTGTCTGAAGGTGTACCAATAGGACACAGTGTGCTTAGAGTACAAGCCTATGATGCTGACGATGGCCCAAATTCTGAAATTGTATATTCTATTCTACCTACTGATCAACCTATCCCATTTGCCGTTGACAGAATGTCTGGATGGGTTTTAACAACTAACGAATTAGACAGGGAGCAAAATTCTTTTTATGATTTCGAAGTGATGGCTAAAGACAGAGGATCTCCATCAAGATCATCAACTGCTTCAATAATCATTCGTGTACAAGACATCAATGATAATGATCCGGTATTTGAACCCAAGAGTTATGAAGCATCAGTCTCAGAAATAGATCCACCAGGAACTCCAGTTGTTGGAGTAACTGCTACAGATCGAGACGAAGAACCTCGTCTTATTTATCACATTAGTGAAGGAAATCATCGAGGTCGATTCAATATCATACATCAAAATAGAGAAGGTTTAATATCTGTTGCTCAACCTTTAGACTACAAAATTGACAAAAAGTTCACTCTCACTGTTACAGCCACAGATGCTGGCGGAAGATACGACACTGCTACGGTGCACATCAATGTGACTGATGCAAATACTCATCGCCCAGTATTTGAAAAAGTTCCTTACACTGCTAGTGTTTCAGAAGACGCTGTTATTGGTACAACTGTGTTAGTAGTTGAGGCTTCGGATGGAGATGTTGGTGAGAATGCTCGTATCTCATATTTTATTGAAGACAATCCAGAATTTACTATAGATTCAACAACAGGGGCTATTTCAACTTCTCAGACATTGGACAGAGAACTAACAGCTGGTTTTGTGTTGGTAGTAACTGCTCAAGATCACGGAAGTCCAAGTTTATCAGATACTATCAATGTTGAAGTTGAGGTTCTTGATGTGAATGACAATCCTCCGAATTTTATATTACCTTCCTATTCTGCATCCATCCGAGAAGATGCTCTAGTTGGTTCGAGTGTCTTACAAGTTTCAGCTTCCGACAAAGACATTGGACTCAGTGGGCAAGTGAGATACACTTTTAGTGGAGGGGAAGACGGTGATGGTGCTTTTATAGTTGAACCTACATCAGGAATTATTAGAACAAATCAGATGCTTGATCGTGAGTCTGTGTCTAAGTATAAGCTTGTTGTTCATGCTGTGGATAGAGGTGTGACTCCTTTGTCATCTTCAGCTGCTATCACTGTTAACATAGAAGATGTCAACGACAATCCTCCAAGATTTGACACAGATGTTGTGAAATTATTCGTATCTGAAAATAGTCCGATAGGTTCATTGGTTGGAGAAATTATGGCAACTGATCCAGATGAAGGCCCAAATGCTGATATTTTTTATAGTATCGTTGGTGGTCAAGATGGAGATAAATTTAATTTGATTTCAAGGAACGGTGGTGCCGAATTATATACAAAAACCTATTTAGATTACGAAACTAGTAAAAAGAAATATGTTTTAATAGTAAGAGCAGCTTCACCCCCTTTAAGAAATGACGTAGAAGTGAATGTTTGGGTGACTGACGTTAACGACAATGCACCACGTTTGCGTGATTTTGTAATAGTATTTAATCATCATAAAAATCATTTCCCGAAGAATCCTATTGGCAAAGTTCCCGCTTATGATGCTGATGTAACAGACAGACTTCGGTATAAATTTATTTCAGGAAATAATGCAAATTTATTGATATTGAATGAAAAAACTGGAGAACTCTCTCTCAGTCCTCATTTGGACACAAATGTGCCTCTGCATGCTGTGATGGAAGTCAGCGTCTTTGGTAAGTCTTTATTTAAGTATCTATAATTGAATAGGAATTTTTACTAAAATATTAATATTATGAAATATACTATCGTGGTGTTAGAATTAAGTTAAATTCAAACCATTATAATTTATTATTTTAACAATTCTACTTATGCATCTAAAGTTACTTATGCTTTTTCCTTTACATAAAAGCAACGTTTATTTTCTAGAACTGAAAAAAGAAATGTTTTGAATCCTACATAAATAAAGCAGGATTATTTTGTATTTCTGAAGCATTTATCTCAATAAGCATAAATTTTAGCAACTACGTTGTCACCTGTCATTCTAATATCACTTTTCACTCGAAGAAGTGAAAGCTTATCTAAAGAAATTTACATTTTTATACCAAGGTGCGATATCTTAAACATCAACTCAATTTCATGAAATATTTTAAACATCTTTTGGTTCAATACTCAACATGTGTTTATATTATATGTTAAAAATTGTTTATTGTTTTGTTAAAATAGAATTATCATTTCAAAGTTTTACTTTACTTTACTTTTACTAGTTTACAAAGTTTACTTTACTTTTCAAAGTTTTTAATGACTTTTAAAAAAATATTTGATGTGAATGAAAATATTTAATATTTAAACTTAATAATTAGCAAATTATATATTAGGAAAAGAATTAATTAAATAAATTTTAAAAAGTATATTAAGTAAAATAAAAATAAATAAAAGTAAAATTATTATCAAAAGAGTTGAGCAAGACATCAAAATTAAAATGATCAAGAATGATTTTCAAGAAGCATAAATAATAAAATAAAATTGGAAATCTCTTTTAAAATGGTAAACGACTTTATTTTTTCCTATTTTTAAAGATTAATTAAGATTTTAATTATAAATGATACATTAACTAGCATTTAATAATAATAGATTAACTTAGTTGTTATAAACTAATGAAATTAAAATTTGATTTATATCATTTTTGACTTTCCGCTTAACTGTCCACTTTAAATACATATATGTAAGGATAATGATTTACCTGAAACTCATATTGTCTTGATATATAATCAAGACTAGACCGAAAAATGTTTCCTTAGATTTGTAAATTAGTAGATTTTGAATCCCATATTTTTATTCATAAATTTGCTTAGGGCGTTTTCTAAAAATACTTTCAAAGTTTGCCAGATTTAAACCTTATTTGTTTAACGTATTCAAAAGAATACAATAAAAAGATACTTTTACGATTCATTATTTCAAAAGCCATAATCTTGATTATGGCTTTTGAAATAATCAGGTTTCTATAGGATACGTTTTAATGAGTGAAACACACAAAAAATGAGTTTTGCAAATAATTATTTAAAAAGACTTTTAATTTTACATAGACTTGATAATCCAAAGTAAGATTTTTCATATTTGACTTACTTTAATGTTTGGTTAATAATGGTTTTTTCTACCGTAAATGAAAATCTGAAAACTATATATATGAAACTTTTTTTTGAGGTCCCCCCGCCCTTTTTTTTTCTTATGGGCGTAAGGTGTGATTCTTAAAACATTTTTGCTCTTTTCAAATTGAAAAATTTTTAGCCACTCCCATTGTCGATAGGCAAAAAATCTGAAAACAAACTTATGCGATGTCTATATTGTATTATATAAACGTAATAAACTATCTTTGAAAAATATGTGTAAATAATCAAAAGAACTAAAAGTGACTATAATACTTAAAATATTGTAAAAAAATAGTTAATTAAGAACTAAGCAATAATAATATTAAAAAATATTAAATTTTTTTTCATGACCCCTTGGGGGATTTGACCCTTACTTCAATATGTTTGGCTTAGCAGATTCTCTGTGGAAACTCTGAAGTTCGCCAATTTAGTGGTGAATGAGGAAATACAATTTTATTCAAATTTATATTTATTCAAATAAATTTACTATTTTATTTTATTACTATTTTTATTTTATTTGCGATTATTTCAATAAATTTACGACATTTTTTCAAATTTGAAATAAATTAGCTTTTTAAAAATCTGAACTTAAGGAAAAAAAAGTATAGTGGGAAAATAGAAACAGTATAATGTATCTTTCACTTTTATCTAAGACCTGAAACTAGTATTGATTAGATAAGGATAAGTTAAGAGAGCAGTATTATCTTCTAAGAGCTTTCATTTGCCTTGATTCTTATCATAAAAATGAAATTCACAACTTTTTTAGTTTTACGCATTGTTTTAGTTTCAGCCACGGAATGAATTAGAAAGAATTTTTATTCAAAGGAATATTTTTCATATATTTCACTGAAAGTCATTAATGGATGGATTTAATCTGAAAGGCAAGAAAAGTATAGGAAATAACTAGATGGGTAAAGATTAACATTCTATTATTACAAGTGCATGAGAAGTTATTATTTTCTTTTATACGTTGATGTTTTTATTTTAGCCTTCTCCCACAAACATTCATTTCTTGACAACTAAATTCTGGAACACTCTTTCTATGTGGCAGTCTGATTACAGTAGGGAATTTCAGTTGCGAGTCCAGAGCATTTTGGCGCATTGCAAATCAATTTCTGATAATCTCCGCCGGGTCTACTAGTGCTTCGTATCTGTAAAGCACTAACGAGAATCTTTTGCACATTAGCTAACTGAGTGGGTTGAATGACTTACAAGATTTTAAAAAGATCTATCAATTCTGCTTGAGAAAATAGAATGGGAGCGATTCCATTTGAAACTTGAAATAAAAGGAGGTATTTATTTCTTATTTGTTCTGAACTAATATTCAATAGATATTGCTTTATTGAAGATAGAAGGCCGTAACATAATTTTGTTTATAAAAGGCAATTAATGAAAGTAGCTAATAAAATAAAAAATTGAAACTTTTGATACGCATTTTGTAAAGGAATTTTTTTACATACTACGGATTTATTTGTACAAAATTAACTTTCATATTTATTGGATTAGCAAGAAAATAATTTATGTTTTAACCAGTTATTTATTTTAATGGTGAAAACCGAAATTACAAAATCCAATAATATATTTTTAACTTATTTAAATAAATTTGACTTCTAAGTGTGTACTGAGGTAAGCCATTAGTAAAATCAAGAAATAATAGTCTTATGTTAGAAAAGAAAGAAAGCATGTTGGTGTTGCTCTTCCATTGTAAATATTAAACTAAAAATTTTGGAAAGAGCAATTAATATTACCATTTTATTCAATATATATGCACTGGTGTTCAAAACTTAAGCAATTTTTCAGATTTTGCCATAATTCCGCAAAATATCAATATGGAGACTATATGGAGGATCAATATGGAGTACTATATTGGAGAGGTTTAATATAGTACTTATAGGATGAACAAAGTGTTATAGACAAAAAAAATGAATTGTACGCATACATTTTGGAACAAAGCAGAAAAAGGCTTTATTGACAGCGTTAGTATTGTCTGGCCATGCGAAAGAACAGCAAGCCAAAGTCCCTTAGTAAGGGATATGACCTTCCCTAACTACAATGGTTGCATGACACCATCTGTTCATACTCAATACCAAATTACTCAACAGTTCTTGAGTTAAGAGTTGCCATTCTTCAAGGAACATTTGTTTCAGCTGTTTGGATAGGATCTTGCTGCCAGCCCTCTCGCCAAATCAGATAGGATGGGATTAGATGGGATTTAATTCAATCCATTCTGCAGATATCTTCACTTTCTAGAACAGCAGAAGCCCAGTGTGGTCGCGTATTGTCGTCGACAAAAATCAAGTCTGGTCCAATGACACCTCGCAACAAACGCACATTTGGGAGGTTGAATGTTAGCATTCCTATATTGAAAAGAAATTTTTAAAAGTGGTATAAACAGTTCACAGAAGGCAGAGAAAAATTGAAAACGAAGAGCTCTCTGGTCGACCATCAACTTCAACCGACAAAGCTCACGTCCAAAAAATTAAAAATTTGATGCTTGGAAACC
The DNA here is from genome assembly GCA_021605075.1 of Caerostris darwini. Taxonomy (NCBI): domain Eukaryota; kingdom Metazoa; phylum Arthropoda; class Arachnida; order Araneae; family Araneidae; genus Caerostris; species Caerostris darwini. The sequence goes on from BPLQ01008169.1 coordinate 1,093,221, forward strand.
ATCGATTTACAATTAAAGACCTTGCTGATGATCTTGGAATTTCAAAACTATCGATCAATTCCATTTTGGGTCTCAAACGCATCAAATCTCGATTGGTACCGAAAACACTGAATGCACCAGCTCACAATCCATTGATTTGTGACTTTTCGCCAAAAATGAAACCATATCGTTCCACAACCACCGCATTCACACCGTGTGACATTTGGCTATTCCCTAAACTCAAAAGACCACTCCGGGGACACCGTTTTGAGTCGATTGAAGAGATTCAACGTGAATGGGACTTTGAAGGACATCCCGGCCAATAACATTTTACCATGCATTGAGGATTGGAAAAAACGTAATACCTACGTAGTAGTTCTTACATACATGCGGTACATCATCGGACCTCGTGTTCCACTTACGTATGCCAGAAATGATGCAAAATAACTAGAAAAGATTCGTTTTATAATTACATCCTTTATTTTTTTCATCGTAAAATTATTTATATATATATATTTCAATATAAACGCAATAACTTTATAGCCTGATTCCCACAAAATGAAGCTGCAATATATATAGATATATTGTTGCTTCATTTTGTGAGAATCACGCTACCATCATAAACATGCTATATATATATATATATATATATATACACACACAGTCCAGTCACACTAATGTGATCACCACCTACTTTCGACGGCACTTTTTCGGCACTTTAGTCGGCATGGCTCAACATCCCAGTGAACACCTTCAGAAAAATAATTGACTCTCTTCCTGCACGTCACGCAGCGGTCCGCTCTGCCAAATGTGGTTATTCTGGCTTTTGACAGGTGGTCACATTAAGGTGACTGGACTGTATATATATATATATATATATACATTATTGACTTAGCAAAGTAAATAATGAAACGGTGTAAGTATGACATACGCGTCTTTTTAGGCTTGAGAATTTCATGCTGACAATTCCGAAAAATTAAAATTAATTGATCATGTTTTTTCGATTGAAAACAAAATAAAAAACTTAGCCAGAAATTTATTTATTAATTATCAACATAGTCCCCATCCCTTTCAATGACATTTTTCCTTCAATTTTTCAATGACTTTGTTATAAAATTCCTTTGGTTTCGCCTGTCCTTCCTGCAAAGTTTTTCTATAAGCTTCTAAAATGATGGCAAACTGTTGGTGAAAAGTCCGCAGAATAGTGTGGCGGAAGCATCCATATTATTTGACTCTTAGTAACTCTTAGAGCGCAGTCATGTTGCAGGATCGCTACGAAGGCCGTTTTTCCTGCAAAAAATACTTTGAATCGTCTTGGTTGCTGACATTCAACTTCAATGGTTCTTATTGGATTGTCATCTTACAGCTTATGAAAAATTATCTTAAGAAGAATTCCTTTCACCCTTCATAATGAAGAATATGTCACCATACACTCAAAAGTTGGATGCAGTTCACTTCAAGGAGGTTTTGAATAACGCTTAACATTATGCGCTTAACGAGCTTGTTGTGCTTAACATTATTACAGAGATCCATTGATTTAGCATAGACAGTTTGCAGTTAAACTGAAATTATCTCATCTTATAATGATCTTTAAAAAAATGGACAAAACTTTCATTACAGCCTAATATTTTTATACTGCTGTGTTTTAATTGTAGTTAAGAATAATTTAAACCCTAAGTAAATGAAAACAATAATTCCATTTAGTTAGAATGAAAGATAAGATATTCTTACAAAAACATTCCCATCTAAATCCATTAAATCCATAAATTGCTCGCCCCTTTAAATGATATTAGCTTAAAATAGAATCTTTTCCTCATTTCCAAGGCGATTTGAATCCTTGTAAAACTCCCATTTTCAAGCCTACGAAGATTCAGCCACGCGAAATGCAACAACTCCCTGTGTGCAAGCAGCATTAAATGAAACGGTGCATTGCATGAAACTCAAATGGAAAGAGATCATCTGTTGGGAAGTAAAGTCGCATGCTCTTTCTCATGCACGAATGCGTTCAGGAGTCTGGTAATGTTACAGAGGAAGATTGAATTTCTCAGCTCCGAAGTTTCAGGAATTATTCAAAAGAAAATAATGCTGCCTTTCAGTTATGGATATTTTTTTTTTTACAAAATAGAGTTGCAATGCCAGTTGGGCATAAGTATTTATATCAATTTTGGGTATAAATAGGATCAGTGAATTGAAAATTCAATTTTTACTTTATTTGTTTCAGGATTAGGTTGAAAAGGGCTGTATAGGTTAGATTTCAATAAATAAAATATTTTCATATGCATGAATTACATTTCATTTCATTTATTGGCATCAGTAGATAATTTTATTTTGGGTTTTATTCTTACAATCCAATTAATTACTTACGAGTTGGGTATTAATTTTTTTGTCGTTATGTTAATGATATTTTGATGTTTAAAAACGTTTTATTCAACTAATATTTTTTTCTTTGAAATTGTATAACTAATGATTAGATTTTTGTATTTGTTTAGGGTGGAAATCTAAACTGTTGACTGCGATTTTCATAATTCAACATGGAAAGTTATGTTAAACATGATTTGCTTTTACATATATATAGGACTAATAAGTAAATTAGAAATCGCTTTTCGGTAGATAATAAATTCTAGTTTATAAATGCTGAAACAATTGTATTGATTCAGATGATTTTGAATTTCAGTATTTGTTTCAGATAGTCTTTAAAAGCTTAAAATATAATTTTTCTTTTTCATTTAAAAACGATTTGAATATGATAATGTTACTTCTAAATTTTACGAGAAATTTCGATACTGAAAAACAATGATAGATTTTCTGTCGTATTTCTGTAATCCAATAACTTTAAATTCAGAATGAGTTTTGAAATAGTTTTTAGAATGAAAATGTAATGTCTAGAGTAAGGGATTAAAAGTGTAGCTGATAAATTTATTGATATTTTAAATCTTATGTAAGTATGCATTTAAATCTCATGGATTGTAATGGCTGACAAAGAGATAGCATTGTTATTTGCTTATTGATTTACAAAAGAAAAATATTAATTTTCACCCATTCCCACATGACCTCCTAGTGACAAACATGCATAATACAAATTTATGATTATTACATTTATTTTAATTTATAATGTAAATACCTTTTGCTTAATAAAAATGAGTAACTTATGTTAAATTAGATTCCTATTTCTCCAATTAGTAAGAGTTTGAATGTACATAATTTTATAATTTTATAATGTAATCAGACAGTATTTTGTGTAAAATAAGATCACGATAAGTTTTACATATCTCAAAAATAAACAAGTGATTTTTTTTCATATTTTTCTACCACAACTTAATTTTTAATATAAAATTATACTCTATCTTTAATACCGTATATCTCTGTTATTGTTTGATTTCTCAAATAGAATTCAACAATTGCATACCGGTTTGGGTTAACATAGAAAAGGATCAATTTTCAGGTTCTCTACAAAAAAGAAATTGAGTCAACAGCGCGTTTTTGATTTTGAGTTTCTTGGGAAGGTAAAATGGGAATGATCTTTCAATTGGCTATTTCTTGCGTGACCAACAACATAGGGCGATTTTAACGACGAAAATTACATGGATTCCTATTTTTTAAATTTTTTAGGACGGAAAATTTATAAGGGCAGTGTCCATAGTTCTAAGATTCTAAGTAAAGGTCTCTTACAAATGAAAAAAAAAACAATAATACAAATTTAAAACACTTCTGTTTTTAATCAATTAAGTTCAATTAACAAGATTTATATTTCATTTCGTTGAGCTAAAAGAAATACTTCCTATATGTGTATTTGAAATTTTTTTAAATAAATCAAGATGATTTTTCTGATTCAGAAAGTTATAAACAATAGGGAATATAAAAGAATGGGAATCTTAAAAAATATTGCAAACATCATCAGAAGAATGCATAGTCGCATGAGGCTCTGTGTTTATTTGCTAGAGGTCCGCTTTACCAATTTTTTTTATCACGATTAGTTAATTTATTTGTCATACTAGAGATTAATTAAAAAGTAATTAAATTAATTACAAAAATTCTGTAAGCTGAAATGCAAACTTCTAGACTGTGTTGAAAAATTAGATAATTTGATATCAGCTTTCACCGATAATTTCTATGGTTTTCAAAAAGAAAAACTTAGCAAGCTTTTTTTTTTTTTTGTTAAGAAAGGCTCTAAAAACAATACAATCTGAATGCAGCATTTTGTATAAAAATTAAAAACTGAGATATGAATTTAATGAAGGCATTGTACATCTATCATTTTTGCGATAAAATATATTGCATAAAATATATATATATTTCTAATTCAGCTGGCACTAGTGAAAAAGTTATCTACATAAAATATCACATATTGCAGAAAATATTGCATATAAATGCGCAAATCTCTTTGACGACAGCATATATCTGCGAAAAAAATAATGTACAATTTCCAGTTCTAAATATTTACAAGATGAAAATACGAACCACTTGACTAATTATAAATTCAGAATCAGCTTTAAGCTGGACTTATTAAATTTGAACCAAATGTTAAAATAATATTGAATAGACAACTTGAATGCTTTGATTTTTGACTGCTCTCCCGTCAGTTTCAGTCCTAATAAGTGCGCATCCCTGCCCATACATGCTGCTAATCGTATCTTATTGGCGAATCGTGAGTCTATAGCAATCAAAAATTGGTTTAGTATTTTTTTTCGTGGAATTTAATTTTTAATTTTGATCGATTTCAGGTTTTATATGTAAATAGATTCATCTGTATTTATTTCTAATTAATTTAAGAATACAGTGTAAGAAAAATTGTGTTTTTTCCTATTGTGAATTGCAAAACATTAGTTAAAAGTAAATGAATTCATTACTGTTGGGTTGTTGATACGGAAAAATAATTTTATGAGTACTATAAACTAAAAAACATTTATTTTGCTCTTTATTTTATCTAAAAATAATAAATTTCAGTATTTATCCTTTAAGAAATACATGTAAGATTGAGGTTAATTTCACAAACCTCTAAAGAGCTCACAAGCTTCAACTTTATTTCAAAGTAGTTTCGATGACTATTATTTTACGATGAAATAAATGTCAACATTGCTCAAAATGAATTGTCAAGAAAAATTTACTACAATTGATCCTTTATGATATTGTATCTCTCACATAATTGAAAGTTTCATACTTTTGAACTTTATTTTGAAATAATTCTTGTGAAAGATTCATACTAACACATCAAATGTAATGAAAGCCAGAATAACCAACATCGAGTGTTTATATATGAAGAAAAATAAGAAGAAGAATACTCAATATACTCGGCAGTTAATAAATTATCTTAAATCAAGTGATGTCTTTCTTTTTTTACATGAAAAAAGTAATATATTTAAATCTAATTAAACTACCAGCTGTAAGTGTTCCTTCAATTCAATTCTAAATAAATTATTTAATTATAAATAAAGCAATATAAGTAAACAAATGAATAAAATAACATATTAATCTGTATTTCTACCTGAATGCGTCGATGCACGTGTCATAAAGCGATGCTATCGGCGGATTATATTCATCTGAGGATGATTTCTTACATCCCCAACGCAGTCTTTCATTAGGAATTATCTCAGACATGAACTGGAATGAGAACAACTCTTTTAAGAGGCAATATTTTCTCACGTGTCCTCTGTAGGTAAATAAAAAGCTCTTTAGCAGACAGCTGGCCATCCATACAATTTAATAACTGTTTTATCAGTATCTGCCATATTGACTCGCCTGCGGTACTTGTTCGAGTTAAGGCTCATTACTTACAATTAACTCAACAACATATTTTTAAATGCATCTGTCTTAATATAGATTAAAGATTGTAGTTAAACACTTGATGAAGTCAAATAAAACATGTAATCGCTTTTCAGGTTATACTAGAACGAGTTGTAACCACTTTTCAAGTAATAATTCAAGAATTCAATTTCTTTACAATGAATATTTATCTGATTCGTTTCTTATTACAAGTAATTTGCAAAATTATAGGATTAATTGATGTTTTTAGTAATACACTGACGAATTGAATGAAACAAAAACATTGAAAAGTATTATAGATTTCTTAAAAATAAAATAAACAGATTCACATGTATTGCGGATATTCATAACAATATTTTATTAAAAAAGAACATGAATAACTTAATTTATAATCATTACAATTTAAAAATTTACCTTTGCTAATTTAATATTAAAATTTTTACATTCTTTTGAATGATAGAAATTTTCTAAAGGAATATTTTCATTAAAGGATAAACCGGAAACTATTTAATTAAATGATAAATCGGGATGTACTTAATTAAAAGAAACAAGTTATTTATTTGACTGAAACTCAGAGGGTTCTTTAAAGAAAAAGAGCTTTCAATATGTTTCTATATTAAGAATCTTTCCTTCTTATAGAAATGTTTACCAACCAATTGATGCAATCGATGTTTATCATATAGGTCGTCTGATATTTGTATTTTCTTCTTTCGTACTGATAAATCTTTTGAATTTTCTGCGCGTTAAAAATAATTTTCAAGGGATTTTCGAGGAGTGTGTTCTTGAACTCCATTCAATTTATAATAAAGCTCTCTTTAAAAGGGATTTATATAGATTGTCACATCTAGGAAATAAGAAGCTACATTTATTGAGCTTTAAACATGTCTTTTCTTTTAAAAAGATTTATTTTATTTTCATGATTATTAGTGACATTTTTTTGAATCGTATTAAAAATGCGAAAATTAAAATAAATTTTTAGAATTCAACTAGATTCATCCATCAACTAGAAATTTTATTTCGTAACTTAGCCGGTCATTTTTAACGAAGAAATAAATTCATTAAACTAAAGGTAATAAATTCATTAAACTAATAACTTATGCATAAATTTTTATTTTTAACGCCATTTATAATTTAATTTTACTTACTTATTCACTTTTTAAGTGATTGCAAGTAAAAAAAAAATGCAATTTTGAATAACCGAAAATAACTATGCTAACATAATTACAATAAATATATTAAAGCTTTCAAATAAATTCTGTTTCACAATTTTTTGCTTTATATTCAATTATTTTTAAATTATTATAACTTTCAGTTAAGAGTGTGAAAATGTATAGGAACAAGATGTTTAAAAATAAAATTTAACATCTTTCCTTTTTTGCAATAATGTTTTTCGTTTTAAGTCGATTGAAGAGATTCATCGTGAATCGGCACTCGCTTTGAAGGCCATCCCTGCCGATGACTTTTTAGCATGCATTGAAGATTGAAAAAAATGTTGGCATAAGTGCATTGTGTCCGGAGGGGATTACTTAGAAGGCGATGAAATAAATTTGGAAAAATAAATAAAGAGTTTTTGAAAAAAAAATAATTGGTATTACTTTTTGGGCACTGTAGTTTGTTATAATTTTTTAATCGTTATAGTTATTTTTTATATTTTAAATCCATTTTCAACTAACAAAATGCTAACTATAATATTTGATAGAAGTTTGAGAAATAATACTAAGCGTATTTTTTATAAGTAACACAAAACTTGGTTCTTTTAAACATTATGAAAAATAATTAAAAACATATTTGGAATAGAATAGTTCTCTAATTATTAACAAATACTAATACTACTATTTTCTTTATGTTCAACGATCTTAACGACAGAGAGTTTTAGCTTAGGTCTATTATAGTAAATGTCAAAAAGGAAAAAAAAAAAATATTTCTTATGTATAACATTTTATTTTTTTAAACTTTATCACCATTGCTTATATATTATAAAAAATATTCTATTCCTGAATATGTGTTAATTTTTTAAAAGAATTGTAATACAACTTACATAACTATTTATTAACTATTACTAAATATTTTTATAAATAACAAAAATTTATTTTTATAACTCAATTTGCTGGAAATATTAAAAAAGAGAAATTTTTTTTTAAATGGTTAATTAATAATTATTTATGTCTTAGTAATTTGTGATATTATAAAAAAAATACAAAAACAAAATAATAAATTGCACAAGTTTTCTGCCATCTTTTTTTCCACATAAAAGTAGAAGACTAAGAAGAGATTATTTTTAAAATTTTAAAATGTAAATTATAAAAATTGGGATACATAAAATACTCATACTCATCCTAGCATAATATTTTATAAATAGCAATTTTTATTTTCAGATAATTTCCATTTATAAAACAGAAATTCCCCATCCTACAAACCCAATAAATGTATAATAATATAACGTTAATAATATTCAATTAGCACCATTTTATGTTCAACAGACGAATGCAGAAAACAGCATAATTGTCAGTTAGTATTTTCCTTTATTTGCTTAAAGTCGCCAACAAGACTCGATCGTCTTGAAATGATAACAATTCCTACAGACACTTTGATAACACTGTGTTGAAATCCAAAACGGAATGGATGTAAGAAGGCTGCATTCTTTAAAAGTCTGAACATTCACAATTGTTCTTATCACCGTAGTATAATTGTAGGACGCACTTGATAATTCACTTCGTCCATGGGAAATAAAAAATGCTTTTATCGTCGCTTCATCTGCAAGTTTGTTAATCAGATAAAAAGATGTAGGTAAGTGCGCCAATGACATACTTCATTTAAGCTGAACAAAATAGATTGATTTTTTAGATATTCTTAAATGTCAGTTGAAATTTCTAAATTTAAAAAAATTTCTTAATTTTTAAAATTTCTTTAGACACAAAGTAGTTGGGAAATTCAATTTTTTAATTCTAACTGTGCAAAATGATCGACAGATTAGGAATTAAAATTAAGCATTTCATTATTGTATCTAAATTTTTTCATCAACTCATTGAAAAAATTCAACGCTGCCAAAATTAGTATAATTTATTTTTCTTAAAAGATATCTTTTATTCTTCATGTCAATGTTTGGATATCTTTTAGATAACTTTGATTATCGATAGATATCTTTTAGATATCAGGGGTTACTCTATGGCTCAGAATATAAGTAAAAATAAAAGAGAATTAGTGTATTGAATACAGTTTCTTATGAATGAAGTTAGTTCATTTTTAAAAAAGAAAAATCATTATTTTTTTTTTGTAATAATTCGAGATAATAATATTTTTTTTTGTTTGAGATAACAATATTTTTTTTGTTCGATAAACACAATCACCGAATATGAAATAATGTTATTATTATTTTTTTAACGAAATCGATTTGAAGTTCAAGCCGAAAGTACTGACAGTTAAGCATTAAAAGGATTAACTTCATGGAGAAAAATGAGATTGTATGAAATGCAAGAGGAAAATTTTTATCTATTTGAAAAGATTCTCTAAACATAAAGGGAAAAAATGGGTAAAAAGAAAATTACTAATTACCAAGATCATTTTTGTAACATAATGCAAACACAAATTAAAATAATATTTTTCTTGAATTGAAACGATGCAGAGAGTTAAATCTTAATTAAAACAGAAGAATTATTAGAAAATGTGTTGCACAAGTAGTTTTTAAAACTTGAATTAATTTGCGATAATTTGATTCAATTTATTACAGAAAATGCTTTCTTGCTGTGTTTGTAGAAAATAAAAAAGTGTTTCAAGTGATAAGAGAGGATTAATCAATGTCATAACTAAGTTGCTGTTGGGAAATGATAAGAAATTTGGTATAAAAGAAACGCATATCTTACAAATAATTATGAAAGAAATTGGAAACATTGTTTTCTTAAATATTCACTTGCACTGTGCTTTTGAAAAGGATAAATAACACTTGATTGGTTGGTTACTAGATTGGTTGCTGTCAAGGAATGATAGGAAATAGGAATATTTTACTAATAAATAAAGCAATTAGACTATTTTACCTGGACTCATCATTTTTTAAAATAAATAAATATATACTTTTAAATAAATCTATGAATTATTTGCATCAAAATAAAATGTAATTCAATTATATTCATAAAGTTTGTTGATTAATTAACTTGCGTTTCATTTTTTAGTCCTATTTGCAACCATTTTCCGTTTCCTTTGTGTACTGCACCTTTCTTTATAGTATGCTAATTTTCTCAAACCACTATGAAAACACACATTATTCTTTATATTTTTTTCTCTTTATTAGAAATTTAAAAATATCTATTCAAAAATGTCTGTTTTCTTCAAAATTTCAGTTTTCTGCTTGTCAACATTTCTGAGAGGAAGTCTGATATAAATTACAATTCTAGTTTGTTTTCCTCACCGTTTGGGCTTCAATTACCTTATACAAATAAGGGAATAAATAAAGTGCAAATCAACATCCATCCGACAAAATGAGCATTTTATTTATTGAAAAATGTTGCCCCTTTGAAGTGAAAAGCGTCTTTCCATCGCGCACACAAAAATTTCATGACTGCGAGTTAAAGGTCACAATTCTATTTCTTTTTCTGTTGACGTGCCTTCATTTTTAATGAATGGCTGTGGGTAACCGCTATTCGAATTCGTGGCACGTTCTGGTTAAAAAAATCAATAAGCTTCATACCTTATTTTTAGTTATCTTCACGAAGGAGATTCTCAAGGGGGAAGTATTTTTTAAAACGTGATATCAGCTTTATGAATTAAAGGTGAGTGAAAAAAGGAATAAAAAAAAAAAAAAAAAAAAACGAATTTTTTGTAAGCTTTGTAAGGAGCAATTGACAAGGAGACTATTTTTTACACCCGATAGATACGAGACAAGGGATGCTCATTTAGAAATGATTCCACACCAAAGAAAGCTATTTCATTTATAAATTGATTAGCAGATCTCACTTGGTTTTTCTCAGATTCAGATTATTTTAGTAGTTTTCTTAAAAGAAAAGGAAAGTATTCAACAAATCATTGCAGTCGTTCATTTTATAACTCTATCTAATTCAAAAATATGTATAGAAATTAATATTATAATAATCATAAAAAAAATTATCCTACAAAAATCAGAAAAAATTATTAATACAAAAATAATTAAATAAACAAAAATCATGAGCTAGTCAAATCTAGAAGTGTTAACGTCAATGTTAAAAAAATTTCCATTGTTGACTATGAGACTCCGCCGTCTGTATTGCATATAGTTGATCACCTAACATTACATAAAGAAGAGCTAGTAGTTATTAAATTTCAAATAAAGATATTTTTAATAAGAATTAATTAAACAAAAGACATATAAAAAGTCAGTTATGAAAAGTAAAAATCAGACATTAAATATATAAATTCCTTAAATCCATCAATTGATAAACAAGTGATCAAGTACTAAACCGATAAAGTTATTGAATGTGAATTATGAATATACATAAGGATAAAGTCAAAACTATGATATCGATTTCATTTTGTAGCTAATTTGCTTCAAAAATGGAAAGGCTTTTATTTAATTAAAAATGAACTAATTAGAATTCTTTCGTAAGTATATGGTCCCGCAAATGATAGGAATATAATTAATTCAGGATGGACTTTAATTGACTTTTTAAAAGAGACTTTTTATTTTTATAGTTTTTAAATTATGAGTTGTAATGTACATTAGGTTTCAAAAAATTAAGGAAAAATCTAAAAAACTTGTAATTGTGAAATTTCTATTCGCGAAAATTTAATGAAATTTGTAAAAAAAACATTAATCGAACAGTGTTTCACAAATTAGGCCCAAAAGAAAAACAACAAACTTATTTTTCGTCTTGCAAATGCACAAAATGGAGATATATAAAAAGCATAGTATCTGAGTCTAATATACCATCAGCTTCAATATGGAGTGGGATGATCTTTATTGTTATACAGACACGAAGCGAAATATGTGTTCGTATATAAAAATAAATATAGCTATTCTTTTTCTTGTCAGTGTTTCCACTCAAATAACAGCTTTCATTATAAACTTTCTGGTTTTTTTCTTTTTTATTCACATAAAAAGTGCCAAAGTTATAATGGCCAAAGATGGTTTCAGAGAAATTAGGAGCGCCAACTTCCATGGTTAGCTACTAGAAGTGATAGCGTCAATGTGATCTTCAATATTAAAAAAATTTCCACTGCTGACTATGAGATTACGCCGTTTGTAAGTAGTACTGTGAATAGTCGAACATTTAGCATTAACTACAAAAGAAAAACTAGTAGTTATATTCACTAATCGTGGGTTGAGGATTAAACATAAGGAAATTCTCTTGAAACCTTCAGAATTCCTATAAAAGAAGAATGTCTATCAATATCTAAAAAAGCTTTGAAAATATTAATGCAATTCTCAATATAATATTTACGGGAATTTTTACCCTCGCCACAATTGAATGCAAAAAAAGGGAATATATCCATGAGGAAATGAGAGCCTTTCAAATATATGCTCAAACATTGAACTTCAGGCTCATGATTCTCAGAAATACAAAAAGAAATATAAATTTAATTTTTTAATATTTGACTGAACAATTCTAACAAATTTCTTAGATATTTGAATATATTAGAATTATTCGCAGGATTTTAAATGCATCCTGACTTCGAAAAGTTTGAGAACCATTACTCTAGAACATCAATCGAGTTCAAGCAGCATTAAGAAAACATCTTCATTCACCAATCAGAATCAAGCTCAAAGAATCTACTGGCCAACCCATAGGCGCTCTCGAAGGTAGTTCTCCACCAACCGAGTTCTGTGGAGTTTTATTGTAGAATGAAGGAATCGCCACCTGTGAAACGATGAGCAATTGGATAAAAAATATCGTCTTCATATAACTGAGCAATAACGGGTTAGTGCAACCATCCAAAAAGATACCTGCCATATCACATCGGCCCAAATCTGCCTCTCTCATAGATATGACTGGAATAATAGGGGTTCACGGCTCCCGTATGATCAAAAAATCTTCTTGGCTCACTTTGCGATCAAAATAAGGACTCATTAGTTAATAGTGCAGACTTACAATTCTTTGTATTCTAATTGACATGTATGCATGCTCAGTTAAACTTTGCATTCATGGTGGCAACTGTGCACTATGTTAGATGTCTTGCATACAATTCTTTTGATACAAACAGTTGATTTGGATACCAGCTTTCCAGAGACACTACAGAAAAGATCTCAGGCAAGTTGATGTAACTGTTATTTGCAAATAGCTTGAATTAGCTACAGTTAGCTGAAAATAACTATCATCTGTGGCATTTGCAGCTCTAGATCTTCCTCAGCTTCTACAAGCCGATTCTGTTTTTAGCATTCCATAATTTAGGATTTATATAGTGAAGGGCTCACAATCAACCATCTTGTTACATAGGGTTCACTCTGACCCGATTCTTTTCACCTTTTTCGTATGGCTCGCCATTGTAATTCTTCATATAAATGATATGAAGTACCAATAAATAAAACATAGCAATCCACTACTCAATTGCTACTGGCAGAAACTGCAGACGCTTTAAAAGCCAGTTTTTGTCTACATGAGCAATGACGTTAAGCGGCAGCAGTTCCAATAACTTCTATTTCATATACTGACTATTACTTTTTACTTCTACCGTGTAATCGGAATTTTTCTGATATTTTAAAAAATTTTGGTAATTAATTTTCAAAAGAGCTAAATAAAATCGTCTCAAGTAAATTAAAGAATTGACAATAACAAAATTATTTTGATTGTTAGAAAAATCTTATTTTGAAAATTAAAATCATTACAGATCCCAATCCGTTTGCAACAACGTAATTATACGAGAATAGGATTTTTATTTTGCTTTTATTTAGTCGCAGTTCCAGAATAAATATTCGTTAAAAACTTTGACAAGGTTTTGTAATCATACAAGTTTCGAAAAAACAAATTCTTGAAAAAAACCCCCACTCATTACATTATTCATGACATTTATGAATTTACTTATTTTTGAAGTAGGAAATTAAGTGTTTATTTGTCAGTTACTGTTACATTTCAATATATACATGAAAAAGTTTTTTTCTCAATCTAATTCTGGAAATATCTTAATTTTGAGTAAGTAAAACTGTGCTATTTCACAATTTTTCTCTTAACACGATTTCCTTTTACCACATAATGAATTAGTTGTGTCATAATAAAATTGAATTAATAATAAAACTATTATTAATTCTTACAAATATTGTTATTACACCGCTTATTAGATTTCATTTTGATTACAGAAAAATTGTTCAGTAGTTTAGAGAGCCATTTTTTCAGCTTCTGTAATGGTTTGATCTGCTGGTGGCGGGAATGGATTCTTTGATTAGCAGCAATTTGAAGAATTTAAAATCATAGATAGATATGTATTTGGGAAACTTGTATCTTTGCCATTCTGTTGGATGCTTGGAATTTTACCGGTTTTTCTAATTACCGGAAAAGGTATAATATAAATGTGGACCAATATTGCATAGACTCCAAAGAAGGTAGAATGACTCCAATGAAGCTTTCCTTTTATTGAACGTGCTGTAGCAGTGCACATTAGGTGCTGCCTTATTAATGGCAAATGAGTGTTAAATTCACTTCGAGTGCTTAATAATAAAGAAAAGGCTTCCAATTCTTCATATGACAAAGTAACTTATTGATTCAAATACAGCAGATAATTTTCGAGTGAATATTTTTGAATTTATTATATTATTTTCAAAAATTCATTCATTCTAAGTTTAAATAACTTTACTTTATTTGAAGTCAAAAGTAGTTTTTCAAAATTTTATATTAATAGGATTTTGATAGAATCACAGTCATAATAGTACAGAACTTCATCAAAATATGATTACAATATAAGTTCGAAGGAAAAAAATCTCAATCTTCTAATCTAATTATCTCAACTTCAGGGTTTATAAATTGAACCAAACGGAGAAATATATAATTATTTTCCTACTCTACTGCGGTTTGCGCCATATTTCAGTTTTGTTCGTATTGCAAGCAGTTAAATAAAAAAGACATTTTCAGTGAAAAAGAATTTGATGAAATAAAATTTTCCTTTCATAAACTACTAGCACTTAATTATAATTCTGAGATACTTCGTAAGTTATTTATGCATAAGCTACTTGGCTTTCATTTAGATTGACTTTCTCTTTTTTGGATTTCGAATCGTTTGAAAAGATCTCTAGATATAGAGCTAATTAAGCCTTTTCGGCTTCATTTTGGAAAATTATCTTAGTTTCAAGTAACCCATGTTCAAAATGTCAGTAGAGCTCTTTTCAGCAAATATATAAAGAATTATTATATTAAACTTTACAGTAATAACTTGTAACATGCTATCTTAGTATTACTCTAGAATTAAAATAAACATAAATAAAAGCTAAATCAAACCTCAGTTCTTAAAAAGTTACTAGTAATTCCAATAAAAAGAAGAAGAAAAATTCTAATGCTGAGTACTTAATTTCGCTTATGTGGCAGAACTACAATAGATTCGTTGTTACATGGGGTGCACCGCGTTGTTATCTACAACAGCTGGAGCAGCAGTTCTCTACTAAGGTCCAAGGTCATCTATGCAGTAAAATTAGTTTTAAAAATTAAGTTTAAAAAAATACTGTTAAACAATTTAATTTTTAAATTACTTAAAATTGCTTAAGTTAAATTATTTAAAAAAAAATTTCACTATTCCCAGGAGGAAATGAAT
This sequence comes from Caerostris darwini, assembly GCA_021605075.1. NCBI lineage: Eukaryota > Metazoa > Arthropoda > Arachnida > Araneae > Araneidae > Caerostris > Caerostris darwini. The sequence goes on from BPLQ01008169.1 coordinate 1,108,659, forward strand.
TTGAAGGGAACATTTTTGGGGGATCGTGGAAAAAATTGGCCGTTTTTAACTTTTTTTTTATTTTCACGTAAAAAGCTAATATTTCTAACCTTTCGTTTTAAATATTGGTTACTTTTTCCTTTTTTTAATTTTTTTTACTATATTATGAGTGCTACAGTCACTTTTATTCGTTTTTTTGTTTTCGTAATTTTATACACATATTTTTTCAAAGATAGTTTATTACGTTTATTTAATAAAATATGGACTCTTTATAAAGTTATTTTCACATCAATAGTGGTGGGTGGGTGTGTATGTGTGTGGGGGGGGCGTTGGAAGATTTTAAAAGTGGTAGGCGTCGCAAACCAAAGCTGTTAAAATACCACTGCTCCAGGGGCCACGAGGAGTTTTCCATTAGTTAAAATTTTGGATGATTTGCGATTGCTATCGCGTCTCGGTTATTTTTTTTCCTTAGTGAGATTTTTTTTCTAAATGATAAGGGCTATACTTTGGATCTTAGTTTAAAATGGTTTATTAGCAATAGGTTATATGTTAACTGCAGTTAACTTAAATTATAAAAGGGTTTTGTGAGGCACCAAAAAATTATAAATTATTTCTATCTTTAAAGAGGGTGAGAAAGACTGGAATTTAGGGGAAGTTTCGCTTCGGTAAGCACGATTGCTTGTAATTTTTGAGTAAAATTCCTACTATTGACACTTTTTTGTTACCGATCTACTAGTATTTCAATTCAATGACTGCAGCCCACACAATCAGTTGAATCGCACTTGCAAACCAACTCGCGAGCATGCCCACTACATCACGAATAGAGTGATATAACTTCGTTTATTCGTATTTTGTTCTTCTAAGGAAATAACAAAATAGTTGTTCAAAACAAAGAATTTATCTTACAATACTTTTTTTTATCAATTTGTCATTTACTGTATAAATCGAAACACCGTACAATGGTCAAACTTGAAATTAAAAAAAAAAAATTTTTTTCAGGAAAGTAAGCAAATAGTTATCCACTTATGAATTGTTTAAAACAGCGTTCTTATTAGTAAGATTTCAATGAAAAATGTAATTAAAATTTGAAATAAAAATTTAAAAAAAACCCCCATTTTTTTAAATAAATTTTTAAATAAAAATGAAAAATTTAAGTATTTCAAACAATAAGGATAACTCTATTTTTTAAATTCCAAAATGAAACAATCTTTTTTGAAAATCAAATAAACCAATAAAATTACACTTTTTTCCAACGAGTCACATTGTTAAAACGCTGTTAGAAAAGCATGCTTGGCATAGCTTTAATAAAAAAGTCTAATGTTTGCTACTCAAGAGAGTCTTGTCAAAAGAATTTGAAAAATAATGAGAAATTGATTTTCCCATTCACTAGTCATTACTAACAGCTACCATTACTACAATTACTATTACAAGTTTACTGATACTTACACCCATTGTATGACTGAAAATAAAGTTATTGATTTATTTCAACACGTCACAGTGTTAAAACTCTGTTTTAAAAAAACCGTCATGGCATACAAGTTTAATAAACCCTTAGTATGAAACCTATTCTTAGCATATTTCTACCAGAATGACTATTTTTTACTTTTTCTATCTCTTCTTTGAAGATAAGGTGATCCTTTTGAGCGGGAGTGCTCAAATACCCTGATCCTATGACCCTGACAAAAAGGGGGAGTGGAGCATTTGAAATGAATTATTCATATCTTATAGCTCATATTTCCACCATGACTTCAGTTCATATTACACGCTCAATGCTCGAAAGATACGCAATGAAATCTCTGACGAGTTTCAGACAAATAGGACGTTTATGAGTGTTCGCACAGTGAATATATGCAATATCTTTTCAAAATTCTATAAATACACTCTTGAAAGCTCAATACTTTTGGCTTTAAATAACTTTTTTCAAGGTTTTTATAGGACTGTACCTAAAGAAGGAACTAAACCAACATGAAAAAGCGAAAACTATAGCCACTAGACAATTCTTCTGCAATTCTATTAACTGACGTGTCTTCATATTAATGCAATTCATTGTATTCCATTAATGTTTTTGCCTCTTTTTAAACTGATTTTTGCTTTGTTTCTTGGTCTGAAAGTGCAGTTAAACGAATATTAGCAAGTAATTGTATATTGTATTGTGCATTATATATTGACTTTATGAATACCCGATAAGGATCGATATAAATTGAGTGAAATTTGCGTGATTAAGAGAGATAGTTTTTGTTATTTATAATCTTTTATATAAAAAGATCGAAAAATAATCTTTATTCGCAGCCAAATGTTAAACTTTTTGGAATGAACAATAACAATTAACCTACAATTAATTGTTAGTAAGAATTGATTGAATCGTAAAAAAGCGACAAAAATTTATGTGTTTTGTTTAGTAGGTTTCATAAATGTTCAAAAATTTAATATTTGATCAAAAAAATTAATTTTCAAATTTTTCTTCTGTTAGATGACAAGTTTTAGATTATTGAAATAATGGGAAGTTGTACCATTGGTATGTATATAAAATTGATTGCAAACGAGAATTAATGATATCTACAAATGGATTATGAAATTCTTCTAAATTTCCATTAAAATTGTTTTATGTCAACTAATGATTAAATAAAAAAAGCATATCATATTATTTTCAAATTGGTAGGATGCTAAATTGGGACAGAATACTTCACTTGTATATTACAGCCTTATACACACACTCAAGTACAAATCAGCATTAAATATATATTGAAATAAAAGTCCCACTGTATTTGTAAATGTCCATTTTGTAAACAAAACAGTCCATTGTATTGCCTACAAAATTGATTCGGCACGAGAACTATTTTTAACTACGACTAGACTAGATTTTATAAAACTTCTAAGTTTATAGATCGATATCGAACTTCAAGTGAATAATTGGCTGCATGAAAATTACTTGAATGCTGTGTTTTTCTTGAATTGCATACTTACTATGCAAGATATAACAATGTTTTGTTTGAAAAATCAATCATGAAGAGGAAGTTACCCTGAAGACCCGGAAGAGTTTTCAATTTATTTTCATTTGAATTATTAGTTAAAATTTAGAATAAAATACTTGATACCATTTTGTATACAATATACAAAATTTCTTTTAAGTAACAACTAATTATCAAAAAAAATAATTGAATATGGTACTAAGAATTAAATAATAAGAATTAATTACAACTCTAGTAATAACCATGTAGAAAGAATTATAAATGGGCATAATAATAAGAATGAACTCTAAGAGCATGGCATTCCCAAAAATTTCTATACACTTTTTATTTCTATTAATGGCTAAGTACGAAGTAATTAAGAGCTTTTGAATTGTGGCATAAAATACTCTCTACGTGCAGTTATCGAAATAGTTGATTGCAGAGGCCTCGCTTTTCAATCGACGCGATGGAAAATGATGTCCTTCATAAATGACGGAATAAGTTCTTCGTCGGATTCAGCCTGTCAGTTGGAGTCCTCATCGATTTTGTCCTGGTCATTAAGTATTCATGCTTCCTCATTAAGTCACAAAGAACCCCAAAGTGGTCGTCACTTCATCCGAGTGAAAACTTTCTTTTCTGGCTGTTTTTGCTCTTTTGCGAAAGGCTGCAATTTGCCCTTCTGATGACAAGGGGAAGCGGATTGTACCGAAGCCACTACTTTTCATTCATTAAGGCTAGAATTTCCGAACGGTATAATTACGAAGACTGTCCGATCCTTTGCTTTGGAAAGTTTCAACTTTGCTTAGGAGTAGTTAAGCAAATGCTGACTCGCTTCGATGGACCATTAGAGGGAGAAAGATTGTTCCTTTCAAAAAATAGATAAAGTCATTAAAAAGTTTCAGTTATTCCACTTCACATAAATTTTTTTTTATCTTTTACAATCTTGCTCTTTTTAATATTAATTCCATCATTTGATAAGTGGTGGGATTTATTTTATAACATTTATATAGAGTATTTAAAACTATAGATAATTATTTTAGAATAACTTTAAATAGAGCTTTACTTTTAAATAACAAAACCAAATGATTTATTTAAACTATAAAAATTTAACAATTTGCGTTTTTTGTTTTGTTCAAGCAAATGGATTTATAATTTTTAACGGTAACTAATGAAATCACAGATCCTTTACTATATTAACTCGTTAATTAAACTAATTTTCTTTCACGTGCACTTTATAAATGAAAGCATATATCTGAAATTGTTCCGACATAAATGAACTTCCAAAAACCCTTTTGGATTTTGGACGATGTTTTTCTATATGAAACAATGCATTTTTTTTAGGGTATTAAACTTTGAATCAATGTACTTCAGTGTACTTCAATACTTCATACGCCAGCACATAAAACTACACCGATGGTACAGACTTTTTTAACAATTCGTTTTAGATCGACTGTTTATCTTCATTTAAGTATTTATGGGCTGGCTAAAAGCAGTGGGAAAAGGCTATATCCAGGAGAAAATTTACGGTAAATTAATGATAAAGTACCACTGGAAGTATCTTGCTCCATTAGAGAGGCAACTTCCTTTTTCCATAAATACTCTGGAGAAAGGGAAATCAGATTATGTGTGTTAGAGGCATTAGTATCTACTTTGCCAAGATACATTGTATTTGATAAAATTTCTTCTTCTAAGTTTTAAGAAAAATATATCCAGTAGGAGTTAAAATATTTTTATATTTTAATTTCAATGTAGGCTATAATAGCAAGTTTATTTTATTGGAAGTTACATGTATTATTACATATTTCATTGTAAATTTTCTGATTGATTTTGTGACAAATAATAAGAGCATCAGGTTAGTTTTAAAAGACTTGAAAATAAATACATCAAAATTAGTAATCGATAATGTACTTAAAAATAAAAGAGATATGCGATCAGGATTGTTAGAAGCATTGATACATTTTATTTAGCTCGATAGGAAGAAAAATAGTTCTGGAAAGTATTTGGAATAGTTTCAAGTCATTGTTTGTATATAAATTTTTATACATTATCAAATATTTGATTGTGTGAAAGAGAGTTAATTATGATGGCCCCCAGTTATGTAAGAAGTATTTATTGTATTTTAATTTTCATATGGAAAAACATCAAAAGTTAATTACGAAATTAAACTGGAAAGGTGTGACATAGGACAATTCTTGACTACTACCGAGGAAGTTCAGTTAGTATAAAGAGGGCGCTGCTGTAGCTGTTGACAGGTATACAAAAGAATATTAGACTGTGAATTTTTAATTTCGAAAATAGTAAATCCATCCATATATAAAGGATTTGACTTTACTTAATGTAGCTTTGAAATGTATGCTAGCTGATGGCTCCTCAGAAAGGATTCGAAAGTAATTGACGCAAAATAATGTTAAAAGTAGATCGTAAATGAAGAGGAATTGAAGAAAACAAAATGCAAATGCTTATTTTTTAAAACTAAAAGAACATTTTTTTTTATAGTTTGATTTTGACAATTTTTAGAAATTGTAACGCATTTTTTATTGCAAGAATATTTTTTAAGACACTTTTGATTTGAATTTAATTGTAACTCGATATTTTAAAGTTTTTCAATATATACATCTTGAATAAAATATTTATCAATAACATATTTCTTCCTCTCATATAACTCATCGTTTTAGGAAGCAAATATTTCCTTACGTACAAATATGTTTCGTATAAAGAATTAAACGTAAATGAAAAATTAAAACCTTTTTAAAGAAGAATAATTGACGTAAAGTTTTGAATTTCAATCAAGAAACAGAAATTTAAATAATACTAAATTTTATATGAAAGAATTAGTTTTGCTTGGAATTTTAAATAAAAATTTCATTTCTTTTTAGTCCTACGTACTTTTTGGTTTTAATAACATTTTATATCATAAAATGCAATTAAAGAGATAAATAAATATAAGGTAATTTTTATAAGTAAAAATAAGCCAATAAATAAGTAAATAAGAATAATTGACACAGCTTGAAATAGCTATCGGATTCTAACGAAATGTCTTGTGCAAATACTTTTCTATCCAGCTGGAAACAGTCGTGGTGGGGAATCGGGAGTTTTTGAAGGAGTCAGGGATCGATTTAAAACAATTTTTATAAAAATAATTTTTATTTTTCGAAAACTCTGGGAGTTAATGTTAAAATGAAATGTTAAGGTGTCAATGTCAAGGTGGTCCTTCAATAATACAACCAGTAACAAAGACAGTGACTGCTTTAGCACCAAACCAAGTAAGTGTTGAGGGTAAGTACTGAGGCTCATAAAAAGTGTTCTTGGAGGAACAATGAAAGGATGCTTTATAGAAGCTATTTTATTTTTAATAAAAATTAATGTATTACAAATATAGTATCTTTGTGATTAAAATATGCTTGTGTTAAACTATTATATCCATTTGGTTCTGATATTTTTATAGGACATATGTATTTTTATAAGCAAATTTAGAGCACAAAAATGTGTTTCAAGTGGGTGCAACTACTATGCATTTAAAGTTGTAAAAAGCACTTTATAAAAAAATTGTTTATATAATTATATATATATATATATACATATATATGTGTGTATCGCTGAAATATGAACGACATGGAATTGGAAAAATGAATACAAAAATTCCAAAAGGATGAATTCCATGCACTATTTTTTTTAGGGGGAATACAAAGAGAAATCCTCCTATGCTCCAGAATACTATTTTTTCATTTGCAATAGTTACAAATTGTCTTTTAAGTGTTAAAAGTGGTACATTTTCTAGCTTGCTATCCATTTTCTTTCCTATTTCTGTTATATTTTAAGAGAAGCTTAGTTTAGAAAGTGTGCAATAAAGATGTTGATGGATCCATCAACTTTTTTTTATTGAGAAAGGAACTTCCAAATGGATCTTGTTTTTTGAAACAGTATCAATTTATCTGTTAACTCTTCAGCTTCAGTTAACATTTTTGGAATAGTATCACTCGAGCGAAGCCAGCTGGATAAAAATATGAAAATTACCTAACATTTGAAGGATGCTGTATTAAAAATATCAATTCGCTTTTTCTGAAGAAATTTCAGATACAATGAAAACTTTCCTATTTGTAGAAAGATATTGGTTACTAATCTATGTATTCTGTAGTTCGTAATGTTAATAGTGTTTTAAAACATTTGTTTTTGTGAAGTTATATTCGAATCTTAACATCTGACAAGGATAGAAAACACTTGATTTCTCCAAATTTTACTCTTATGTTCTCCTATTACTAGATTAATCTTGAAGGAATTGAAAGTGTCATCTAAGGGTTTTGAAAATTTCCTAAATATTTAAATAAAATAAGACTCATGAGGTTAAAACCTCTTCTCTGCGAGTGCTTAATTTGGCAAATTTTCTTTCTTTTAAGTAGTCCTTATACCTGCCATACCTTCACATTTTAAAAAAAAAGTTTTAATAATAATATAAAATTTCAATAGAGGTTTGGTTTGTCGCTCTAAGGGTAATTTTTGTGTAGTTTAGGATAATTAGACGATTCAGTAAATGGAAGTTCAAATTTATTGAGTGAGTGGAAGTTCATTTAATACTATAAATGGAATCGAGAGGATTTTCAGGGATTGATCTTGTTTAGGAATTTTTCAAGAAGTGACTTTACTTTCTTAACTCTTTCTGCATTTATCCTACCTTTACTTTGTAAAAAAAGTGTCCATCCTACAGTGGAAACAGTAATAAAAGAGTCTGAAGATTTAACAAATTACGAAACAAAATTATTGATTGTAGTTTTCCTTTTGATATAAACTTGTTAAATATTCCCATCATTCGGCACATTTTTTTTGCTTTAGCATACCTTTAAATTTTACAAAAAAGTGTACATTAGGAAATATATATTATTTAAATATAATAAAAGCGGTCTTGGTAAATTATTTAATACTTGGGATTTTGCTTCTAAGGAAACAAGGGGAAATAAAAATTATTTAAAACGCAGTTGCAATTAATATACAGTTGCAAGTTGTTCCATTATTTCGATAAATTTCTGTAATTCCTTTCTTATGCTATCCTATTTTTGTGTTTCAAATAGTGCATATCATAAAGTTCAAATTAAAACAAAAGGAGAGATCTGGAGAGATGGCTTTAAAATTGAAGCTTAATAAAAAGGTGAAGAAATAAGTGAAATGAAATTTATTTCAAAAACCTTTTTTCGTTTTAATTATTAAGGCACATTTTCTTACCAATTGCTTGTTTTCTTTTATGCATGCCTTATTTTTAAATTTAAAAAAGTCTGTATCTTACATCGCAAATGATAATCATGTAAAAACAGGATGCCGCATTTTAGCCAGAAGTTCTCCCGGAAGAACAGACAAGTGAAAAACTAAATTGTTTGAAAAAGTTGCTGTTTTCTTTTTAATTGTTAAATTTATTACCGTTTATTTATTTTCTTTGGCGTATGTCATGTATATATATATTTTATATATATATTGGAAGTTGACATAATAATAAAAAAAATCTTGATGGATGATTTTAGCCTGAAGCTTTCACAGGTGCACATTTATTTATTTATTATTTGTTAACAGAAGCGTGTTACTGTGATTGGAAGTTCGAGAGCATCACAAGAGATCGATTTTCATTAGGATTCTCCCGCGAAGCGATCTCTTTCCGAGGTAAGCTCTCTGATAAAGAAGATCGAGAAAAATGAAAGGGAGGGAAAACCCAAATCGAAAACTCTATCTCGAGAAGGCGAGAAAAGTATGTCGTCGTGAAAGGAAATGTAACATTCAGAACTCAGATGCTTGTCAGATAGGTCGTGCCTTTCAGCTCATTTCTATTGGTTATCTTGTCAGAATTTTTTTCGATTATTTTAAAATTCAAATTACGAATAAATAAATAAGGAATCTAGGATTTGTATTTCGCTCTTGTTATTGTTCTTACGCTATTTTAGATTAAATCGATATTTGACATAGATTATTTTGACGTTACTTCTTTATAAATCGATAATGCACGTAAATTATTTTACGTTGCTCTTTTATGAATCGATACTGCATGCGAATGGTTTTATGTTATTTCAACTTAAGCCGATATCGTGCATATTATTTTAATTCCAAATCGGTCTTCTTTATGTTTCAGTGTCGATGAGTTTTTTAAGCTTGCAAAGTCAGGGTAATTTGAGAAAGTACCAAAAAAAAATTCCGGAAATTTAGAGTATTGTTATTGATCTCTCTTCAAAATGGATTCATTTTATTTGAAATTATTATTTAGAATGTAAGGTTAAAAAGGGTCTCGTAAAATAACAATATTTTGTTCGGAGATACTAATATTTTTATTACAAATTAGCCAGCGTCATTACAAAAGGACGATAAGGATTTTAAGATAAATCGAATAAATTTATGAAGTTGAAGTTTCAATTTATGAAGTTCAAACTCATACTAAGCATTAAGGTAAGAATTTTAAGAGATTACTTTTCATTATTTCTTAATATTTTTGCAAGAAATATCCTACATTTTTCTAACTTTGAAAATAATGGAAAAATTAATTTATTAAGTGTATTAAAGAAAATTAATTCTGATTTGATAAACAAATTTCATGCTAATTAATTAATCTATAAATGTAAAATAATTACACGGTTTCTAATAATTATTTTCCATCATTATGCTCATAAAAAAGAACTACATGGACAACTACTCTAAAAATTTGTTTTAGCACCGATTTTTGAAGCACATTTTAAAATTCTTTGTGTCCATAATACAATTTATTTCTGACCATAATGGTTTTCAGTGAAGTTGATTTCTTTTAGATATTATTGAGAAATAGATGTAAATCTCGGATGGTTTATTATCTTAAAATAAATAAAAGCCTATTTTAAAACATTTCATTTTTCCTAATGTTGTTTAATACAGTTTGTTATGGGATTTTATCGATCATTCAGGATTATGTGATATTTATTAGAAGCTACATAAGCGGTTATTATTCCAGATAATATATTGAGATATATGTTCACAACTTGTTACCAACTTGCAGCTTCAAATATTAAGAACGAAATTAGATCATTTATGTGCATTTTCAATGGGAAATTAACGAAAAAAAAATACAAGAAAACAAGATTTTTAATATGATTCGCGTACTTGAATTGGCCAATGTACAAATTTTGAATGTCTAGGTATGCAACGTATTTAAAGGAAATATGTAGTGAATGTTTTGCTAATGAATTAATTGTGTTATTAATTTAAGGAAGAGTTTTGGTATTATTGAATAGAAAAATTCTCTATATTATGCATTATTTTATTTGAAGATTTTTTTTTTCTTCAAATCTAAGTGGATGTCAGTATAAAATTTAATTTAATAAGAAGAAAAAGCTTTAAAGAATTGCATAGTATGGAACACAAGAAAATACCAAGTGTCACTAATTCTGTATTTATTAGTAACCTTAAGAAGTGTTATTTAAGGGGGTTAAATGAACTTTCGTGGAATAAACCTTTTATATGAGAAACTGTTAGTTTTTTTTATTGAAAAACTGTTAGTTTATGCGCACCTGAGATGCTTTTGAACGCTAAACAAGTATGAATCCATTTGAAAAGAAAGCAAGCATATTTACATCTTAAAATTCAGAAACACTTTAGATTTGAATCTTTTCATATTGTTTAAATCAAAAAGATTTGTTATTAAATTACCAAACAATATCGAAGCCTTAAGAACGTAATTTTGTAACATATGCATACTAGTTTATGTAAATATTTTATACACCACTTGAGGTCCAATTATAATGTGCACTACGTTAAAAAAATGAGTATTCGATTCCCGTTAGTAATGTACACTTGGTGTTAGGTAATACAGAACATTTTGCATTGACAGTCGGATTTTCTGGTTGGAATTTATCGGTATTTTCTAACATGACATGCAAATGCAGATCAGTTAACCTAGCAATGTCCTCCCAATTAATTTTCCTGTTGTTGATGCAGTTGTCACTCCGCAATATAGAATGAGTACTGTTGAATTTACCCCAATTTCGCTTAGTGACGAAAACCTAGGAGGGGAGTATAATTATTTTCTTAACATTTAAATCATTCATTAATTTTTATTTTTGATATCTATATTTCCAAGATATTCCGTATTAAAATGTAAGGGTTTGTGAAGTGTTTCTTTTTAAGAAAATGGGAAAATTATGTCATAATAGTTGTTTTTTCCCAATAAATTTTTAACATATTAATATTAAATTTTGTAATAAAATTCCGACTTAAGATTTTAATTACAGACTTACGAATGGAATGTTTTCTTATATGTGAAAATATTTAAACTGAAACTTCAGCTAATTGACGATGCAAGGAATGTGTTTTATTATATAAAAACCGTAATAAGAGTTTTAATAGTACACTGCATGATTATTTTAGTCTACAATTGTTCTGTGTGACCTTCAAAGTAGATTCTATTCAGAATAATTATATGATTTCCTACTTCTTTGTTTCTACTTTTTCAACACTCATTTTCACATTTCTCTAAACTATTCTTGTAATATAAGCGAATGCTTAGAATAAACATGTTAGTTCTTACAGTATTCTTATTGATTTTTAAACTAACAAAACTCCAAAAAAAGTAAATCAGTGTATAAAAATCATTTGATAATCGATCCTGTCAATAAATCAGTTTTGATACCTTGAAATTTGAATAATTTTCATTTCGATGTCAGTAAAGCTTGTCCGTAGGTGCATTTAATCCATAACATTATTACTGTTGACAGAAATGTATTTTCCTTCCATTACTTGATCTTCTTCGGGGTTGCCACACAGGTTGGTAACTGAGAAACCCAAAGAGGTACCTACTAAAATCTGATACTGCTATCATTCATTTAATACAACTTGGAACAGAAGATAATACAAGTGATTAATCGCTCTATTTCGACAACATTTAATATTGCCCGAAACCTGAAGCAGCTATATTACTTGCTTGCTGAAAGTTCCCATCCTGGCGAAGTGAATATTTATTCTTGTTCCCGAACTAATGTCGAGTATCAGGTATAATTAGAAAAGTTCATCCCTCTGAAATGACACCTTCAGGGTAGACTAGAAAAAGAAAAAACAAACTTGCTACCGGAAGGACATTAAAACATGACTTAACATGGTTCAAGTAGATTTGTAAGTGACAGGCTGGCAGATTATAGGTTATCTCTTATAGGTTAATATTAATTGATTTATGTATTCGGTTCGTTCACTTTTGGAAAGTATAGAAATAAAACTGAAAGAAACTTCAACTCAAAACCTTTTTTTGTAAAGGTAGGTATATATCATATAAAGGTAGAATGTATGTCATTGGATGTATGGAAATAATTTAGCTTAGTTTATAATTAGTGTTAATTACGTTTATGACAATTAATTAAATTAAAACTTCGTATAAATATTATGTATTTTAATTTGAAAATGAGTAATGATAATAAATCAAGTTAAATACTGCCCAAGTTTTTCGATTATTTAAATCTACGATGATAATGTATATAATAAATAAATTATTAATTAATATTATCAAAAATGCCATCTATTTTTTCATTCATTTAAAAGTGAAATATCTGTCATTTTATCTGTAAAATATGCTTACTTTCCTTTTTAAAAATATGAAATTGCTTACAGATTTGTTTCTAATCCTATGATTAATACAATGACATGCGAATGAGGCTACTTTTACTCATTTGAGTGATTTTGAAATATTTAATGCTACATTCGAATTAAGTGAAACTGTTAAGAAAAAGTCAATTGACTATTTTAAAAGTTAAAATAGTGGTAGAAGTGTGCTCTATATTTTGACTCTAGAACTTTAACTAGATTATAACTTGTTAAGCGTTAATTATTATTATATGCACTTCTAATAAAATTAGGTAATGAAGACGTTCTAACTAATATGTTATAAATTAGAAATAAAAAAGGAACGAAATGAGCTTTCAAAAGCAATCAACTTTTTACATGTATATTTCCATACGTAAAATTTTTATTTGAAATTATTCTAACTAAAAATAATGATAATTTAGGTGAGAATTATTTACTACAAATGAACAAATAAATCAATAATGAAGAAAAATATTTCTTGTATTTAAAAAGATCAAAAGATTTCGTTGGGATATTATAATTATCTTCTTCTTCAATGGCACAGCAGCCCCATGATGGCCAAGTCCGTCAGTCTATTGGCAGATTCCGAAACATGAGACTTTATTCTTTCGGCGGGGTAGGGTTGTGACAGCACTTACGACCAACGGTCATACTAGACCTGGACCTACGGTTTAAATGGATTTCGAACCACCGCAAGCATCCACGGCACTGCCGGGACTCGAAACCGAAGGCACCGAGCGCTAGTCACTCGGCCATCAGGCTCGGAAACAGTTACCTGTCGGCGCTAATATTTATTTCTATTTCTTTGTTTTGTATATTGCTTCGCAAATAACATAACATTCGGCTATATTGATGATTAACCCAAACAATGTCGAAAATATCGTGACAAAAATTGTGTAAGATGAACTCGTGACATTTGTGAGAAATGTAAACAACCGCGATCCCGTAAATGTATAAAAAATGTCATTAAAAAGTTTTGACCTGCACTTTCAATGAATACACATAAGGGCATCCTTTTTTATCTTTATTTATTTTTGATTCTCTGATTTGCTGCTGGTATACAAAATACATGAAACGAAATCAAACCAAAATTAATTTTTTTTTTCGCTTTTAAAATTTCATACTGAAAGATTAAAATAGATTACGAGAAAAAAGTTTTCAAAAAAAATGAATTAAATTCATATGGCAAATAAATGAAAAAATGATGACCCACTCGAAAAGTAATTACAGTAGTGATACGGATAAGCAGAATTTCAAGTCGATAGACCTCCTTTGACTCCCCAGGACTAAAAAGTCCTTTTGTTGGCCACATAGGATTCTTCACTTTTTCGCAAAACTGAGTCCTTCGAGCTGGTAGAAAAAAAGTCTTGCTGTGTGGACTGTCCCCATCATTCCTCCCCTAGCATTTGAATGCCATTTTATTCCCTCTTATGTCCGTCATCTCGATTTTTCGACTCAAAGTGTTATTCCAGGTTTTTATTTGCCCTACATTTTTTCACCCCCCAGAGGAGCCAATCGGCTTAGGGTACACATAGGGTCTTGGATCCAGCCTAATTTCACGTTTGAGCGGATTTTTTATTTATCAGCTGGAAATTGAGTGGTATAAATATATTCACATTTTCATGATGTTGAGAGGACGCGTTATTAATTTTCTCATTTCTTTTGCTGAGAACCGAGAAAACTTATTAGTTTTGCAATTTTGATTTGGACGTATGTTTTATTTTGTGGTTATTATCGCTTATGATAGTATAACATTATCTTTCATCATTCATTTTCATGGTTTGTTCACATGACTTTCGGGATTGTGCTTAGAAAATTGATAATAGTGTGTTTCATTTAAAGCAATGATCAGTTCGATCATAATGTTTCCTTTTAGGAAACGATTCATCTTTCTATAATCAACATATTAGAGTTTATGCATTTATTCTTAGAAATTACGCATAACAAGCACTCGATAAAAATTAATAAGTGTTGCATAGATAATATACGTGTAATAAAATGTGAATTTTTTCAATATTTGAATGTATAATCTTTTTTGGATAATTATAATATTCATAAATTTAAGTAATATAGAAAATAAAGAATTGATTTTAACCACAGGGAATCATATATAATAAATACTCGATGAAAATTAATAAGTGAGTTACGGTTAATATCTTTATAATTTAATATAAAAAGTATCTTATTTTTAAAAGTATGACTATTTTCTGAGAATAATTAAATGCATAGATTTATTTATTCATTTTAGAGTTCCGGAAATTTTTATTATGCAAAAAACACTTGAGAAATGAGAGTATTTTTAATTATTATTATTATTACTATTTGTATTATTATAATTGAAACAATAAGATGAGTTTTACATGAGTTACAACTTAACGAGAGAATTTTTTACTATTAAAAATTGGACAAATCTTTTGAGCAATCTTAATATTTTTTTTGAAATGACACTTATTTCCTTATAGTTTATTAACTTGTCAAGTCATAACATTTTCTGTTGTATTCCAATTTCAAAATTTAACTATTTATTCGATTTCAGTTTTTAAACTTAACTATGCGAAGTCATCTCTAAAACCCATTTGAATAAGATAGATAGCATCTGTGAGATCCAAAGAGTCCTATCATTTTTGAGATCTGTATTTATATCTCATAACACAAAATCTTTCCTTTTTACAGTAAGTAAAAAGGAACGATTACAACAACAACAGAAAATTTATCGGAATGTTTGTTTGGTGAAGAAATAACCTTCGACAAGTCTACAAATTTCGGAAATGATAATTAATGAATATTCCTTTCTTTGATGAAAATATAATACATTCATCTAACACACAATAACTCTTCAATTATATCCTGATTAAAGAATATACGAATAATACATAATACATTCAAATATACGAACAAAGGGGAATGAACGAGTCAAATAACTAAGAAACAGAAAATGAACAAAAAGTTGTCCACGCAAACGTTCCTTTAAGGTTTCAACTGCCAAGTATTAATAAAATTTACATTCGGGAATTAATTCAACAAGATTATTTTGAGAGCACTTAAAATTAACCCAGAGTCACTGAAAAATTGCTGGTGAATTTAGAAATAATAAATGAATCGAGTGTACTGTTAATCAAAGATTAGTAAGAGTTTGGTATGCAACAACCCTATAATCAACTACCTTTTTAGAAAAAATGAAATCAACTAGGTTAAAAAGGGAAATGATCACGTTTACAAACTTGGGAAAATGCACATTTTGTATATGGCGCAGAAAACTGCACGTTTTACTTCGATAAGGAGTGTAAATCAACTTTCTTCCTTTCTTATGAAGAAGAGATTAGGGTAAAAAATGACACACGTTGAATGACACGCGTAGCAATAAAACCGATGTCCCAACGAATCGGTAGGTTACATAGTCATTGGTCGCATGTAAGCTGGCCAAACGCAATCCGTTGTAGTAAAAATCTTATCAAATCGTGTATGTTTGGGAGTCCTTTCTATATTTTAAAATATGAAACTTCGAAGACGAAGATCAATAGTTGTACAAAACAAAAATAATCTCAGTATGAATACTGTTCACTGTAACAGTACCTTCAGAGAGACTCCAATTGTTCGAAAGCGAGCCACCACAAAAGGCGCATCTCATTTGGGGGAATTGTCTCTTCGCGGACGAGTTCTATTTGAATGGACAACCTAACAATTGGCTGCTTATAATCTGGAGACAAATCCTGCATTTGTAAGCGAAAATGTCTGATTTGATGGAGGCGAAGTGATTGTATTAAAGGTGTACATCCTTCGAAGAATTTAGCCAGAATTTTTCTCAAATATGTACACAATTGAATGTGCTTGGGACTTCTAAGAAGAAAGGTTTCTTGTAATTTAGAGGCCATTTCAATGCTGTATTCTACAGGAGTAGGAGAGAATATTTCAGTCCCTCCTTGATAACCTCTTTGATATCGCGTCTCATAGGCATGCGACATTGCAGACATATCATTGCCATCATAGAAATTCACTTTCTATCATGGAAAACCTTTTTTTGCATTCATTTTTATCTAGGAAGTCATGTGTTTTTGTGCATTTTTATAAATGTAAGAATTGTTTACTGAGAAATAGGGTGAATAAAATTTATTTATTCGTTGTTCTTTGCTTAATTTCGTTTCCTCACATCTTAAAACAAATATTAAATATATTTCAGTCAAAACTTTTCCTAATCTGCAATTTTTGTTCAAAATCATAGCATCCCCAAATATTTTGAGGGCAATGCATTATAGTTATGCAATTAACATAACCGATTAATTAAATCGAAATATCTATGTTAATGTCTTGCAACTAAGCAAATCGGAAAATAACATAAAAAGCTATAACATGCTCATTTTTTGTAATCATTCTTAGACATTTCAAAGTAGTATTTTTAAAAAATGTGCTTATAAGTCAATAAAAAATTGCGTTACTTATCTAGAAAGTATATGATATGTTTTATAACGTTTTTATGACATACATTTATCTCTCTTCTTAGAATCAACAAACAATAATAACAGAATATTTAAGATGATAATGCTAAACTGAATTTTTTTTTTAAGGGAATCTTTCAAGTTTGGATTTATAGAAAATTCAGTGAATTTTTTTATAGCTATTTTAGTTAAATTATTGCTAATACAGCATGCACATTTTCAATAAGTAGATTATTCTAAACAAAAACAAAACAAAAAATGCATTCTATCTGTGACCTTTAGAATAAACACATCAAATAATCCTCAGCCAGAATAGAATCTTTGAAATGGATGGGAAAGAACAGAAATTACGAATAGAAAGTGCTTCCAGTTAATCCGATTGAACGTAAAAAAAAATTTTTTTTTTTAGATTAAGTTTAAATAGCGTCTGCATTCAGTTGCGAAAATTTCTTAGATAACATATTTAAGCTTATTAAGTAAAAAAAAAAATAGAAATAGAGAAGAAAAAATTAATCCATTTTATGTTTGTATTTCAAAGGGAAAAAATGAATATTTTATACAAGAATTAATAGTTGAAAAAATTATTGTGAGACGAAGAAATACAACCAGAATAAACCTAAATGCTAAATTTGAAGATATTTCTTTGGTTTAAATAAAAATACAGAATGTAATCTCCTATAAAGTTGCATATTTTCTACGCATTTACATTGTAATAAGTTAATGTTGAATATTGTTATAAGATATGACATGGTTTTTTATTCCTCAATACGAATCGCGGTCCAGTGGTAACATGTGTGACTTGCGTGCAGTCAGAATTGGAGTCAATCCATTGGAGTAAGATGGGATGATCTTAGCGGCCACAGAAACGTGAAATGGCGGGAGTGTCACCAAACTATGGCGTTACGAAACGTGTGACCTCACAAATGGGGAAGCGCCATCTTGTATTCACACGACTTCAGATAGAGCATTTCACTGTAGGGATATCTGAAATTTAAAATGTTTGTATTTAAGCCGCAAACTGCATCTGATTTAAAAGATGGCATCAGATGTTAGGTTCAACCTCTTAACATGGTACGTGGTTCAGTGTTATACTACACCATCTGCCGCATGCAAAGTATCATTTTGTGTGCATTTGTGGAAAATGCGTGAAACACATTAAAACATTTTCTTTTTTGTTGCTTCAGTGCCCTTATTTCGCTTTTCTTCTTAGTCTGTGTTGCAATGGGCATTTTTGTGTTGAAGGTTCTGTTCCAACGCTATTTATGCTTTTTCACTATGGTGATAACATTCTAATAAAATGAGTATTTCTAAATCTTCTCAGTGCATAGCAACGTTGTCCTGTCACTGCAACCGTAACTATCATAGTTTAACTGTTGTTTTTCATATGATTCTTGAGTGCATACTTCAAAATATTTTACACCAAAATTTCCTTCAGTTTCTCTGAATGGTATGATAGCTAGGGACTTATATATCGGGAAAGTTTTTTTAGAATCACTCTCTGTATATATGTATATATATCTAGAGAGAAAGAGAGTTTATAAAAAAATTATTTTAATTGTTTGATTTTGGATAAATTATGATATTCTTTACTTGGCTTTATTTTTTCGGATGTCTTATATTTGTTTCCCAGCATCACTTTCACAAAAAAATTAAAACTCAACGATTTTTCTCAAGGATAGGTAATTAAGTTTCTTATTTTAAACTTAATATTAATATACGTAGTCACTATGTTGTTGTCAACGGGAAGAGTCACTAACAACAACAAAATAAGTTTATAACATTTTATATATCTCGATGAGCTTTTTATATTTTTGAGTTTTAAGAATCAATATTTTGTACTAACATGTTTGCCATGCTTGCTGAAAAATATAGAACTGTTATTCTGTGTTCACAAAATACAATACCTTATTCATCTGTTGAAATTTTTATTAGTATTAGAGTCACCACCTGGAGCTATTTCTAGACAGGGATTGATGAGATTCTGCAGCTAACTTTTCAAATTTCCTAACATCTTATGCTGTTGTAACATTTCTGCTAGAGAATGTACGGTTGAATAATTACTTACATTTAGTTTTCTTCTCTTATTAATATATCTTCAACTTGATTAAAAACTCAATACGAAAGATACTATAGGACTATGCAAGATAAAGATTGCTAGTCTTTCAGTTGAATTATTTTCAATTCTTTGTTCTGAAATTTTAAACATTGATAAGGTACATCTTCAGAGCACATTCAATGTTAACCAGGTTGAATCTCGGTGGGGAGGCAAGTCAGGAAAACTATACACCTCCAAGAGGAGTTCCTGAGGATATTCAATTGTAGCATTGAAAATTCATAAAATTCTTACTGGTAAATCTGGTTGTCGATACGAACTTGATTTTTATCAGAGCAGTGATTGTTGATCACATTATCAGTTGGAATCAAATCTTCGTCCTTCTGAATTTTAAATAGCGCCCTCTCTCACAAATGTGGAGATAAATATATTAACTAAAATCTTCCAAGAAAATGATCTTTTTTTGAGAGCTAGTAATACAATAATGGTAATCTACTTATTTGAATAAAAAATAAATATTATGTTTCAATTTAGGTTTTATCTAACTAAAAAAATACTGACTAAAAACTATATGGTAAAATTCTTTTCTTATAAAAATTAATACTAAATTAATTTTTTTTTATATTTTGTGTGGCACTGTAATTATTTTGTGAAATTTGTCGTTAAGTGGGCAGTCCGAAATTCCTTATCGCGATCGATTTATTATATGCGAAGTTGGATGCTTCTTTTCCTCCAAATGGTGGCAATTTTCCTCCGGCTTAATTGCCTCCATCCATGACTGCTTCTGTTGTTTCCGTCTGCTTTCTTTTCTTCAGTTCTCACTCTTCAGTAACTCTCCGAAAGGGAAAGCAAATAGGAGAAATGATATGCTAGAGGCATAATTAAAACTGGAAGAAAATCTCATAGCGTTCTTTCTTTCTATTTTGGAGGAAATTGGAGAGCTGTAATAGAATGCATCAAAATACTTAAAAGGAATGCTACATTTAGTTTATAGCTCGTAATGGTTGTTTAAAATTTCTTCAGAAGTATAATAAATGTTTTGGGTTCTTTTTGGGGGGGATTGTCGCATTATTTATCTAAATGGCTTGTTAAAGTAATTTGTAATAAAATTGGGCTTTTTGAGTGTACAAGTTTGGAAAAAATTCATCTAAAACGTCTAATTTGGCTTCATTTATTTCCCTATGAGAATGAATTTTTGTGGATAATTTTTTTTTCATTTAAGGTACCAAATTGGACTGAAACACATTTAAACTCATAAAATTTTTAAAAAGACGATTGATTAGAATATTTTGAACATGAATGTCGTTTCACTTCATTTAATATAATTCTTTCGTTAAAGAATCTGTAACTACTTTTAGAAAAATAAATTGTTTCTGATCAAGTAACTCACCAGTTTACTTAAAACCCAATTTACATATTGAGCTATTATTTAACTATATGATTCATGTTAAAAGGCTTTAGGGTATTTTTAAATGAATAAATTATGTGTTTTAGAACAATCCCTTTTTTATCTTCGCAGGCATATTTTTTATTGTTATTGATAAATTATTATTATGAATGATTTTTATTAATCTCGCTGTAGAATATTCTGTATAACGAAAATATTTCTTGCGTACTAAATAAAATTCAACATTTGCACATTTACAATGGAAGAAAAACTTGTAAAATTTTAGTTCAGATTAATTCAATTTAATAGATTTATATTTTTCATTTTAATTCAGATTAATAGTAATCAGCTGTCTCTAGCAGTAATAATAACTCTCATCCTACTGGACATCGAGTCAAACAGATATAGGCATTCTTGCGATTTCAGCTCTACACCAGACCAGTGTACTAGTTCGCAAGTGATGGCGTGCCAGATCCTCGACTACTATTAATTAATTTTCAAGTGGTGACTGATATGGAGAATGTGCTTCTGCCTCCAGGCAGACAAGACAGTAGGGACTTCAGGATACTACTTCTCAACAGGACACATGCTGTTCCTGTTGAGAAGTAGTATCGTGAAGTCTTCGCATATTCAGAGAACTTTAATACATCAGAAGTATCATGGCGATTGTTCAAATTATAGGGAACAAAAGGGATCCAGGATTTATTTCCATATCATCATAATATTGAACTCGTATGACGATGGTCATTCTTCTCGTTGCCTCCACACATGGATACGGACAACAAGATGTTGAAAGCAGAACCTGAAAAGACGATGTGACATCACTCCCACTCAGATGTTTGTCTTGAACGCACCGCTGTGGGTACGCCTGTCTCTACATGCAAGACAGTTGCAGCAATGGTCACTCTACTGACTGTCCGTAGTGCTCCAGACGTCATAGCACTGCTAACATGGCCCAAGTTCCTGATTCAGGCTACGTGGTAATGCTGTATGATCCTTCAAGGCCATACGGACAATATATCTATCCTCTTGAACGTAAGTGGCCGTAGTCATTGAGATCTTGCAAGGCATTATATATGGCTGTTATACAGTCACCGATTATACACTGAAGTGACAAAAGTCATGGGATACCTCTTAATATCGTGTTGGCCCTCCTTTCGCCCGGCGAAGTGCAGCAACTCGACGTGGCATGGACTCAACAAGTCGTTGGAAGTCTTCTGCAGGAATATTGAGCCATGCTGTCTCGATAGACGTCCATAATTGTGAAAGCGTTGATGGTGCAGGATTTTGGGCACGAACAGACATCTCGATGATGTCCCATAAATGCTCGATGGGATTCATGTCGGGCGATCTAGGTGGCCAGATCATTCGTTGGAATTGTCCAGAATGTTCTTCAAACCAATCGCGAACAGTTGTGGCCCGGTGACATGGCGCATTGTCATCCATAAAAATCCCATCGTTGTTTGGGTACATGAAGTCCATGAATGGCTGCGAGTGATCTCCAAGTAGCTGAACATAAGCATTTCCAGTCAATGTTCGGTCCAGTCGCACCAGAGGACCAAGTCCATGCCATGAAAAACAGCCCACACCATTACGCAGCCACCACCAGCTTGAACAGTGCCTTGCTGACAGTTTGGGTCCATAGCTTCGTGGGGTCTGCGCCACACTCGAACCCTACCATCAGCTCTTACCAACTGAAATCGCGACTCATCGGACCAGACCACGGTTTTCCATTCATCTAGGGACCAACCGATATGCTCACGTGCCCACGAGAGTCGCTGCAAGCGATTTCGTTCTGTCAGTAAAGGCACTCGAGTCGGTCTTCTGCTGGAATAGCCCAAGAAAGCCAAATTTCTCCGCACAGTTCTAACAGACAAGTCCCTTGTACGTCCCACATTGATTTATGCGGTTATTTGACGCAGTGTTGCTTGTCTGTTAGAATTTACGACTCTTTGCAGACGTCGCCGGTCTCGGTCGTTAAGTGCAGGCGGTCGACCACTGCGCTGTCCATGGTGGGATGTTATGCCTGTAATTTCATACTCTCGGCACACTCTTGACACAGGGGATCTGGGAATGTTGAATTCCCTAACGATTTCCGAAATGGCATGACCCATGCGTCTAGCTCCAACTAACATTCCGCGTTCAAAGTCTGTTAATTCCCGTCGTGCGGTCATCATCACGTCAAAACCTCTTCACATGAAAAACTTGAACTAAAATGAAAGCTCTGCGAAAGCACTGCGCATTTATACCTGTTCTACGCGATGCTACTGCCATCTGAAAATTTGCATATTGCTATCCCATGACTTTTGTCACTTCAGTGTATATTCTCATGACAACCATGAGATCGCGATCAACGGGATCGTGGAATAACAAACCGCTATCTAGCAAGCTTCCATCAAATTTCAACACTTGCTGGTAGGCGTCTCTTGTTCTTACACAAGTCATAACAAGACCTTTACAGAAACAGCCAACTTGCAATTGTGATTTCTGTATAAGAAACCCGTTTTAAAATCATCTCTTTTTATATAGACTGCATCTAGCTTTACTGCAATCTGCTTATGCGTGAGTATGGGATGAAAAGATAATCATTTGAATATTCCAACATCTTTCATTTAAATTTCACGTTTTTCTCTTCATGGTGTATCTATTTAAATGGCCAGCGGTATATTTTTTAGGAATTTATGTTTAATTTTTAAATTTTATTTTGTTGTAAGTTATGTAAATATGAAAAACTGATTTAAAAGTTATTAAGAAAAGCTTTACTACGTTTACATACCATGTATAGTCTTAGGAGCTACAATACTCATTGGATTTGATATTGCACCAACCATATTCACTGAATAATTAAGCCTTCATTCATGAATAATTAAGTCATATGAGGTACGAGACCTACTATTTACCTATTTTCTTAAAGATTTCAAATAGGTCGACAAAAATAAATTTTTCAAAGTGCACATGATTTTTTTTTTTGCATCATTATTGATTTTGTTAGTTTTTATTGCTTAATTTACAGGACCAGGCTGAAAGATATCTTTACGCGACTACAAGCGTGTTTTTTCCCCAAAAGTCAGTTTAACATTTATGTCATTCTATATAATTAGCTCTTTTCGTGTGATAGATTATCCTAGCGGTAAAAGATGTACAACTATTAAAAACAATTCGTTGACAAAATTCTTAAATTATAAATTTCAAATAAAGAAGTGAATAAATATGTTTCTTGAAATGAATTTCAAAATCTTAAATGTGGAATGAAAGTTATCAACTAAAGAATCGTAAACAATTTCAGTTTATTTTAAAATTATAATTTTCTGTTGGAGCTAAAAATTATCAAGTACATTATTTTTCTTGTATACATTTATCTTTTTTAAGGAAAAAAATGATCATGAGTCCCTAAAAAATTATTTCAAATATTGCTAAACTAAATACTGGGAAAAATAAGAAAAATTTATTTTATGTTGAACGCTTTTCAGGTCTCAAATATTCATATTCATTTTTTGTTTTATAAGTATAAACGAGACTGTAATTATTTATTTCACTGAAATCATTTTTAAAATAGGACACAGAAAAATAAATTCGTAATCATTTCAGGATAAAAATTTTCTTTGTCATGTAAAATTAATTTTTCATACTATTTTAAATGCGTTCTTTTCGTTGAAATAACTTTTTTCAACTTCAGTTAAATTATTGTTAAATATGTTTATACAATTATACAATATAAATATATTAGTACTAAATTATAAAATGCGTTCAATGAAGAAAAATTCTTTTAAAAGCGTTTTGAAATGTCGCGGATGGCCGAAATGCTTTTAAAAATGCTCTTCCAAAAGTAAAGATAAGAAAGAAAGGAAAAAAGTAATACAAGCAAATAAATGTAGAGTTTGTATTTTACACTGAATATACTGTGTTGCAAATAAATGTAAATTATTAGAACAATTGACACTATTTTTTTGAAAAGTGTTTTTCAACTCTTTCTTTGATAAAAAAACTACGATTTTTTATGCTTTTTATAAATTTGTTTTATAACTTCCGCAGAAAATTTGAAATTTTTTTTACGGTATACCAAAATAATTTTTAAAATAAATTCCAAATCTATGAGGGCAAATCATTAATAATTAGTTTTTAAACGTATATTTATTATTCTAATAATCAAGGAATGAGTTAATATGTCATGTAGTAAATATTCGGTATTACTTCTCCATCGAATGTAAAGTGTTATTTGATATAGCTTAAGAAAAGAATTTATAAATGTACCAAATAATCTATCTATTTCTTTGTTAGATAATCTATTTATTTTACAATCCAAATAATCTATGTTATTATTAATGAATAAAGCAAATAATAATAACAATTCATATTTACCGTTACATTTTAGTATTTATTGATCATAGTTCACATTTATTTGCTTTATAATTTTGCCAACGGCCGTACCATGCTGAATGTACCGGTTCTCGTTAGATCACCGAAGTCAAGCATCATTGGGCGCGGTCAGTACTTGGGTGGGTGACCACCTGGGAACACCGCGTGCCGTTGGCAAATTTGGGACCTGAATGGCCGAGTGTCTAGCGCTCTGGTGCCTCGGTGCCACAGGTTTCAGGTTCGAATCCCGGTGGTGCCATGGATGTTTGTAGTGGTTCGGAATCCACTTTAAGCCGTAGGTCCCGGTCTCCTATGACTGTAAGAGCGTCACGGAGCAAAAGTCAGGCTTCTACCTACGGGTGCTCCATCACAACAGAAGCTGCTTCCTTCCCCTTCAATCATGAGTAAGTATGGGCTCGTGGGCTTGGCCAGCCAAGTGGGATAAGAAACAACAACAACATAATTTTGAATTTCATAATTTTAATTTCAATCTTGTGTGACAATGTATTTTTAATTCAAAAATTTTAGTTGTACTCATCAATAAATTATAAAGATTTCAATTATTTATTTAACAAACAAATAGCTAAGATGGAATTTTTTACTTTTTGGGATACGTAATTCGTCTATATGTATTTTGGGAAGCAAATAGCATTTTTTATTTTCGTTTTCAAATTTTGACCTCTGGTTGACGACAGATTTAATCTTTGTCGCTATAATCAGTTCATTATTAAATTCCTTCAATATAGATAAATAGTTATCTAGAAATGAACCGGACGAACTCACAGTAGTTTCACATTTTCTTCTTTTTTAGAATTTGAAATGTGATGATTGCTAAAGAATAAAAAGTTCTTATATTACGTGCAGTGTTTAAAAAGTTGACTAATGAAAACACTAAAGAACATTTTTCAGTGAAGGCAACACAGTAATTATACAGTTTCTTTACCTATACACAATGGCTTAGACTTTTAATGACAAGGAAGATATCTCTGAGAAAACAAAAATTATAAGATAGGTAATTACAGATTAAAAAAATATTTCTGGGCTTTTATCCTAGTTTGAGTCTCAGCAATTAACTGCTAATATTGTCTAATTCTAGACAACGAATTCTTTTTCATTCCCATGACGGATAACATTGCTCTACTATCGTTTTTAGTAATCAGGAAGATGTGTTTTCTACTTGTGCTAATGATGAAATCAATCACAAGAATCAGTATTCTTTTCAGAAAGATCACTGCATTTTAATCATCATTTATAGCAACCTACTAAGTTTCAACTGACCTTACTTAATCAACACCTCGCATCAGCATAATAATATGGAATCAAATACCATTTGTTTTTCATTTCTAGATTGTTTCTAAGGTTTCTTTCTAATATGCAGCCGCATAATAATCTGTGAGCTATTCCTTGAGAAAATTCAGGAAAGCAATACTTGTTTGCATCAAGTAAATTTGGTTTTACTAATTGATTTGGTTTTTCTGTAGGCCTTATAACTGTATTTTCATTTTGATTTGACACTCAAAAGTTCATATTTTAAGTAAATTGAATACATTATGTTTAATAAATTGCTTGTAAACAAAATGTTTGTGCTCATTAAATTAAAATTTTAATTATTTTATTAATTACTTTTAAAGGTAATTCGAATGATTTGAATAAAATTAAAATCTCCGGGTTTATTTAACATACATACGTATACAAAACTTTTTTCACAACTTATAACGCAGCTAGAATGGTAATTTTTCTACTTGTTGTTTTCTTAATAAACTGAAAATTTTTTGAAGTTATCTTCATTGAAATTTAAAACAAAAAATTGACACAGATTTTACATTTGGATGATATGGAAATTGCAACTCACACGATAAAATTTATTTTTAAAAAGTTGAGTTACTTGTCAAAGTAATCATACAGTTATCAACAGTTGATTGTTTCGAGGAGAATATTAAAAATCCCTTGAAAAACTTTCTTCAGAACAAATTTATCGGGTAGAGTGTATATCAAGATGTTTTAGGACAATGATTATTTAGCATGTAAGTTTCAAAATGAAATGTAATTTAATTAAGATCAATAAATTTATTGTTGCAATGAGATAAATGAAATTTTCTTAGAAAATCAATGGAATATGTAGCTTAAAATCATTAGATGAAAAATTTGTTTTCATGAAGATTGTTTTATAGTGTGTATAAATTTCAAAACCAAAATCAAATTAACAATGATAGAATCCCTTTAAATCATATAGTTGTTTAATGTTGTATAATTAAAAATTCTGAAATAATCTGTAGAATATGAAGTGAAAAATAATTCGATTTTACTGAGACATGAAAAACTATGAAGCCTAATAGTTTTTAAAATGAAAGGCGATCCTATAAAATTGAAACTCTTAAATTCTATAGTTGCACTGAAATAGCTTCCTTAGAAAATCAATAGAATACACAGCAAAAATGATAAGGTTCGGGGAAGATTTTTTCATCCAATGTCTGGTAACCGTAGGGTAAGCAAGAGCGCTGTTGTGTAACTTTTTTATCAGCAGGGTTAACAACATTTCTTTCCGATTGTTATGTGCCTCCCGCATTAGAGTGCAAACGTTGCTGCCCTTGGAGAGACGTAACCGGTGTGGGAGGAAAATGGGGGACCCTGTTGGAAAGGGTCAGGTCGGGTGCCCTAGGCACGCGCCTAGGTGGGAGCGGCCAAGTGTAGGAGGGAGAGAAATGACTACCTTCAGAGCTGAGGAGTTCTTGGAGGGTCTGGATTTTCTACGCTTTTCATACGCCTTTCCCTGTTTTCGTTTCACATTGTTTCTATTTCTCCTACAAGGGTGCGAGCTGTTTCAAGAGAAAAGAGGTCTCGTCAAGTGGGGTGATTTTTCTTTCTGGAGGTAATGAGGAATTCTTTGGAAAGGTTGTTAAGTATGGTAATGCTTGCTTGTGTTGCTTCGTTTGGAGATGCTAGGAAAATCTGACAATAACAAGTTCTTTCGTGTTATATGTTGCTGTAAGATGTAAAAAGGCAATATAAAAGGCAAATTTCATTTCAGTAGAAGAAGAATTTTTAAATAATGTATTGTTAACATATAGATGACTTGACAACTTTCTTTCTATAATCATAGAATGTAACGAATAAAACAGTCGAATTCCCTTTTACATTCAATTATGCCTTGGTTAGGTGAATAGATAGAATCATTTTAGATTGAATTGGATATACAGTATAGATATACTATCAGCTTATTCTTATTTTTTCTCATGTCTTGCTTATCATAGACACCAGCAGAAAAGTTAGAAAAGAGCCCGATTTTGAAAAATTACAATCCTGCTGTGATATTCCAGTTTTCATTTATGTTGGATTTTTTGTTGGTTTGTAAATTCCTGGGATCGCGTTCTGGGAATGGACCCTTCTTCATCGATGAGCCTGTATTTAACCCGGATGGAGTCATTATTGGATTTATGTGGATTTTGTATTTATTTAAAAATCAAATCTTCATCGAAAATGTTTATTTTAGATCATTTAATGATATTTATCAGTCAGTTGTTCTCCTGGGTTTTTTTCCTCCCGCAGGACTTAAGCTAAAATTATGCAAGGTATCAATAGTATTTTGAGTGGCTGCCATTTTACATAAAGTTTCTTCCACTCAAACGAAAGGACTGAATCTTAATCTTTCTGTACAAAAAGTTCTTGAATCATACACCTCAATTATGTCATTGAGGTGGATGTTAAAGAACATTCTACAAAGCAGTTCTATAATTAAGAAAAATATCTTACCAGAAAAAATTCCTACTGAACTATTTAACACGATTCGAGATTCACAGGAGACTTGCTACGTCATTACCACGTTTTTTTTAATTAGGGAAATAATTAATTTAATTTCTATTCTTCAAATTAGACTAACATGATATCTGAATTTCTCAGAATCATCCGACAAATAAACAATGAGGCTGTTCGGCGCAGGCCGTGAGAGTTGGCCTCTGAATTAGAAACCTCATAGTGAACCTTCATGCTGCAAATGGAGGTGTTGATCAAAGTTCGTGGCAAGAAATCTCATTATTCTTAAAGCTGAGATTTTAAAGCCCGAAGGGTCTTGGGTGTCATGCAATGGCTCTTTCGACAGTATTCAAAACACTCTGTATTATGGTCCTCATTGGCCACTGCATTCATTGCCTCAGAAATTTCTCTACAAGCTGAGCTCTATGTATAATCTCGTTATCGTCCATAAAAATAAAATTGTTTCACATCCCTAGTCGGGAAAGTACTATGTAAGGTTCAAAAATTTCATCTCTATACCATTGTGAGGTCACAGAAGTGTATCAAAGATATGCAGAGGTGTCGGAGCACCCAACAGGATTTCTCCATCAAAGAGGTAGATGCCCCTTTTCGAGGGATGGCAGCTAATCCAAGGCGTTCTCCAGATAAGGATTCGTCAAGATTCACTCTGGGTACTGAATCTTGAATAACAAGAGGATATGACCCTAATCTTGTTGTGTCCTAGAATGAGGTTCCAAGTTACACAAAAAACGGCTCTCTTCTACTATGCGTTGAGGGTTTGGTTTGTCGCTCTACGATCATCTTGTGCACACTTTGGGCTAAACAGACCGGGACCTACAGTTTAAAGTGGATTCCGAATCTATGCGTTGAGGGAGATGCATACCATTTTCGAAAGACTTCCGTAGTTAAGCATCTGTAGATAGTTTGCGTAGAAATTCCTGTTCCATGCACAGAAGGGAGGTCTGCAGAGATACTTTTACAATATATATATATATATATATATATATCTTTTACAACATATCTATTCTACGCAGATGTCGTAACTCTTAAGCGAACTTGGATGGACGTCCGAGTGTTGATACCTTTAATTTGGAATGAGTTCAATAACCTGGATACCGTTCGAGACACTTCTAACTAACTTCTCTACGGTCATTTTTTTTGCACACTTTAAGCTAATTAGACCGAGACCTACAGTTTAACGGGGGTTCCGAACCCCTCACAAACATCTATGCTACCACCAGGTGTGGTACCGAAGGCCAAAACGCTAGCTAATTGGCCATCTGGCCGCTCTCCTAACTTTCAAGCGAGGTTTGTTTCAGACTTACAGATTCAAGCACGCATCTATACACCGTTTAAACGATTCCTACAACTCAGAATACAGTTAAAATGAGCCAGTCCTTTTATTTTTCTGTAAAGAAACATATCAGTTTCAGAAACTAATTAGTTTCCCATTTTCTTAAGGAACGTTATTTTTTAACTGTTTAATAAGCACTTAATCCAACATTGGTGGTTCCATTGCATTAAACGCTCTTCAAATTATACATAACATCTATTTTTAACGTGTTAGTAGTAGATATTTTGACTAATTGCATCTCTATCTCTATACATTTAGTGCGACTAAAATCTGTGTTCGGCAAAATATATATACTACTGGCCATTAAAATTGCTACACCAAGAAGGCGGCATGCTACAGACGTGAAATTTAAATGACAGGAAGAAGAATGACAGAAATTTAAATGTGAAAGACCAGAAGCAGAAATGTGTCCAGCACATTTGTAGCGAAGGTCGAATTGTAGCGTATCGCAGTATTGTTGCTTGCGTCGGTCGATATCCAGTGACTGTTAGCAAAATATGGAATCGATGAGTTCAGGACGGTAATAAGGAACGCCATGCTGGGCCTCAACATCCCCCTATCACTAGCAGCCGAGAAGACAGGCATGTTACCCGCATGGCTTTAATGGATCGTGCAGCCACGTCACGAGACCTTAGTCAAGAATTGCGGTCGTTTGCAAGACAACAAGTGTCTGCACGAACAGTTCGACGACGTTTGCAACAACATGGACTCTCAGCTCGGAGACCATGGCTGCGGCTACCCTTGACGCTGCATCACAGACAGGAGCGTCTTCAATGGTGGTCACCTGGCATGATGGTATGGGTTGCTATTGGATACATGTCTCGGTCACCTCTTGCTTGCATTGACGGCACTTTGAACAATGCACGTTACATTTCTGGTGTGTTACGACCCGTGGCTCTACCCTTTATTCGAGCCCTGCGAAGCCCTACGTTTCAGCAGGATAATGCACGATCTCATGTTGCCGGTATTGTACGGATCTTCCTTGATACTGAAAATGTTCGGCTGTTGCCCTGGCCTGCACGTTCACCAGATCTCTCGCCAATAGAAAACGTCTGGTCCATGGTTGCCGAGCGACTGGCTTGTCACCATACGCCAGTCACTACGGTTGATGAGCTGTGACATCGTGTTGAAGCTGCATCTGTATCTGTACATGCCATCCAATCACTGTTTGACTGAATTCCCAGAAGTATAAGTGGTTAAGTAGTTAAGTTATTACTGCCAGAGGTGGTTGTTCTGGGTAGTGATTTCTCAGGATCTATGCACCCACATTTCTTGAAAATTTAATCACTTGTTATTTCCAGTATAATATATTTGTCCAATAAATATCATTTTGTTATCTGCGTTTCTTACTGGTGCAGAAATTTTAATGGCCAGTAGTGTATTATGTATATTTCTAAGTAAAATGGTTATTCGTTGCTGGATTTTGCCTTTCAATCACTTCAATGACACTCACTTTGAAAATATTCACCCTCTTTGTGAAAGAATATTCTTATTATTAAATCTTATAAATACAAATAATAAAAAGAGGATTATTTTTTGTTATAAATTAAATACATTTAACCAGAAAATTTATTATATTGGGACTAGAGGATATTATTGAAACAAATTTATTTTAAAATCATCTGTTAATGATGTAACGGCATTTTTAAGTATGATGTTGATATCTTCATTGCAGTTTAACGGTTCTTGTATTGTTTTTACGTGTATGTACATTTTAGTCACCTAAGAAATTTAATAATTCTACTTTTCCCCCCTTTTTTTTGTTTTCTTTTTGAGATTACTATTGTTATGCATATCATGATACGTCACCACAGTCTGAGCTATTGCTGATTTATTGTGTCGTAAATTTTTTCCTTAATTTTAGCTGAAAGTGTGTCCTGCTTGATAATATATATACTTTTTAAAATTTCTCTTTTTACTCTTTTTGCTTCATTTAAATATTAACAATTGTTTTTATAGCAATTAAATGTAAATTGTTTTAAATGAATTATTTTGTTCCCATATTAAAATGTTGGGAGTAATAAATGTACCCCATTTGTATAGCATTAGCAGGTGAAAGTGGCAGAAAACCGTAAGAAGTAGGAAAGGGAATGTTTCTAGAATGTAAAGGGGAAACTGTACAGTGACCTTGATCTCAAGAATTTCAAATGGAACAGACACAAAGGATAAAACAAGAAGAACGATCTTTGTGTAGAATGTTAAAGTACATGAAACTTTGATAAAACGAACAATCATTCTACTTTAGTAGTTGTGTTTTATGAAGGATAATAAAGTGGTATTGATGTATCGATTTATAAACAAATCAATACATCTTTTAAGGACAAACAAGAACTGCTCATGCTTTATATGAAGAGAGTTTATCCGAAATTTCTTATATAATTATAAATCAACTGAATTAATACAAGAATAATTTATAAAATTAATTTCGATTTTTTATTAGCTTTTATTTTCCGTATTTCTTTTACAATCTTATTTAGTGATACTTTTTTCCCCAACAGAAAAATAAAATTGACAAAAAAATTTAATTCCTTTTTCTGAAGTTAGGAAGAAATATGTAGAAATAAAAGGATTTCAATTAAAGAAAATTATGATATCAATAGTTGAGAAGTTAAACCGTTATCATATCATTATCAGTCTTAAAAAAATGTTCATCATAAAAATGAACAAAAAAGCAATCATTTAGAGTTGTTTCCAATATTCAGCTCTATGATGTTCATCTTGAACATTACGTCATTTTGTTTGATATACTATTATACAATCTAAACCATTCGAAAACCATCAAAGAAGCTTTCAGATAAAGTGTTTAATAAATGGTGGAGTTAAGAGAAAAAATTATAACACAATTTAAATTGACTAATCAACTGGAGTTCATATAAGCTGTGAAGTTATGTCTCAGTTTTTTGTATTTGTTTGTAAAGAATGTTATGATCTAAATCAAATGAGTTTTTAAAATTCGTTTGTATTACGTTTTTGGCATACAACAGTACTACGTCAAAATATTACATATTTGAAATCTTTAAATTCGTTTGTTGGTATTATTATCATAGCTCAATCTATTTTTTTTCGATCTATTTATTTATTTAAAGTTTTTATATCGAACAAAGTCAAAATTAAAATAAATTGGAAAGTTGGAAAACCAAGATTGACTGAAAAAATATTTGCTAATCTTGTCTGATGCCAAACGCATTTGGTGGAGAAGGAGGGTATTTTTTTAACAATTTAATCAAGGGCTTAAGTCAGCGACTTTTATCATTTTTGCAAAACTCGGTTTTCGAAGTAGGCATTAACTACAGGGATGGTCCTGCATATTTGAACATCTTCTTGATAATTCTAATTACTTATCGATCTATAGTATATATATATACATAGAAGTTCATCTGAGAATCAAGCGAAATGTATACAGAGAGCTTCGAAATGGTTTTGACATACTAGAAGGGTTGGTCAGAAATATCGAAACACACGAAATTTACATCTTGCATACTCGCGAGAATAAAAAATAACGAAATGGAGGTGTGATTTGAAAAACAGGTTTATTAAACAAAGTGTGCATTATGTTCAAGAAAGTGTTTTAAATTGTGACTACCTGCAAATATAGAAGCTCAGTAATGGCAAATCATGCATTGTGAAAGCGTTCTAACATTCCCGGACTGTCACGGATTCAACAACTGCGGGTCTTCACACTGGTTAAGGTATATAAGACTTCCGAGAATTGATGGAGAACAAGTCGGGTAGCGATGGATAGGTCCCTTCCAATCCTTTGTACGGGAAAAACACGGTTCTTGTACAAGCTGGCTAGCATGCTTTCGTCTGAAGCCACTGTAAGTGTAACTCCAAGAAAATAATATTGATGGTTGATGCAGTCTAACTCCCTTTAGCGTCTATGTAGGATTTATTTGTTTTAGAATTCAAACAGCACACATACCTTCGCAGATGTAGTCGAAAGCCAAGTTCGAAAGAGATGAATCTTCCAACATTTGTAAGGAATCCCTTTCACCTGTGTTCATAAGCACCTGTGTCAGAGTAAACAAAATTCGATACACATCACTAAAACCGGTCTGTTGAATATCTTGCAGATCTGAGAGCCATGATTATGACAGTTACAAGTGGCTGTTACTAGTATATGCTAATTAAGTTTCATAGGGGTTAGTGTAGCAACCAAATTTGTCAGTTAGAAATAGGGAATGCAGTGCAGTGTAATTGCATATATATATATTAATCGCGTGTCCACATTAGTTTCAATGTGTAAGTTTATAGTTACACCAGTTGCAGTTGCGATGTTTTTGAATGTAACGTATTCGCATGTAAAGAAAATTGTTACATCACATTATTGTTCTTAACATTCTTATTCTATTAGCTATAACAACCTGAATTAGGGTTGATCTAATTATATTCAGTTGTAACTGAAATGAAATAAAGCAACTTCTGTTACCGTACATAATGAAATAAGTGATACATTTGTAACGTAGTGCTAATGATTATCAGGATGTTTGAATTAGGAATGATAAGAGTTTTAAATATTTCGCAGGCTTGTGTTTCATGTGAACTTTCCGATGCACTTAAATAGACAGTCAACGTTCTAAAAATTAATTGTAGGTATAACTATTTTTATACATATCATTGCTTCCTATTAAAAATGTGCATAATACAAATTTTGAGCAAAATGAACTCCATCATTTCTATTAAATAACAGGTCGGCTGAACAGATTGGCTGATATGATTTTTAGTTAGCCCTAACCTTCAAAAGACACGTGTATAAATTTGACAGCTGTTGCATTATTAGTATGTGAGTTATAGCATTTTTAGTGTTCATCACGTGCAGTCCACTCGGCTGAGTGCAGATTGGTCTGTCGATTGGACTCCGGTGTGAAATGATGGAGCCATGTTTCATCCATTGTCACATATCGACGCAAAAATTCGGGTTTATTACGATTGTACAGCTCCAAAACTGTTTAGAATCATCAATTCGTTGTTGTTTTGGGTCGATTGTGAGCTCGCGCGGCACCCACTTTGAACAGAGCTTTCGCATATCCAAATATTCATTCACGATATGTCCAACACGTTCCTTTGATATCTTTAGGGTCTCAGCAATCTCAATCAACTTCACTTTACGGTTATCAGAAATTATTTTGTGGACTTTTTTGATGTTTTCGTCGTTAACAGCCTCTTTGGGGCGTTCTCTGCGTGCATCGTCCTCGGTGCTCCTTTCGCCTCGTTTAAATTTAGCAAACCACTTCTCTACGATTGATTTTCCTGGTGCAAAGTCCGAATAATGTTAATCAAGCCAAGCCTTGGCTTCAATAGTGTTTTTTTTCGCCAAAAAGCAATGCTTTCTTAACACACGAAATTCCTTTTTATCCATTTTTTCAAATTAACGAAAGTTGTTTCATTAAAAATGCTATAACTCACTTACTAATAATGCAACAGCTGTCAAATTTATACACGTGTCTTTTGCAGGTTAGGGCTAACTAAAATTCAGATGGATTTAATGCTAGTAGCGCCATCTATGTGTCAGCCTATGAACCTTTCAGCCCACCTGTTAAATCTTAAGCGTTTTTTCATTTTAATACTAATTTAAAATCTTTTACAAATTTGAATAAGCATTTGCGTTTGTAACTTATAATTTTTTTTCTTTGCATATATAATTTCTATCCTGAGATACAATTATAATGAGAAATTAAACTGTGAAAAAATAAATTTAAATATTAAACGTTATAGAACGCTATAATAAACATATAATTTGTTGAAAAAAGTAAAGGCAATTTAAAATGAATTTTATAGACATAAATTCAAATTCATTTGTAGTAATTATATTTAAAGTGATATATATATACATATATAGATATATATATTCAATAATTTTAAATTCAAGGTAAAAAAAGGAGAAAACCAAATTATTTTTAAAAATATTTAGAATAGAATTAAAAAATTATTTTTCGAGATTAATAAAGTTCTGAAATGGCCGGAGCAGCCTGTTGGAGAGCGCTTTGAGTTTTAGAGCTTAGTTTGAAACAACAGTCTACTCCAGGTTTTGGAAAGGTTCTGAATAAAGTTCGGAAATGGCCGGAGCAGCCTGTTGGAGAGCGCTTTGAGTTTTAGAGCTTAGTTTGAAACAACAGTCTACTCCAGGTTTTGGAAAGGTTCTGAATAAAGTTCGGAAATAGCCGAGCAGCCTGTTGGAGAGCGCTTTGAGTTTTAGAGCTTAGTTTGAAACAACAGTCTACTCCAGGTTTTGGAAAGGTTCTGAATAAAGTTTGGAAATGGCCGGAGCAGCCTGTTGGAGAGCGCTTTGAGTTTTAGAGCTTAGTTTGAAACAACAGTCTACTCCAGGTTTTGGAAAGGTTCTGAATAAAGTTCGGAAATAGCCGGAGCAGCCTGTTGGAGAGCGCTTTGAGTTTTAGAGCTTAGTTTGAAACAACAGTCTACTCCAGGTTTTGGAAAGGTTCTGAATAAAGTTCGGAAATGGCCGGAGCAACCTGTTGGAGAGCGCTTTGAGTTTTAGAGCTTAGTTTGAAACAACAGTCTACTCCAGGTTTTGGAAAGGTTCTGAATAAAGTTTGGAAATGGCCGGAGCAGCCTGTTGGAGAGCGCTTTTGAGTTTTAGAGCTTAGTTTGAAACAACAGTCTACTCCAGGTTTTGGAAAGGTTCTGAATAAAGTTCGGAAATGGCCGAGCAACCTGTTGGAGAGCGCTTTTTGAGTTTTAGAGCTTAGTTTGAAACAACAGTCTACTCCAGGTTTTGGGAAGGTTCTGAATAAAGTTCTGAAATGGCCGGAGCAGCCTGTTGGAGAGCGCTTTGAGTTTTAGAGTTTAATTTGAAACAACAGGTCCTGCGTCTACTCCAGGTTTTGGGAAGGAGAAATCTATAAAACGACAAATCCTTCGGTTTGGCTTGATAAATAAGGGAGTTTTTCATTGCCACATACCAACACTTTAATTCAAAACTGTGGTGGCAGTTAGTTAACTAGGAATCTGCTGTATATCTGCCGTTTGTAATGACAAATGCTTTAATTTTTCCCTACAGACCCCTATAGATGATAGGTCAAAGTGCAGATATATAGCTTTGTCAAATGACCTGGCATCGAAACACTATAACAATCTATTGATATATAGTAATAGTGAATTATTATGTACAGTTTTAGTATGAAATAATATAAACTGTAATAGATTTAAATAAAATGTGTGTGATTGGAATGCCACTGATCCCTTGAAAAAGATTTCTACGAGAAATGAATACTTCCCAAACACATCTAAGAGGGCACTTTTTTATTCACTAATTTTGAAAACACTTCTGCACACTACTCCTTCCAATTAACATGGGTTTCCTGATAAGAAGTGAATAACTTTTTCCCGTACTTTATCTCGATAGGAAGCCCTTCTCTTGGAATTTCTCTCCTGTGGGGTTTGGATCAATAGGAAACATTTTTTCACTGCTAACTCATCGCGTTGTCTCTATCTCAGACACGACAGAAAATGCAGAGATCTCCTTTACGCATTTCTTCACTCTTGGCACAGTTCACTATAGAATAAGCAAATAAATAAAGTGAAACACTAAAGCAATTTTTTTGAAATTCTTTCTATTGCTATTTTCTGGCGAATTTTAAATAGTACTATGTCTTGCTATAAATTTGGCAATGCATTCTCATACATTTGTTTTAAAATGCTATTTTATTTAAAATATTAACTTTTAGACGTTCATATATACCACTTTTAGATGTTCATATATGTCTTGAAAAGGCTTGACTTGGATTTATGCTCGCTTTATCTCAATTTATCCAATTGCTCTTAAGAAGAAATTAGGAAGAGAAAAGAAAAATAAGATAAGATAATACAAATATAAAAGTTTCTCAGATAATCAGTGCTTGAAAATGAACAAAACAGATAAACAAAGCAGAAATCAAATGACAACACAAAATTAAAAATTACTTAATATACGTATCCTGACTTCTTATTTCTGTTGAACTTGATTTTGAAAGGACATATTCTGTTGTACGTCCATGGAAAAACTTCCATTATAACGTGATAAGTTGCAGGTCTCAAAGTAATATCCTTCTTCTTTCTTAATGTATAATGGATATCCGATAGATCACCTTTCTTTTTTCGCCTTTTTTTTAGTTCTATGAATTTTATTTTCCTACTAGAAATTTAGATACTAGCTTCTAGATTGAATGCTTTTCTATGTAAGCCGTTTTTCAAAAACCATACTTGATGTCGATTGAAATACTTTTGAATTATTTATGATTAAACTGTAAAATCATACAATTACAATTATCATACAATTATCATACAATTATCGTTACAATTATACAATTATCATACAATTACACGATGTAAAAAAAAGGGAAAAATTAAAAAAGTGATTATAAAAATGTAATTATCACTAATTTTAAAATTCAAAACATCTAAACGAGCATAACAGCGAAATTTTCATACAAAAAATGTTTCCGTTCCTCATTTTTCTTAATGCTATTTTAAATTATAGTTTAAATTCTTACAGAAAATAGTCCTCGTTGAACAATTTGAAACTATGAGAATTATAATCGCTCGAATTCTTACAGGGAAAACTCTCGATGGATGATTCTATTTGAGAAGTTGAATCTAATTCAGTCAGGTAAAAGTTACATAGCATTCAACTGCTCTTTGAAGTTGCTTTTTTTAAAAAAGGGATCGATAGAGAGCAAAGGTCTGCGCTGCAAAAGAATACCATGAATAATTAAATTCACTTACGTAATTCAGAATCTTCACGTTGTTACTTTTATGTTCGTAGAGGGAGAGCGGTGAAAATTGCACTTCTTTTGACTCTACTTTCAGAGATTCTGGAGTAAGTAAATGAATAAAGAAAGAGGCATCCAGTGTTCGCTGCGTTTCCGTAGTGGAATTTGGATTATCTAATATACAATGCATTTCTTTTCGTCGGATTCCTCATTTGTTGGTATCTCATTTCAACTCAAAATACGCTTTTGGTACTCTCTTTTATGAATGTACAGTTTTTTTTTCTTTTTTCTTTTTAATTAGAGATTGTTTGATTAGAAGCGAAGATTTGCTGCTAGAAATTGCTAAACTGAAGTGTCGCAAAAATTAAATTAGTAAGACAAATAATTATGAGAAAAGATTATTGAAAAGATTAATAAAGTTAGTGAAAGGAAATATTACATGGAATATTATTTCGTTATTTACTATTATTACGCATTTTTACTGCTTCGTATTATTTACTATTGTTTTATTGAAATAGTAAAATCGTAGATATGTACTCATCTGCACATGAAAGAAGGTGCCTCACGAAAGAGGGCTTTTCGGATCGCAACAAAATGTGGCATGAAAGTTTGAGTCTAGCATATGCTCAAATGATTAAAATTAAGGTATCATTGCATTACATAAAGCCAGCAGAGGATGCTAAATGTATTGAAGTGACTTTTAGACAGGTAGCATCTTTTAAACGTGCTTAAAAAAGGTCTTCTAGTGTACAACCAGTACTTCAAATTATCCTCACAACCGCCCAACACAACCGAAATCCACAGATGTCTAATCTGGCGATCGAGAAGTCCAGTCAATAAGATATGAGCGACTCAATAAGTTGTTCTGGACAAATCTACTTAACATTAAGTGTTTCTCAGAGGCTGCAATATGGGTAAGTTAACCATCTCGGATAAAAGTTACAGTATCCACACTGAATTGGATTGAAATTGAGCAACAAACAGCTTTTTTTATAATGATTCGTCTTTTTCATTTGTGCAACAGCCCCATGGTGAGTCAAGGCCGTCTGCCTACTGGCAGATTTCGAGACAGATGCTCTACAGTCATATTAGACTACGGTGTAAAGTGGATTTCGAACCACTACAAACATCCATGGACAACCGAATCCTAAGATTATGCAATTTAATCTGCATATCCTTGTTTTCAATGGTAAAAAGTGCACATACAGATAAATATTTGAGTTCCTTTCTATGTGCCAAAAAATCCACGCTGTTGGGTTTGGTGCAAACAGTATTTTCTGAACAATAATTTGTTCAATTTTTGTGAATTCTTAAAGAATTCATAAGTTTTGGTTTCCATAAATTTGGAATAGTGTTCTATGTAATTATATTTTAGCTTCATTAATTTAACCCATTCCATTTGACTTATTTACCATTCAACAAACATTTTGCTAACGTTCAAAATGAATATTAAAATAATACTGAAATATGTAACATTTTATTTTAAAGGAACAATGAAAAATGCATTTCTAATATTATTATTAAGATATAATCTTTGTAAATTTAAATTCCATAAAATATTGTTTAAATACATATAGAAATGCTAATACAAATTTCTAAACAAAGAATCCTTAAAAGTCAGTTATTTTCCAATTTGAAAAATATATTTTTTCGCATAGACTTTTGAGGGAAATTATTTAGTAATTCGGATTCTATGCGATATTACAATTACGAAATGAATAATCCAAAGCAGATGAGAATAAAATTGTTTCTGTTTAGATAAGAAGAAAGAGATATGATGAAATCCTTAACTGCATGGATAATGGCTGGAGGAGCAATTTTTATGAACACTTAATAACTCTCTTCCAATGCAAATAAAGTGGAAAACTTGGATTTAGGTTGAGAAGAGTACTGATGGACAAAGTGCTCCGTTACCATAGTAACCATTGATCTCATTAAATGGTTCATCCCGGCGTCAGGTTGGCCGGCGAACTATCTAATGACGAACATTCATTCAGACAGCGAATTATAGGAGTAAGTTTTGTCAAATGGTAAGTCACTTGGAGGGTCCAATTTCAGTGATAGAATTATATTTGCCCTGCTCATCTAAATTTGGAGATAAGTCTTATTACAATTCAACACTGACGAGTAGGATACAATCTTTGAAATGTTATTGCTGCTTTCAAGTTAACTTTCGCTTGGACGAGTTTGGAGAAGGGGATACTTTAATTACGGTTGAATAGGAAGTCGAAGCATCTTAAGACGTTTTTTCTTCAGTCAGTTTATAAACGAGTTTGAGTGTTTTCATTAGAATTTACTTTTATCTTTGTATTTTTTTTTAAGTATTTATTTATTTGAGTGACTGGAATTTAAAAAAAAATTTATTCAATCCCTCATACTGAATTGTACAGTTTAATAAATATATTTGGAATGTAACTTCTGATGTAATAAATAAAGAGTTTGAACTGTGCAACAACTAAACATTTCATGAGTGAATTCAAAGGGAAAATAATAGAAATAATTATAGATTA
Source organism: Caerostris darwini (assembly GCA_021605075.1). Classification (NCBI taxonomy): domain Eukaryota; kingdom Metazoa; phylum Arthropoda; class Arachnida; order Araneae; family Araneidae; genus Caerostris; species Caerostris darwini. Next base: position 1,149,707 of record BPLQ01008169.1, read on the forward strand.
TTTTTCGAAGCAGAGGCATTTTCTAAAAGCTTATAATTGGAGTGCATTATTGTTTCTGCGATATCTCTTATAGGAAAAGGGATGTCTTCTTGGTGGTCTTCTCAACAATGCGACATTTTTGTTAAAACTCCCATATAGTTAAACCAAAATTGAGTTTTAAATCAAGAAATTCCTTTTCAGGTCAGATCACTCATAAAATGCTGTAACTAATAAGGCCAGGTTGGAGCTAAATAATAGATACAAACATCAAATTGTTTCGTTTGTACAGTTACTGTTGAAACATGTTTAATCAGAACAACTCTTCTTTTCTTAGTCATGAAATTCCATTTAAGTATGTAAAACACCTTGTCTTTACAGTAGTAGGACTCTTTAGACTTTTCTTTGAAGCTCATTCAGCTTTAGATCGATGAACACAATTTTTTTTAAAGAAATTAAAATTCTGTTTCAATCCATCGGATATCACAATTCAAATTATAGAGACTAAATATCTGACTGTCATAATACACGTTGAACTATTAAAAAATGGATTTGCTTTATCAAAAGATACAATTTAGTTTGAGTTTAGTTTTTATATTGAGCATGAATTTCAATTTCTTTCATAGAATTTAAAAAAAAATATTATTATGCATAATTGGGTACAATATTTACGTTCAAAGAACTTGAAATATTCATTGTACCAAATACAAATTTTGGGAAAGCAAGAGTTCTTCGGGAGTATTGTCTTTTGGTGCCCTTGCGATCTAATAACAAATCTTCTTGGAGTTTTCAATCCTTAGAAATTTTGAATTCTTTCTATGATATATGTTTTAATATTGTCGCATTGTTACAGCAACATATACAAAAATGTGCTTGATTTTAAATAACTTTTTGTCCAGCTATAAAATTTGGAAATTGCGTAAGAGCCAAATATAGTTTAAAATAATTGGGTGATTTGTGTTTCATGTCCATTGATTTCCAACAATCGATTTTAGGAAAGTAAAGTCTGCTCTGCTATATCATTGATCCTCATACCTTGTTTTGACCCTTCATTTGCAATGGTACTGTGAAAGTTAGATCTACTTTAAATTGTTTCTATATAATTCTTAAGTTGTTCAAAATGTTTATTTTTTGAGGCTGTGTTTGATGTTCATATTCAAAAGAAAAAAAATTATACTTATCTAGATTTAAATAAGATTTTTCCAAGTTGCTAATTATGTGAAAAAAAAGACTGCTTACTCTTAACGGCTCCTTCTTAATTACAGATTTAATTTTCAATGACCTTATTTTCTTTTGCAAAAGTTGCTTTGCTTGGTTACCAAATACAAAATCAACAAAATTTAGAATCCTTTTAAATAATTCTGCTTATTAAATGGTTTTAAAAAACTGATGTTTTCCATGAATAGATTCGAATAAGACGTAATAGCAATAAAATTACTGTAATCATTCTTCATTTAAAACAATTTATCTGACTCTGCTATTAATTTAATTGGTTTTGTTTTAAAATTGGATGTTATTTAAATTGGTTTCAGATATTTTTTAGTTTTTTTTCAGAGAGAGGCAACTAAATAATTTTCTTGAGTGATCTGCATTCATTGTCCCCATTCAAAGAAGTTGTATTCGTTTAGGTTAAATCAACTTTTTTTAAGTTATAATTTGGGCCTGGTGGCCGAGTGCCTAGCGTTGTAATAACTCCGCGTCCGTGGCTTATCTTCAAGCTACACGCATCTCCTGGGTAATGCAAAGTGAGTAACGTCGGTGCAGCGCTTGCCTTAGGGTATCAAAGACAAGTGTCTAAGTGTTTACCAGCTGCATTAGAAAGAAAAAAAAATTTGTGAAATAAATATTTTTCAAGAGAATCATTGAATATAATGTTTCTCCAAACTCTGATAATGTTGATCACTTACAGAACTCTCTGTTCTGAATTTGGAAACTTAATATGATTTAAATTGCTTTAAATAATTTCTAGTTTGCTTAAACTCATTATCTCTTAGTCAGCGTCTATAGCTGGTTAGCTTAGTTGTGTAGTTGGTTAGTTGATTTGTATTGAAAAATATTATGGTATTAATTTATTGTTTCGATATTTCGAGCCCTGCATTTTTTAGACTATACTTAGAAATACAAGATGAGCCCAAAGTCTTACCCTGATTATAAAAATTTATTACAAAATAAACGTTGAATGTAATTTTGATGTCATTAAATAGTTCACTTATAATAGTTTGCTATATAATAGATCTGTACAGAATTGATGTCGAAAACAATTACTTAAATCGCATTTATTTTTATTATGAATCAACTTTTTATGTCGAAGGAAAGGTAAATAAACGTACCATAATACACCTGGGGATCAGAGAATCCACATATTTCTGCTCAAGAAGTGAGAGATAGCCCTAAAGTTAATGTCTGATGCATAATATAAGGTTAGAGGGCGGTTTTTATTCTCGGGAAAAAATATCACCGCTAACGTTTGCTTAGATATTTGGAACTTCACATCAATTATAAGAATTCCAACCATGGATTACCACTTGGGTTCCTTAGTTAGTGAGTTCCTAGACGAGACATTTCTGGACCGGTGGATTGGAAGGCATGGACCAACACCATGGCCTCCTGATAGTGTTCCTCTTTCTTTTGGGGATAAATCAAGGACAGTTTGTCTCAACAGTTGCTGACCTTGAAGGACTAAAGACTAATTGAAAAGATGATGTGTTTACTTCTACAGATGCCATGTTAAAAAAAAAACTTTCTCCGAGCTGCCAAGGGGGTACACTTTGAAATCTACTGAAGTACGTGGTTTTATTAAAATTTGTATAGCGCATACGTGGTTTTATAAAAATAGCTCACAGGTAAGGCTCACAGGAATGAATGATGGCAAGTTATAGTGTGCACAGGAAATAAAATTTTTAATAAAAATTCATAAGAAACACTTAACTTTAATATTTGATTGATTGAATCTTTTTGTATAACAAATAAGAATCTCATGCTTAATTATCTTCCATTTTTGTATCATACAGGACATAACGAAATACACATATCTCCCATCCAAAATCTTGGCTTTCATTTACTTCTTATATTGGGAATCTCTTTGGGAAAAGAAAGTGTACTGAAAAACACCTTCAGAAAGTGTACTGAAAAACACCTTCAGAAAGTGGACTGAAAATGAAAAAGACAAAGAACAATCACATAAAAAATTAGTATTTTGAAGCATATCTTCAAAAGACAATGCATATTAGAAGTTGCATTGGCTAGAGACTTATTGAAATAGGAAAGTTAGTGAAAAAACAAATATTACATGAAGATTGTTTTATAATGGAACTGCTCCTCAATATACAGGGTCATTCAAAATGAAGGAGCAGATGTACTAATTCGATGTTTGTCGCATTGTATCCATTGATGTGGCTCCACATTGCTGTTCATTGTAAATAAAAATCTGCTCTTTTATTTTGAATAACCCTGTATTAGTATAATACTAATCATATTTTCCATTTTTAAAAATGAGACTGTTATTTAGATTGAATTTTCGTAAAATAGCATTTTGGATTTTAAATGTAATAATCAAATAAACATGACTACGTAAACACTTTCGAGATCACTAATAAGGTTTAATGCCATATTTCATTTCGGCCATAAATAAAGTAACAAATGGGTTTAGTTTCCTTATAATAATTTTTGTCCTTCTTTTACTTCGCAATATACGTAAAAATATCTAATATTATAGAAAAAACGACAGATAATTGGTTAAATCGAGAATTCAGGAAGGAATTTCTACTGCTTAAAAAGTTGCACCATTAATATTTATAAAAAGTGCATTCCATGATTTCAATGATTCAATGATTACAGTTTTGTATTAATATTACTTTCAAATCCAAAAACAAATAAATTTTAATTAGAATATGTCCCTATAAATTTCAACAAATGATTACTTTTCTCCTATTTTTATTACATATTTAGAAAGGAAAAATGGTATTAAAACAGTTATACAGTGGCGTTCAAAATTTAAGAGAAAGTCAGAAAAATTGCTATTATATGATAAAAATAAGTACATTTTCATAAAAACTACACAGAATATCTAAAAAATAATGCTTCATCAGAATATCATATGCAGTTTAGGGGAACTGCTGTCGTTTAATGTCACTGAACACCTGGCCGAAAATTAGCTTTAAATACGGCAGCAGTTTCGGCAAGTAGAAATTGCGTTGAATAATTTTGAGATATCTATGGTTTAGGTATGGATACTCGATATCCTTTTAACTGAAGAATAATGATGGTGAGCTTTTGGGCGAATAAAACGGATCAGAATGAATCCTAGGCAGTAATAGTGTTGAATGTGAGCCCTTCTGAAATTCATAAGTTGTGGGATGTAATTGTAGAAAATAAATGGTTTCTAAAAGGTACACCAGAGGAAGTACTAGAACTACAATACCGCAAATGATTGATGACTGGATTCACAAGAAGTGTTGCATTAACTCACCTCAGATCTCTTGTCTTAGCCACATGAGGGCTGTATTCCCTGTACACAGAAGGCTTTATTAAGAAAGGTTGCATCCAGCAGAGGTTTAATTGGGCAAGCACACATGTCAATTAGAGTTCGGTATTCTTTACTGATGAGTCCAAAAAGAGTGTTGGCAAAGTAATTCAAGAAGATTGTTGAGCTGGTGGAAGCTGGGAAACTGCTATTATCCCAATCCTATTCATGAAAAAGACAATAAATAAATTTATATGCTGTCAAATAAATTTATAAACATTAGCATTTTGCATGGAACATTGCCACTTCGTAGAACATTGTATAACTGTTGGGGGTGATCACACTCCATACTGATGCTGATCACTCATTGAACTCGGATACTGTGTTTTTTGGTATTGTGTGTATCTTCAAAGCGGTAAGCAAACCTATTGTTTTACTTTTGTATCTAATTTGCGAATTAATGCACATAATTACACTGTTTCATTAATGTCTTTCCTAAATTTAGTTGAATATCAGTCAGCGGAAATTTCACAAATTTTCGGATATTTCCTTATTTTTTCGAAACCAGCTTATTTACATTGATACAAAGGGGGTTGATGCATTGATGCATTGGGGAAAAACTAAAAGAAGTAGATGTTAATAAAGTGTACAACGCATGTTTACTAGGCGCAAAAATCATTTGCAATTGCCATTATAAATATTTACCGTTATTTTGTTACATATTAACCCTTTCTCGATCAGAAGGACTAACGAAGTAATGCAACGTAGATTTTAGCCATGAAAATGACAATATTATTTATCTATCAAGTATCATCATCATTAAGTGAGAAAAAATTGCAGCTTTTATAGAATTTCATAGGATATATTTTATGTTATTATTAGTTTTTTTAACTATATATTAAAATTCTAATGTAAAAATAAAGTAATACTATATATAATTTATTTACCATCAACTGAAAATGCACCATAAACACATAAAAAACATTATTAAATGTATAATGCTTATATAATGAATAGTATAAATGAATATGCAATATAATGCCCGAATGAATGAATATGCAATATAATGAACTTGCAATATAATGAATAGTATAAGTGAAAATGTAACACAAACACATAGACAACAAAATGAAACGTATAATGCTTATAAAAAATTTTGAATAAGCAACTTTTCGAAAATATAGTTTGCATGAAAATTTCTTTTAACAGGTGACATTCAAATAGAGTTCCAGTAATAGACTTATGAAAAATATGTTCCGGATTAAGCATTTTATTCAGTATTTATTCAGCATTTGGTTCTGTATTTGTAAAGCGGTTTGGCAGGAAAGGTTTGAAGGCGAATCTGGCGAAAATTCTGTCACATTATTCTAATAAAGGAGTCAAATGAAAAAAATAATACAGGTCACTAGCATTTAGCTCAATTGTTCAGTTCCTAAAATAAATAGAAACTATTTGAATTATGAGAAAAATAGTAGAAAACAGGATTACTTTTTTAAAGTTATAGAATATATGTTCATATATGTTCATTGTAACAATTTCAAAAATATTACCATTAATATTAAATAATGTCTTTCAAAGGTGTAAATAATGCTGTCATCACTTATAATAACTGTTAAACACGTTTTGTTTATTCTAGTAGAATGAAATATCTTATACGGACTTAAATTTTGTAAGTTCAGTTTTCTCGGAAAGCGTTGAGCGTATGTCCTAGCCATAACCTACACGCATTATAAGTTTAAATTTATACGGTAGCGGAAATTTCTTGTAAGTACAAATCCTTGCAGAGGAAAAAAATATTAGCATATAAAGTACTAAAACAGTCATGTTTATTTAATTTGTGTCAACAGGAATTAACAAACTTATTTAATATAGATGGATCATGAAGTTTACTTTGATAAACGGTATTAAATAAAAATGATAAATTCAAAAATAAATTCCTCAATTTTGCCATCCAAATTCAACTTATCTTTCTTTGAGAAGAGACCTTTTTTCTCTAATTGAAAAATTATCTTCTTTTTGAAAATATCTTCTATAATAAAAATTATCTTCTTTTTGGTGCCTTATATAAATGCTTTGAATTAAACAAGATGCACCAAGAGAAAATTATCAAAAAAATTATGAACGGAAACAAATAAAAAATATTTGTATAGTTCGACCACCGATTGTGTGAAAAGGTAAGCATCCGGTTTAAAAACGGAAATGGACAAATCGATTACTTGTTAGGGGGGCTAATCAGACAATGCCAAAGAGTATAATTGTGATATAGTCTAATTTAAAATTTTAATGGTTAAGAATGAAGATTATTTTTATTGTAGTTAACACCCCTCCGAAAAATACCTATAAAACAACTCGGTTTGAATCCGTATAACTTGGCCGATTTTCCGCAAAGTCCGTGGTCCAACTATAGTTGCTTGAAATGAGGATAGACGTAAAAAAAAACTTTATATCTTTACTTTTTTTTTTCAAATATCAGGAAAACTTTATTTTCTGCAACTATGTATAATGAAAATTTTGCTAATTGCTTTTAAAAACTATTTTATTATTAATTAACAAATATCATCCGGCTTTGGTGAAACTATATATCTTTTACTTTGGTTAATTAAACTAAGGAAAAATATCAGTAAAAACTGAAAATATTTTAAGGAAAATATGTTCACATAATAACATTAAACACACCGTTTCACTATTTGAGAAGAATCCTTATAAAACTAAACTTAGGTTTGTGGATATTTTAATATCATCAAGGAATATAGTTCGTTAAGCATCAGTAGGCCACCAGGTGGCAGTAAGTGCTAGGTATTTAACAATTAAAATTTAGGTTTTGATTTAATTAAAAGAAAACAAAATAAGAATTTTTTCTCCCTTTTTTTTCCCCAGGTAAAAATTGTAATAAATCCAGACAAAATAAACTGGATCTCTAAATGTTACAGCTTTTAAGTTATGCTAGAACATACACACAAACAAACATCCATTTTATTAGTATAGATAACATTATGTTTGTAAATGAATACTAATTCTATATTCTTTAAAAGTCTAAAATGATAATAATAAGTCAACATTTGAAAAGAATATGTATAAGAATGAAAAAATACGCGTTGAGATAAATTTAGAGAATGCTTATGTTCAAAAAGGAAGTCATGAAATTGAGTATTGATATGGTATTATCTTTATTTATGCTTTACATTATGCTCTTGGACAGAAATTGCTTTTATTCGTATATTCGTGAAAGACAACAGAAGTATGATATTGAGAACATGCCATACATTTTGTTATACTACAAACAAAAATGCACAAGAAATCTTTAATGAATAACTCAAAAGAAAACCATTGTTGTTACTATTCATTTTTTTTTTTGTAAAATATTTATTTACAACAAAAAGTGCGCGATGGCAATCCGAACAAGTGAAATGAATCTATATAGTGTATGTGAATTTGAATTGAGATTCATTAATAGGAATTTAACAAGAAGCTTCAAAATTTAAAAAAAGAATCAAATTATTAGATAAATGTCTCAAATTCTCGTCCATGTCTAAGTGGTTGCCTGCTGCATTAGAAAGACATGTCTCAAATTCCTATTGCACTTGATATTTTGATACTTAAGGTTTTTCCATTAACTTTGAAACGTAAATTTAATTGTCTTTGTTTATTTTGTTTTATTTTATGAATCCAATTTCTCAAATATTTAACTGAGCTGATGGATATTTTCTCATCATAAATTATATAACTGTGATTTTAAATTTGTAATGCAAATATGAATAAAAGGTTTTATTGTTTTTCATGCATTCGTACTTTAGCGACTATTTCGCATAATAAAGCTGCTTTCATACCAAGACGTTGAGTGGCAAGGCATAAAGCATTGATCAATCACAACGCGTAAAGCTTGATGCTTGTGATTGGTTGAGGCTTCACCTGCAAACCTTTTTTGCTGTGAAGGCGGTTTTAGAGAATGTTTTTATTTGCATGTGTGTATATTAGTTTTCTACTTAAGAATACCATGTAGAAGCTTTAGGGAGAAACAAAATTTAAGTAAATTCTGAAATTTAGTTCTTACATTGCAATTTCATGAAAATTGTATCATAATATATTTGTTATATCTATTGTAATATAATCTATATTTTGATAAAAATCATCTTAAGTTTTGAGAGTTGCATGGAACAACATAAAATGTCATAAATATTATTCAATTGTATGAGTTTATAATGTATAAAAAATGGAATTGAGGTTGCTTGTGTGCGATAAATAATATGTACAGCTTTGTCTTTTATAGAAATTGTGCGTTTGGAATTTTTTGAGTTATGAGATTTTTGGTACATTTAAAACTCTCCTGCGTTTCGAAGTACAAAATTCTAAGGCGGCAATAATACTTGACTGATTCCTAATTTTGATTAGATTCTGGATTGTAATTGTGAAAATAAATAGTATAATAAAAATAATTTTTGTAATAAATTATAATTACTTTTTTTTATAGAAATAAAACACTATTATTAATATTATGAACTTTCGAATACACGATGTTTGGTCAAAAACATAAATTGTTTGAACATATGTATGCTCCATTTATGCCAGTTTCAAAGAACGCCTTTGATTTATAGTCGATAAACTTAACAAATACTGTTTTTCGCGTTTATTAAGCGATAAATAGCGTTTATTTTTTAAAAATGATTTTAGATGTTTAAAGATCCTTAGTCAGTAGGAGACAAGTCTATTAAATAGGGTGGATTAGGCAGAACCTCAACTTTCAGCTCGTTCAATTTTTGGAGGATGACTTGTGAAAAGGGCATTATCATCGAATCTTTTCGATTCATTAACACTGTTTTGAGGGCACCAATTTCTGATGCACAATGTCAATTGCTGATAGTAATACTGTGCATTAATTGTTTAATATATTCCTAAACATCTGCAATGGATAACACGTTTTGATTCCATCAAACTGTCGCCATTGTCTTTTTTGGATGTAAGGTTGGTTTGTGTGTGTGTTTATGCATCCAGTCACTGTGCCGAGTGCTTACAATTATCATACCATTTTTCATTTCCCCATAACCATTTTTCATTGATAATGGTATGGTGATAATAATGATATGGTCCAAAAACAAACACATTTCTTTACCGAAAACTGAATGATGGTCAAATCTCAACTTGTGTGGAACCCATTTGACAAATTTATTTCACCTTTCCAAGAAACTGTTGCTGTACCTACTATCAACAGCAAGTTTTCTATCAGTTATTGTTGAGCTAGCTTCAATTTTTGAACTCAGAACATCATTACAGAGGATGCTTTCAGGTCTTCCACGACTTCATTTGCTAAGCTCATATCTCCTAATATGAACCACTCGGACCATCGTCTCATTGCGGATACATTAGTTATATCTTTCCCAGCATTAATGATTCAGTTGCTTGGGTAGCAGAATGTCCAAGTTTATAGTCTTACAGAAAAATGATCCATATTTTATATTCCATGCTTCTATTTGTTGAAGATATTTTTAAAATTTCAAAAATAATATGCCAAAAAAATTCACTATTAGGGCAGAATAGGCAATAAAATGATATCTAATACACTTGTTTAACTTTATACTTGTAAATATATTATTTTATAGAACATCAGCTAATACTAAAAAGTTCATTTCATGTGAAACAACTTAATAATTTTTTTATTATAAAGGCCTATCTTAAACCTCCAAATACAATGAGTTCATTATAACATATTCTGCGACGTAACAAATAAAAATAGTTAAATTTAACTAATGGATGAACCATTAAAGATCGCTTTGTGTTAGCCGGCACAGCAGGCTACTTTGTTATTCAAATGAAAATAAAACATGAATTAGTATTTTTTTTTATTTCCTTTTACATGAAATTTCTGGAGTCTGTGGCACTGGGTTAATAAAGTTCCTATTATAATACAAATTCTTTACATAAAGTTGTATGAAATGTTGTGCATTTTTAATATAAATTTGTGCTGAAATCTCTAGTTGCTATGAAAAAAGTTTCTTATTATTGTATAAAGTGCATTCATAGATAAAGACATATATTTTTACGCGTTCTTAATATAAAACCTTTGTCTCAATAGCGTAGCGGCAAGGCGTACAATCACGCAATAATCACAGATGGGTTAATTTAGCATTGTATTTCGTAACATTATTCTTTTAAACGTAAAATTATCATGCTGCATTTGTTTGAACGCTGTGTGCAATTAGTTTTATGACTTCCTATACTGTATTTTTGACAGCAAAATTTTGTAATTTCCGCTTTAATCAAAGTGCAGCATAGGAAGCTACAAAACTACATCTATTCGAGCTACCTTCATTTTACCCACTTCCTCGAAGCCAAATAAAGAACTCTTGTTCTATCGTACCCATTCTTCTCGTAGGCAAGGGAACTCTCCGTTTGGTTTCGCACTCTTCAGTTTGTCACATAGACACTCCAAACTGTTTTAGATTCCCTGGAAAAAGGGATAACAAATTGGAGAATTGCAACTAATGCATCCAAATCAAAAGCAATCCGATTTAGAACAGGAAATGCTTGAACTCCCAGCGATAAACTTCTTGAACTTTCTTGAACTTGAAAATTTCTTGAACTGATAATCTATAAAAAAACTTTTAATAACCACGTACAATTCATCAAGGATAAATACTGGAAAAATTTTATTTCAGCCTTCAACTTATCGATAAACATTCCAAGTTCTCTCTCTTTCTCCAACGAAGTTCTGTTATACAAACAAGTTCTTCGCCCAGTACTCACTTATGCAGCTTGAGTAGGGAGCATAACAGCAAAAACAAACAAACATCAAGTACAAATCATCAAGAACAAACTCATCCGTATCATCACTGGTGCTCCCTGGTATATTCGTAACACAACAATACATCCACATTTAAAAATAGACTTAATAGAAGATTGCATCAAAAAAATATCAAGAAATTTCTTCATCAACATCTTAAATCACAAGAATCTAATCCTTCAAGGCCAATTATCTTCACACAACCGAATGAAAACTACTCCTGCACAACTGCAAGATGGAACTGCATGTGGACTTCTTAACTAAAGATATCAATCAAAGAAAACACAAGTTTGACAGTTTTTAAAATTGTTCTAATAATATTAATAAATATTAAAAAATGGATGTCTGTAGATTCATGTTTTGTTCAACTCAAGCTTTTCATGAAACAAGCATTGCATCAACCAATCAATACTCTACTGTTTTTCAGATAATAGGACGACTCGAGATCAAACGAGAACGAACTACCAATAAAAGAAACGACCCCTCAAGTTCATGGAATTGCGAAGTTCCTACCTCATCTCCAGTTTCACTACGCTCCCATCCTTTTGTTGATGTGATTTTCATTCTATGTAAATACTTTTCATGGCTTACTATATATTCCCTTTCATTTGTTTCCTGTAATCATTAGTGCTTCATTTCATACCTTTTTTGTAATTTTGATGCAAAGCAGATGTACGTATCTACTCTCTCGTATTCAAACACTTCGCTGATAGTGTTTCAAACTCAATCAGTTTGGAAACCCGACTCTCTGTCTACCTAGCCGCTAAAGGTTCATCGAAATATTTTCATAGTTTTTTTTACTTGAACACAGTTCTTATTAGATGTTTTTCTCTTCCAGATATTTTTTTAAGAAGAGAGTGGCGCTTTATTTTGGAAGCTACTACACTATGGGTTTCAAAAGAATCTCTTCCCCATGGAAAGAAAAGACTCCTTGTATAGCACTAATCGTTCTAGTTGGTAGAATGAGAATCGGAAAATACTTTCCCAGTTTAGATCTGTAATATCTGTACTGAATTCAAGCACAAGTACTATTGATCTGCAAAGAATAAACACAGCTTCTGAAGAAGACTCGCCCCGGAATGTAACTTATGTTCGATCATTCTTAGGAAGTTACCCATTCTGGAAGAAAAGTACTTCTGAATTTTGTTGAACGGTTTTTTTTATCCAGTTAGGGATGTTTTGCTTTTTAAGTTATCGGATTTTTTTCCCTTACTAGACGGTGTTTTTTTATAGGACACTCGTCGTCTCGATGCAAAGTAGTTTGTGAAAAAGTTTTTTTCCTTTTGATGTTTAGAAATTCTCATCGTGTTAATGTATTTTCTGGTGAAAAAAAAAATAAATAAGTGGCGTCAAGCGGAAAACAGGGTTTTTTTCCTCCTGTTACTTGCACAGACGAATGTAATTTCCTGGGGGGGATTTTCACTTTGTTAATAGTGTAGCTGATTGAAAATGTAGTCAACCCTTAATAAATATTAAAAATTGATATCGGTAGGCAATACATTTGTAGATTCTTCTGTGCAAGTTTATTATTAATGTCTTATAAATGTTAAAAATTTAAAAATATTTGTGTCCTTTAGGCTATGAATTCTTCTAGGTATTAGTACTGTATCAAACTTCTTAAAACATGTAGTTTTGGTTTTATGTTATTCATTAGGTTTCTAGTTGTTTCAAAAAGCATTTTATAGAATTTGACTATTTTACCTTTGAATAATTATGAATTTCTTCTTTTTTTATTATTCCATTACATACAACAAGACATGTCTTCTAAAACTGAATCGGAAAGAAAAGGAAAAAATTATTAATCATTATTTTATCATTATTAAATAAAATTTGCAAAGAGCATCTTTATAAAAGCATGCAAAAGAATAACCTTGCCTTTAATTGTAATGAAACCCTATTGATAAAACGTATTATATGCTTGCTTCATAAGTAACTGATGGTTCTGTAATGTATGAATTGAATAAGGATTTCTGTTGCATAATTAGTTTCTGTTAAAATGTATCTTCTAAATTTTTGCATAAAAATTATCGGCACTTTTAAGTTTGATTCACTCGATAATTATTGACATTAGATTTCCTATTAAATGGCACATTTAATTCTAAGTTATTATGTTAAAGGGTATTTTTTTTATTGAACATCTGTTCGCCTCGTGTTCCACTAATATATGTCAAGAACAACCCACCGCTGATTGATGATGGGAGGACATGCATAATTGCCTCTCATTTGCGTTTCGTATGAGAGAAAACCAGGAAAACTTCCCCCATTTAGCCTGACTTTTCATGTGAGATGCTTTACACATATAATTACAATCACTTTTGTTTCTCCTCGTTTCTGAAAGCAGCGGATTCCTGACTGAGCCCTTCTGCAAGTTCGATGTGCACATCACTCACTATTGTGCCACGAGGCGAGCTCTAAGGTACACTGAAAATTTATTTGTGAATAAATTAACTTTTGTGTGTATAAAATTGTATGTGCATCTTGGCACCGTTCATTAAAAAGCAATCTTTTCGGATACACCCTTTACTGAAAATGAACATTTACTGGATAACCCTTAGCTTTACTAAATTTACCCTATACTGAAAATAGAAAGTAAAGTTGTAAAATTAAAGCAAAAAAACATTAAATTTTGAGAATATAAAAATCCTTTCTAAATGTTAGATTTGGTTTGTCACTCTAGGGTTATTTTATGCACACGTTGGGCTAATTAGATCGGTTCTACATGTTAGGATTTCGAACCACGCAGCAGAACTTGACACTGTTAAATCCAAAATTGTAATAAACATAATTTTTTTCTTCCTATTTATTAAGTTTTTTGCATGACAGCTTCAGTTTTTATCACGAATGGATTTCTAGAAATAGAAGCCTCCGTGAAATGAAGGATTTAATTCGTATTATGTATATACAATGGCCGCCCCCTTCTGGAAAAAAGATCCTCCTCTTTATTAAAGCTCTTTTATAAAGGAGGAGGATACCTTTCACACTGAAGATTTCTTCAAAGTTATGTAACTGTCAGTGATCATATGATTTCTTAAGTACATTTTCTATGTTGTTCTTTTCTATGTTCTTGCATGACAGCTTCAGTTTTTATCACGAATGGATTTCTAGAAATAAAGCCTCCGTGAAATGAAGGATTTAATTCGTATTATGTATATACAATGGCCGCCCCCTTCTGGAAAAAGATCCTCCTCTTTATTAAAGCTCTTTTATAAAGGAGGAGGATACCTTTCACACTGAAGATTTCTTCAAAGTTATGTAACTGTCAGTGATCATATGATTTCTTAAGTACATTTTCTGTGTTGTTCTTTTTTATGTTCTTGCATGACAGCTTCAGTTTTTATCACGAATGGATTTCTAGAAATAGAAGCCTCCGTGAAATGAAGGATTTAATTCGTATTATGTATATACAATGGCCGCCCCCTTCTGGAAAAAAGATCCTCCTCTTTATTAAAGCTCTTTTATAAAGGAGGAGGATACCTTTCACACTGAAGATTTCTTCAAAGTTATGTAACTGTCAGTGATCATATGATTTCTTAAGTACATTTTCTATGTTGTTCTTTTCTATGTTCTTGCATGACAGCTTCAGTTTTTATCACGAATGGATTTCTAGAAATAGAAGCCTCCGTGAAATGAAGGATTTAATTCGTATTATGTATATACAATGGCCGCCCCCCTTCTGGAAAAAAGATCCTCCTCTTTATTAAAGCTCTTTTATAAAGGAGGAGGATACCTTTCACACTGAAGATTTCTTCAAAGTTATGTAACTGTCAGTGATCATATGATTTCTTAAGTACATTTTCTATGTTGTTCTTTTTTTATGTTCTTGCATGACAGCTTTCCAGTTTTATCACGAATGGATTTCTAGAAATAGAAGCCTCCGTGAAATGAAGGATTTAATTCGTATTATGTATATACAATGGCCGCCCCCTTCTGGAAAAAAGATCCTCCTCTTTATTAAAGCTCTTTTATAAAGGAGGAGGATACCTTTCACACTGAAGATTTCTTCAAAGTTATGTAACTGTCAGTGATCATATGATTTCTTAAGTACATTTTCTGTGTTGTTCTTTTTTATGTTCTTGCATGACAGCTTCAGTTTTTATCACGAATGGATTTCTAGAAATAGAAGCCTCCGTGAAATGAAGGATTTAATTCGTATTATGTATATACAATGGCCGCCCCCTTCTGGAAAAAAGATCCTCCTCTTTATTAAAGCTCTTTTATAAAGGAGGAGGATACCTTTCACACTGAAGATTTCTTCAAAGTTATGTAACTGTCAGTGATCATATGATTTCTTAAGTACATTTTCTGTGTTGTTCTTTTTATGTTCTTGCATGACAGCTTCAGTTTTTATCACGAATGGATTTCTAGAAATAGAAGCCTCCGTGAAATGAAGGATTTAATTCTGTATTATGTATATACAATGGCCGCCCCCTTCTGAAAAAAAAAAGATCCTCCTCTTTATTAAAGCTCTTTTATAAAGGAGGAGGATACCTTTCACACTGAAGATTTCTTCAAAGTTATGTAACTGTCAGTGATCATATGATTTCTTAAGTACATTTTCTGTGTTGTTCTTTTTTTTATGTTCTTGCATGACAGCTTCAGTTTTTATCACGAATGGATTTCTAGAAATAGAAGCCTCCGTGAAATGAAGGATTTAATTCGTATTATGTATATACAATGGCCGCCCCCTTCTGGAAAAAAGATCCTCCTCTTTATTAAAGCTCTTTTATAAAGGAGGAGGATACCTTTCACACTGAAGATTTCTTCAAAGTTATGTAACTGTCAGTGATCATATGATTTCTTAAGTACATTTTCTATGTTGTTCTTAACTGAAAAAAAGATTCTTTTGCAACATTTTAATTTAAGCAATCAGAAACAACTTTTTTGTTATAGAAGCTCTTTGCATGAAAAGATTAGCTCCGACAGCCCATGCTTCATTGTAGTGCTTTTATGCAACACTTCAATTTATCGAAGGGCCATCGGATTGATTAGGACTTAATTTTTGTTATATAGAGTTTTGTTATACTTCGAGAAACATGTGCTATTTGTAAAAATAAAAAAAAAGATATTTTAAATATAAAAAAAAAATGTAATAATTTGTAAATGTGAAAAAACGTTGGCAATTAATCGCCAACTGTGGCACGAGGGAAATACTATCTTAGAATACCTATGTTCCAATAAGATCTCCTATCTGTTTCTTAAAATCAATGAGCTTGCTGTTTCGCTAATAAAACTTTTATGTAAATATCTTGCTTACTAATTAATTTTTAGCAAACCTTTGATTAGTAACTCTTTCCGAATATTAGAATTCGTAATCCGATTCGCTATTCATATTTATGAAAACTATTATTTATGAATATCTAAAAAGAACCAAAAGAGCATAAATCTGTAAATATATGTAAATAGTTGATGAAAATACATTAATATTGTACAAAGTATTGTTGGTAAGAAGATTTATTAGAGACAAAGAAAGTGACGGTCTAAAAGTTTTGTAGAAATCGCCGTTCTCGGGACACCCTATTTTCAGCTTCTTAACCTAATCAATGAAAATAAGTTACTACTGTGCCCAAGAAGTAAAACCAATTTTCAATTTAAATTTCCCAGACATATGGAATTTCACTTTTTTTTTCTTTTTTAGATTGGGAAATTTCATGTCAAAATATTCATTAGTGATTGAGTTACGCCTGGTTTTGTGAGACGCTAAAAGTGATTTCGGCGGTTTTTGAAATGTGTGAATTAAGTGAGCAAAGAACTTACATTAAATTTTGTTTGCGGAATAAATATTCGTGTGCGGAAAAGTATAGAATGCTACAGAAGGCATTCGGTGAGCTAACTATATCGGAAAGAAATGTTTACAAGTGGTATAAACAGTTCAAAGAAGGCAGAGATCACGTTGAAGACGATGAGCGCTCTGGTCGACCATCAACCTCAACTGACGAAGCTCACGTCCAAAAAAATTAAAGATTTGGTGCTTGAAAACCGTCGATTTACAATTAGAGACCTTGCTGATGATGTTGGAATTTCAAAAGGATCGGTCAATTCCATTTTGGGCCTCAAATGCGTCAAATCTCGATTGGTACCGAGAACCATGAATATGAAAGTATCACATGTTCTTTATTTTATGTTGCTACAAAGAAAGCTAAAAAGCAAATAAAATATTTTATTTTATTTGTGATATTAATACATTGATTTAACAATTCCTTAAATGTGAAAAATCAACTTTTGTTGCAGCGAAGCTCAAAAATGATTCTATATTTTCAATTTTCACTCATATTTATTTTGGGATTTATTAATTTATTTACTAAAACATTTTATTCGCAGATACATGTTGTACTAAAGAGGTTTGAAAATTTTTAGGTATTACCTAATAACTGTTTGTTATTTCTTCTATCCACATAACACTGATATAGTATCCTAAAAATCTTGGAATTGATATTGAATTTTTCAGAAACTTTTTTGTAATTAGGAAACGGGTCTAAAATTTCTTGTTTTTAATTAAATTCAAATAGATTTAATGCATTGCAAAGGAAAAAAATGTAGTCCTAATAGTGAGTAATCAATTTCTATAAATAGTGGGCCTTTTGCAAATTAAAAAGCTGCAAATGAACAGCAGCTTAACAATGCTTTATCCGAATAATGCTTTGTTTTGTAATGACGATGAGTGTTTTCCTTTCTTTGTTTTTGTAGGTTTGTTTTAATAACTGATTTATTTACAACTAGCCCAAGTTTCTTTCAGCTCCTCATTTTCATCACATACACCGAACGTTTAATCTGATATCATTAATCTGCCTCTAATGTAAAGTACATCTGTAGTGGTGTGGTTTTTTAAAAATCCTACACGGTGTGGTGGAATTGTAAGGATCCTCTTGACAGCTCCATAAAAGCTACATGAAATCTGTAAATGAAACTGATTTCCAATTATTACGAAGCAGTGATGTATGACGATCCTTCGAGAGACCTTTCCAGTCAGTGCTTATACCATCTCCCCGTGAGACCTCTTTTTCTGCTGTCTCATCTCATTGCACGGTAAGATTCACTTCGTATAAATGGATTGCTTTTTCATTTATTTCGAGACATCCCCAAAGCTACTTCGCCGTCTGAACACTAGCACACTCAGAATTACAGATAACAAAGCTTGTGATTTTCTATCTGCTTGAGATAATGTCTTTGAAGAGGCTTTGAAGAAGAAATGGGTCAATAGAGTGTATGGAATATTAATAGGCTTGAAACGAACACATGCTTTAACAACAGACATTAGAGTTATTTCAAAATAAAACGCCTTTTAATTGTATCATAGTTCAGTATTTAAGAAGTGCATTTGAAAATAATAAAGTGTCTTTTATCTAATAAATATTAAGTATTTTTTGTCTTCCCATTCACACAAAAAGATATTTATTATAATGCTATATCATTATTAAGAAGGTTTTTTATTAATGTCTTTCAGTTATTTCGAGTAAATTGTTTTTGAAAAGAAAAATAATTTGAAAACGTTTTTTAATGATATATTTAGACTTTTAAATGTTTCCATACTAGACTCTTTGTAAGATTGTTTAAAAAATACTGTTGTGTTTTATTGTGTTATCTTACCAGTTTAAAAAGTTTAACTGCTGAAACTATCCATTAATATTTATCTGGCGCTCGGTACCACAGGTTTCGGGTTCGAGTCCAGTCGGTGCCATGGATGTTTGTAGTGGTTCGGAATCCCCTTTTATCGTTAATGTGCGCATAATTTTCCTGCACCCATAATCGGAATATACTGGCATTTTCAGTTCGTATATAATCTTGATTTTCTTAGATATAACCATTTAAAATATTAATGTTTGAAATAGGATAGGTATTGTAGTAGATTTGAAGTAGGATTTAAACTTATAAAAAGTGTCCTCAATTATTTTTACTAATTATGTTTAAAATTAAAATTAAGCATTATCAAGTAATTTAATTTTATCCTACGTTTGAAGAACTTGTTAAGAAATTTCATTCCATTTAACTCAGGGAAATAGCAGCGGCTTTCTTTTAAATAAATAACCCTCCTTAAGACGCCTGAAAAGAAAATGTTGAAAGTTTCGTAATCCATCCTAAACACAACCCTTCAAGCCTCGCGTTAAAGAGGGAAGTAGAAGGATTTGACGCTTCGTGATTTGAATCGGTGAAAGTTCGTGGCTTCGTGATGAAGGGAGTGGTGCACCTTTCCTTAACGAATGTTAAGTGGAGATCCCTCCAGCCATTTATTTCAATAGGAACCTAAAAAAGCACTTTCCTTTGTCAAGGAAACAAGCTTGTCATTAACGACTGAAATGTATTAGACTGCGTGAAAACATTTCGTAAAAAATAAACTTACTTACTTACTTCAGATGCTTAGAAGTGAGGCTCTTACATAGTTTTCTTCGGGATATATTCGAAAAAATAGAATACAAATTGAATCCCAATAATGAAGTAGGCAAACTGCTAAAACAATTGGAACATAAGAAAGTCATTTTCGAACGATATTTTTTAAGGAGAAAAATTTGCATTTTTAAACAAACAGATTATTGATAGAGAAAAATATTTTTTATTACTTTTAAATCAATCATTGTTATCAAAAATAATATTTCACCTACACAAGTAGAAACACTTTGATGTTTTTAAGCTAAAGCTGAACAGTTTTGAATGAGGGCTTTTAATAATGCTGATAATAATATAAAAAGAGAGGATTGTCAATTTAGGATTTTTTTAATATTTTACTAAATGAAACTACCATGCGTTTAATAAAAATTCAAAATAAATTAAACTTTTCTTGTTAAGAGAACTTTAAATAAAAAAAAAATCATCTTCTTTGCTAGATAATTTATTGTTGGGTGGAAGTTATTCTAAGCCGCCAAAAAGAATTTAAAAATGAACTTGTCCTTGAAAATCCAATTAGATTAAAATGAAACTCCTTTCTGTCACATTTGGTAATAAGTGCGAAACTACCAAGAAAATAACTTTCTGTACCAAGAATTAGGCTATTTACCATAAAATTGGCATACTAATTAGAATTCTTTTATACCACTCAACAAACTAAATGAAATTCAACTGTTTTGAAACTGAATGGAGGAAGAATGGTTTCTACACGCACAATTCGGAATCCTACGAGATCTGCGCCGCACGCAAGCCTATTGATTTCCAACGTACTGGAACAGTTCTTCGCATCGACTGGAAAACAAAGTTTCTTTTTGAGACCATGTAAAACAAGCCTTTATTCGATATCTGAGTTTATATGCTGGCAAAACAAAAATATTCATATCTTTAACTTGATAAAACAAAATGCAATTTCCTAACTTGAACTTCAGAACTATAATAATAATTTCTGTTGAAAGTCTTTTAACTTGGAATTAAAAATTAGTCTTGGAATTAAAAATTCAAAAAAATGTATTCTATTTTCGATGTAGATAAGAAATGTTACTCTATGTTTGTTGTATTGTTCTTTTAGTTAAAACAAAATGATGTAGAGTTTGCTGAAATAATTGAATACGAATCAATTAAAATTACTTACTTGATCAATCCAGCCTCAATGGTGGCGTCGAAGATTGAATGCTTACACTCAAGTACCAGTGCTCACCTTAAACAGGAGGTTTGGGATTTAGGAAAAGAAATATTTGATAAGTCAACCAGAACTATGAGTTAAAAAGAAATACTGTAATAAAGTGAAGAAGAAATAGCATGCATGCTACAGAATAATTAGTGTGACACGCAAATGAATAGGATATTACGGTGGTTTGAGTGGCAGTGTCCAATTTACAGTTGAGAGCGAATATCCGTTGTTGTGAATGAAGAAGACTAATCATGCTTATGAAACATTTTCCACATATTCAAAATTGAGGAGTGTTGGTGATGATTCTTAGTATCCTTTTTTTTTTGAGTTCTTCCTGTTTGTTTGTGCTGTGAGGCTCCAGATAGTTATACCTAGTGGTAGTTAGCGTTATCTGCTATGTCAGAGAACGTCGATGACGTATTCTGCAGCCATTGCTTTGTTACAAAAAAGTCACTGCTTTGCTAAAATGTTTCTCATTGGTAATCAGATAGTGTGAATAGAGTTACCTCAAAGAATTATCATTAAAGTGTTATTTCTTTTTCTCTGTAGTGTATTTAGTGTAGCATATTCCTGGATGAGAAAGGAATCTGCTGCAATTCTGGCATATCAGTGACTTATCACCCGAAAGTAACCGGCAATGAAAAAAATCAATAATTAAAGCATATTACATTCAAGAAATTTTTGCTACGATATTTTCATGTTAGGGCAATCGCTAGTTTTTCTTAAACATCAAGTTGTTTTTTAAATATCAATTTTAGTTAAATATTTTGTTAAATTTGCTTTATTTTCTTCTGTTGGTTGTGCACTTTTCATTCAGTGATTAAAAAAATAATTCTCATAAGTAGAAAATTATTTATTTAAAGTTTTCTTCACTAGAAGTTCTTGCGCATTAGTTTATTTAATTTGGTTTTTAGGATTTTTAAAATCCCTCTGTTAGTTTATAATTGTTTAAATTACTCAAAAAAGGTTGTGAACATTTTAATATCATAGTTTATTTTAAAAAAATTGTATTCAGAATGTTCCAACCCTAATTTTTTTATCCGTTGTTGATAATTGAAACATAACTGCAAACTAAACAAAATCAAATCGGATGAAACAGTTATTAGTAGTGTAAAATAAACATCAATACGCTTATTCTATCATATTTAAAATGTTCACATTGCAAATGTTTGCATTCTTTAAAAAGTAATAAATTTTGTCAAATAATGCTAAAAATTGTTTGGCTTGATGTGTGAACCTAATTTATTTGCATTGTATTGACTAATAATGTAAATAAAAGTAGTTTATTAATATAGTAAATGTTGTCCTAGGTAAATAAATTGAATGGGAATGAATCATGATATTGCAATTATAATTCTTGCATGAAAAAAACTCGTATACAGAGAACTTGTAAAAATTATTCTGTGCATTCTCATTAATTCTCTTTCTCATTCGCCTCTTTTATATTAAATTCTATCCTTAGAAAGCAAAAGCTTGTAAAAACGATAATTTGTGCTGCGATGTTCATTTTACAATAAATAAAGAGATATTTGTTTATTGAATGAATACAGTGACTCTAATTAATCTTCAATTGTAATTTTATGTGCGTTAACTCAAAACTATCAAAACTCTTCATGCTTAATAATTTTATTAATTAAAATTCCATTAGGAAGGGTTTTAATAATTTCTTGAATGCTGCAAATATTTTTGATATTTTCACAATGCTCTTTTCAGTACCAGAATTTATCTATTTATTTAATAATAAAGCTATTTAGTGATTACCAAAAGATTTAAGAAATTTTTAGAATTTCAATGTACACATTTTTATTTTACATGAGTAAAATACAAATTTTTATGTAAAGAAATATAAGTTTTTATATTAAGAGGCATATTACACTATTGATATAAATAATAAATCAATATATCAGATGTGGAGCTTTCAATTAAGTCTGTATGGTAGTAATCCAATTTTCAACCCAAAACTTTTCACTGCAATTGGTTAACTTCTTTATTCAACTTGAATCACTAAAATAAAACTTTTTTTAAATCTGAAAACAAACGCAAGTATAAATGACTTTCGTTCTGTTTTCTGTGAAGCATATCCATTTTCAGTTTCTAGATTCTCGTGAAAAAGACCATCGTTTCTCTCTTCAATTGACAAAAACTAAACAGATCATTTATAGGGTAGTTTCTAAGAATACCAACAGGTAAAATATTTCATGGAATCTTATGCAAAGTGTTTGTTTGTTTCGATGTGTTGTGCTTTATTGTTGATTTCATACGCATACAACAAAATCACGCATCTTGGATTTTGTTTGAAAATAAAACAATTAAAAAACTTCTGAAATCATTATAATGCCCTGTAATACCATTACAAAGATAGATGATGTACAGACTAAATTGCTACTTTTGCAGAATGACCTTAATGCAAAAAAAAACCTCTTGTCTAACGGGCTTCACTAAATTGATATTTCAACAGAAATTTGAGGGAAAACATACACAAAATGGATTTATATATGAAGGATTTTATGATGTAATTTTGCTTATTTTATATTTATTGGTCTCAAATGTATGCTCAATAATTTTCAGGTTTTTAGTCTTTACAATTATGGGAAGTTAATTGATACAAATATATTTCCTATTATTTAAAATATGCACGAACTACATAAATAACGAAGTTGACTAATTTAATATTTTTATTGACTGACTAAATTTATACTAATTGAAGCTCACTAAATTGTTGCATATTACCTACTGACTACAATTGCAACTTTAGTAGAATGACTTTAAATGGAAGGACCACTTATTTAACGGGCTTCACTAAATTGATATTTTAGCAAAAAGATCTTGCAAGCAACAAATAATTTGAGGAAAAATATAAATAAAATGGCTTTATATTTGAATGATTTTAAAATGTAGTTTTGTTTATTTTATAGTTTTAAATTTTTGTAATTTAATGATGTAGCTTTGTTCATTATTTCAACAAAATAAAAAACACGTCACGCATCTTGGATTTTGTTTGAAAATAAAACAAGGAAAAACTTCAGAAATCGTTATAATACCCTATAGTACCATTATAAAAATATATGACCTACAGACTAAATTGCTACTTTTGCAGAATGACCTTATATGCAAAAAAAACTCTTGTCTAACGGGCTTGAGTAATGCATGTTTAACATTTTTCGAGTCAAGTTCATTAAAATTTATGGAAATTTAATAATGCAAAATTTTTTCATATTAACTAAATTTAACATGCCGGATTCAAGTAAATAATGGAATTGACTAAATTTATATTTTAGCAGACAGCCATAAAATGCTGATCATACGGACTTACATATATTCCTATATCTACAGAATAATTCTATAAGCAATACCAGCCAAAATTTAACCCTAAACCATAACGAAAACATTATAATTTACACCGCTAGCCAAAACATTATAATCCATATGTCTTTACACAGGGGTGAATTTAAAAATGAGGTTCTTTTTTTATAATTGCAATTTTAATACCTGTAAAACATCTTTCTGAACGAAATATTATAGAAACATTTAATTGCATATAACTTTTAATTGTTTTACCTATAAATATTATATATTTGTTAATTTATTTTAATAGTTTTAAATTTAAATACCATATTAATTTATTACTTATAAAATTTGGGTTTCCTATTTGCAAGTTTCATTTGCATTTGTTTTCCTAAGCCATTTTACTGTAACTAAATCGTGAGAAAAAGTTAAGAAAAACTAAAACACTATTTTTTATTTACTCTTAATATAATTACTGTTACCATTAATTTTACAGTAATCAGATAAAAGCGTAATTTTAATAAAATATTAAGATATTTTTCATGTTAAAATGTAAGAAGTTTCTTAAAACGAGCTATCCTAATGAACTGTTTCAGTCATTGTTGTGCAAGTTATCAACCGAGTGACACCAGTCTGTTGATACAAAAGGCTGTAAGGTGTGGATGAAAATACTGAAGCAAATCTAAGGTCACCTGGACGTAAACTATATATCATTGCGATGGCAAATAATGACATTGTCACTTTGTCAGTTTCTACCATCTGGGACTGTAAAAAAAAATTGAAAAATTTATGGTGAAGTCAAACCAAAAGATAGAACGACTCCTACATTTATGTTTCCTTTTCTTCACCAGGGCTAATAAATCTCGATGGAACTCATGTTTTTGCTTCCTTTCAAAGAAAGACTTGCTGCCCGAGGCTATTACTGAAATGAAATGAAACGCCGCAGTTTTGTCTTCTTGTTTTTGGCTACCGAAAAGAAGATGATATTTTGAATGAATCTTTAAAAAAAATTATTCAAATGTTCTTTAAAATAATTGTTTGATATTTTATAAATTGCTTTAAAAAGAAAGCTAAGTTGTTAGTAATTAAATTCTCTGCAACTTAAAATATTTACATTATTTCAACTTCGTCTTTATGGTGTCAATTTTTGTCTAATTATTTCGCCTAATTATTATCTTTTTTTAAATGTTTAATAAATAAAGAATTTTTTTGGAAATTTAATCCATAAATTTAAAACTGAGAGCTATTATAAATATAATTTTTTTTCATATTTCATATCTTGCAGTGAAATGCAAAATATGAAATACAAAAAAAACATTATACTAAATTTTATTAAATTTAATTAAATTTTCAAACAAAGCTTTAGAGCTGATTGTAATGAAAATTTTACTACAAATTATAATTTATGGAATTTTTATTTAGTAATGCTTCTGTAATAAAATTGCACCAGGCCCCGGTAGTAGAAATACTGGTGGTCTTGTCATGATTGAAAAGGCCACATTAGAAATAAAGTGGTTTGATTTCGAAAAGAAAACTCGGTTCTTTAATAATTAAAATATCCGGAACTTGAAATATTTAGATTATGCCAACCTCTATTGAAATAATCTAAATATTTAAATGGACATATAACTTTATGTACTTAAAGGACACCTTATTCTAAGACATTTTTTTAAAAAAAAAAAAAAAGATAAAATGAAAAAAATATTTCATTAGTGTACAACTTATTAGAAAGTTATAAAAAAAAAAAAAAAAAAAAAAAACAGCGAAAAGTATCAAGAAATTTATTAATTTAAAACCACTAATTCCTTTTAAAGTTAGTTGGGGTACATTTTAGATAAATACTTAAAATATTTTGTATACCATTACAATAACGCTAACACTAAATTATGGTCTCTACCGTATGCTTCACTTACCTCCGAACTATTAATTTATGAGCCAATATTGCATCATTAGAATTATACGGAAAAAACTCTCTATTGAAGCTGACTTTTATTTGTTCCACAAAAATTAATTAAAAAAATTAAGCGCTTTTATTTTTAAACAAAGAAGTGATTTTCCAGAAATATATTTTCCTACATCTGAAGATAACCCATTGATTTTCGATGTCTCCGAAATCTGTCAAACGGTCCATCATTGAATCATCAGAACCAAGAATGAGGTTAATTGTGCCTTTTGTGCTTTAATGTAGAGGTCAAAGCCATTTATATTCTGGACAGCAGGAATTCGCTGCGACAAAAAACAAAATGGCACCCTACAGTGACTTGATTCGAAATTTCATTCATTTTTTGATCGACTTTTACCCATTTATTACTTCGTTTTCAAATTTTTGCATTTGCTTTTGATGAATATCTATTTTAAAAGAGTTTTTGAATTTGATAGCTTTTTTTTTCTTGTTGTGTTATGAATGAGATATTTGTTTTTATTTTATTGAAAATAATATGTTATTTAAGGCTGACACAAAGCATGTCATTTATTCGTGTCATGCGAATCATTCGTTGTGGCACAAACCATTTTGTCATTTTCTTCGTATAATATTCAGAATAATTGAATAGTTGTTCCTTTCGTCGGGTGATTTAGTATTAGGTTATAATTTATATTACTTGTTGAATGCACAATTAAGGCTACATTTTACTTCCAAATTTAAGTAAAAATTTCCTTTGATTTATTTAACAACCAGTTGATATTGCTGTTGTTGTTTCTTATCCCACTTGGCTGGCCAAGCCCACGAGCCCATACGTACTCATGGTTGAAGGGGAAGGAAGCTTCTTCTGTTGCGATGGAGCCCCCGTAGGTAGAAGCCTGACTTTTGCTCCGTGACGCTCTTACAGTCATAGAAGACCGGGACCTACGGCTTAAAGTGGATTCCGAACCACTACAAACATCCATGGCACCGCCAGGATTCG
The DNA here is from genome assembly GCA_021605075.1 of Caerostris darwini. Classification (NCBI taxonomy): domain Eukaryota; kingdom Metazoa; phylum Arthropoda; class Arachnida; order Araneae; family Araneidae; genus Caerostris; species Caerostris darwini. Next base: position 1,176,655 of record BPLQ01008169.1, read on the forward strand.
AACCCGAAACCTGTGGCACCGAGCGCCTGAGCGCTAGACACTCGGCCATTCAGGTCCCAAATTTGCCAACGGCACGCGGTGTTCCCAGGTGGTCACCCACCCAAGTACTGACCGCGCCCAATGATGCTTGACTTCGGTGATCTAGCGAGGACCGGTACATTCAGCATGGTACGGCCGTTGGCCCAGTTGCTATTAATGAATAGAATGCATAGTAGAATGACATATTGAACATTTCTTTAGTATTTTAGAATTTTGAGTTTTTAAATAGCAATTTTTGTATTTTAATTAGCTATTTTATTTTATTTTATGTAAGTATTTACAATTTAAAACTTTCTAAATGAATTAAAAATGTAAGTTATTTTTTAAAAAGTTTGTCAGCAAAATTTGTTTTAAATAAAATTGACCTATATAACTGTAAAATACAAATTTTTTTAGTAGGGTTCTAATTAATTTCCTTAATGAAGCTGAAACAGCATTCTTCAATCCAAATTTAGATTAGATTGATTTGAAATTTTTTAATAAGCAGTTACTTCTTTAAATCGAATATAGAGTAGCCTCAAGTTTCACGAGCATCTTTGTAAAGCGAAGATTTTTTAACTGTTTTTGTGAAGAAGAAGGAGAATATAATTTTTTTAACACATTTTAGATATATCCTGAGAATTTTTATTTTCGGTATTAAAAAGGAATAATCACATGTAAGAAGCTTTAAATAACGTTCATATTTTTATTACTTCTATGTTGAACATTCTGATTTATATTTTAATGTTTTTTATTTACATAAGACGCCGTCAATATGAAAGGAGGCGTGTTCATGTTATACGGTTGAATTTTTTCATAACACAATATGTTAAATGAACTCTTTGTGAATATTATCATTTAATAAATGAGGTTTGTGTATTCAATAAATCCTTCAAAAGAAATTAAAATCGAAAAATTAATTCTAATAACACTACCTAAAAAATTGTAAAATTTTTAAATATATGAAATTTAATATTCTTTATTCTTTATGTTAAAATATTCAAATCATATTTGTAATATAAAAAGGCATATGAAAAAAAACTATTAGAAACTAAATGGAAGAAAAAAGATATTAAAGAAAATAATCTGTAAAAAGTATCTTAAATAAAAATTCCCATAGAATTATCAATACCACTAGCTAAATTGTTTGGTTTCGTTTTTAATTGGAATTTTATTTATCCTGATTCGCATTATGTACAAGTCTAACTGTAGCATAACTGTCACATTAACAATACCTTAAAAGAGAAATGCGCAATACTGTTAACTTCATAAAGGCCAAAATCACAAATAATTTTTGAAATTATTTCTCATAGAGCATAAAACGAATTCAATTTTTCCATCATTTTACTTATTTTAATTTGAAATCTTAAATCTAAGTATTATTTTTAATTCAATAAATGCTAATAAAATAATTTTCAAACGAAATATTTTAATTGTTAAAATTTCAAAGCATTCATTCAAAGTTATGATTTAGTTAGTCATCAACTTTAAAAATAAAATTTACAAACATGTTAAAAAAAATGAAATATCTAAAGAAAGTTTCAAGAAAACTTCTTCAAAGAATTCGAATAAATGTGCTGTAACATCAATCTGAACTAAATCCTCTAATCAGTCATATTTCGGAAACTATTTCGATTCATATTTTAAAAGCGCAGCATGTAAATATTTTCTTAAATATCGTTGTGCTAGTTTTTCGTCGTTACTATCTTTTTCTACATCAACTCTAAGCTCATAATAATTTTACTTCCAGACTCCACATATTTTCACACATAGTTGAGAATGAAGAAATAAATATCTCTTACAAATAAACTAAAAAGCTGGAAGAAATCTCACCATGTCGACATTTATGGCATTTTTCGTAGTTGATATGTCTCTTAAACCTCTGAAACCTTTTTTTTTATCCGATGGAGTCTGATAAATGAAAAAATAAAATGATGTTCAAGAAGTTAATAAACCTGAGATTAGAAGTCTTGGCTTGCGTTTTTTTTGGTTCATTTTTAGTTTATAATAAATATTGTCTATTTATTTGCTTTTAGGCCCTTCGGAATAACTGCACTTCAAGGTTACTGGCTATACTATGAATCTTAATTCAAATCCTTTTCACAATTACTTATAAAATGTATTAATTTTTTTTATAATCGTAACCATTGCTGTATTAAATATACATTAATCGTAATATTATTATTCTTTATTATTATTATTATCTAATATTATGCACTAAAACAAAATGCTATATATATTTAAAAATAGGATAGTCAAATGGTTTTATTTTGTCACAAACAAGGTAATCCAAATAATAAATACCTAATAATGACCAAATAATGACTAAACTGAGGCACATAAAATCTCGCAATGTGGTTCCCTAGTGCATCCGATCATTGGTTTTGGGGTCTTTTTTGTTTTGACTAAGATATAAAATATACATCTAAAATACGTCACACCCGCTTAAGATATGTCACGTGGTTTTGTAGTAGGAATTATTGACTTTCAGACTGTAGCTGTTATGCATTTAACTGGGACTTATTTAAATATATAGCATCTATATATAAGATAGGTAGACATATATTTATATATTTAAATATAGAGCTTCAGCTCGATATGCATAATGAGAATCATTAGCTTATGGATTTTTGAAGTTATTATTCATTTAAGTTAAAACATATATAACTCAATTATATAACATCTGCCTAAACCCCATCGTTCACATGGGATCACTTAGTAAATGTCATTGGCCTATGGTTGTTATATAATGAGATATGTTATTTATTGACTTTATCATATATAATTTGAATTTTTAATTAAATAATTAAATATTTTAAATTACAGATGGCATCAATGAAGTATCTGCTGAATGTCAATTGATAGTGCAACATGTAACAGAGGCCATGATGTTCAACAGCGCTACTCTACGCTTACGACGAATGACAGCTGTCACTTTTCTATCACCAGTTTTTGAAGATTTTGTTGAAGGTCTTGCTGCCATTATACCCTGTCCGAAGAAAAACCTTTTTATTTTTAGTGTGCAGGTGAGAATTTCTTTTAAAAATTCAAATATGAATGTAAGAATAAATTTGAACATAATAATAATAGTATTTAAGCATTTTAGATATTGGAAAATAATATATTTACTTCAGAAAATGGGTGCTCCATCAGAACAGAAGCTGCATCCCTCCTTCCATGAGGGAGACGACAACAACAACAACTTCAGCAAATTTTGCTCGGAAAATACAACGATGAAGATTTCAAAATTAGAATTTAGAAAAGTTTAAGAGAAAATTTTTTTAACATTATACATTCTAAGACAAAAAGAAATGATACCCAAAAAAGGAATTATCATTGGAATGAAAATTGGTAAGAATTATTACGAATGGATTGGAAATTGATAGATGTGATGTGTACGTATATAAAAAAGTGACTAAAAATTAAGAAGAATTGAATGTTTTATTCAGGAAATATTACATATAGTGAAGAAATTGAAACACACTTGGCTATCAATCGAACCAATCTATATCTCATGAAAAATTGTTATTTGGCGTGGCATTGATTAGTAGAGTTTGCGGAGATCCGCCTGCTTTATTTCTTGTCCAAATCTCTTCAATTGTCTACAAAAGCAGCTAGATCGATCGGAAGCCCCTGCTCATAAGCTCCCAAATATTCTTTACTGGTCTATCTAGCTGATGAAATGTTTGATAAGCAGAAGATAACCAGTAAAAATCATTATCATGTGGGGACTGGCTTTAAGCTATTAACCCAAGGGTGCAATGAAAGAATGAGCAACACATTGGAGCGTAGAATAGCTTTGGCGTACCAATGTGTTATAAGAGTCTCACGGATGACAACCAAAGGATTCCAGTTATTAAATAAAATTATACCCTAGACCATAGTTCTTAAATACCAAGTTATGTGGCAGGAAACATTCAAATCACATTCACCACTTGCCTGGACTTATACTCCTCACGCGTCATCTAGACTCAGTTCAGTGTGGCAACTATCGCTGAAAACAATTCTACTCCTGTCCAAAAGATTTTTGGTTGAGTTAAACTAGTACCGTTGCAGACGAACATGTCAATGTGCATATGTGAGAAGTAGTGGGGGCCTTTAAGACTTTGGTAGTCCTTGTGGTCACCAGTTAAAGGCCGAATCGTTGATAATGATGTAACAGGAGAGCCACTCTCCTCACATTCTGTTCTCTCTCTAAGGCTTTTGATGCTGTACAACCATTTTTGAAACATCTTCGAATCGCAGTAGTCAAATTTCTTGATTTGAGTACAGTGCTTTTTATAGTACATCATTTTTCATCTCTAAAATGGGGGCAAAACAGGCGAGAGAATAAGCATGCAACTTATTTTTACAATAAAAGCAAGTAGAAGGGATTCAATTCCTATCGAAGTTTTAGCCTGGTATAGAAATTTCTTCTTTTTTACAAATGACCTAGATACTCAGAACTCAGTTGCAATGATCTAGACCTCAAGTTATTCATTCATTAGCGCACAAACTTAATTATTTGCATGCTGGATCGAAAGCATGTTGCGATTAGGAAACTCCCCCATTTTTTTTCGTAGAGTTTATGATAAAATTTCTCTCATTTTAGATCCTTATGCTGTTATAGAAATAAATTATTTATGCTCAATTTTATATTCATCTTAAGTTTCATATAAGAAGTAAAATCCAAATAAAATTATCATTATTTCCAAATATGAAAAAAATAATAACAAATATAAAAATCGAACACTAAATGAATAAAATTAATGAATGAAATGAATTTGTCATTTAATTTGAAATATTAATAAATAAAATCCATAAAAATCAAGTTATAAATAAATAAGACACTATAAAGCCACCAGCAATCAGTTAATATTTCATTGTGCCTTTCATGGCGTATGTCTCAACAAATACATATTTTAAATTTAAAAAATACACGACTAAAGAAATAAAAATGATTAATTCTGTAAATAGAATTATTAGATTATTTCGTCTGGAAATGAATTAAAATATATCTAGTGAATATTTGCTTTAATATAAGACTAAATACTTCATTTACAGAAGTTTTTTAGAAATTGAATTTTCTTCAAATATCCTTAAATGAACCCTCTTATTCAGTTGATAAATGGAAAATTGAATGGCTATTCTAATAGCAACTAATGATACTTCATCGATTGATACCATTTCTGTGGAAGGTAAAATTCTATTCACGTCACAGTTATTCAAAAGAAATTATTCAAAGGAATTCAATTCAAATCGGCGTTATATATTTAAATGACTTGACAACATCATTTTCATTCTAATTGAAAGACTCCTTTCCTATTCGTTGTTTACTGACATGTCTTTCTTAAGAAAAAGGATTTCATATTTCATTTAAGGATTGAGAAAGCTTATTAAGATTAAGATATAAGACATTTTTAGGGTGAAATAAGTTGATAAAGATCATTTTACCCACTTCAATAAGCATGTAAAATTTTATGGTGCTATAATTAGTATGTGAAATAGATTTGAAAACATTTATTGCTTGAGAATGGTTAAAAAAAATTATGTATTTAAAAAACTTTTTATTGAATAAAGGAAAAGAAATATAATTCAATAGATAACAAAAATAATTTGTCAATCATTGTCCTTCACGGCGTATATTCAATGGACAAATGTTTCATGCTTTGTTTATAATGCTTATGTTAGTTTATTGTTATGAATACTTTATAGTTTATTTTATAATGCTTATGCTTAGTTTATAGTTATAAATGCTTTATAGTTACTAATGATTAGTTTATAAATAGGTCACGCCCCTTCTGTTGGTTTAAATTAACCAATATGTGTTTGAAATTACTAAATAGTACATTTTTTAATTTTTTACTACAAAATTAATATGCCATGAATTAGGAATGCACAAAGAGTTTGCTGTGAAAAAAAAACAGCAACTTTAGAGAATCCTTCACGAGTAATTTTTATAAAATTCATTAAAATTAAAGTTTCCATTCATGAAAAAAGTACTTTTTGTAAAGGGTCGTGATGTCCTCTAAATGTAAAAATTTTTATTATTAAACGTCATTTTAGCTATGATGTTTAATTTTGTTTATTTCATGTAAGCAATATATGGCCATAAGATATTTATTGTAATATTTTTGTCCGTCCTGATAAAAATGCAAGAAATTTGCAATAAATTTTGATAAAATATACAAATGAAAAAATAAAGCTACTTGACGTAACATTGTGTACTTATGTATTATTAAAAAAGTGAAAATAATTTTTAAAACTTTAAAATCAAAATGAAATAGAAAAAAATGCATTTCGTTTTAAAGGATAAGTTTTAAACTACTTCTTTCGTAGGTAGCCAATTAATCAAAATTATAAATCTACTTAATGTTGGCATGAATGCTCAAGAGTTCTCATTAAAGCTATTTGAAATAAAAATATCAGAAATATGTGATCAAATTTAATTCAATTAACGCTTAAATCTAATCAAGTATTTAATGTTTTTCTATTATTAGTAGGATTTAACTATATGTATATTTATAGCTATTGAGTTGAAAACTTCTGAGTTTATTTTTATTTAAATTCTATCTAAACGGCCCATTACTCGTTATATATTGGTCCTCGTATGAAAAAAAAGTTTTGTTAAACTTGCTTCATAATGTATAGAAATTGAGTTGTTGGAACATTTTAAAATTGTTTGCGTTGTGCAGCATCAAGATTCATTGAGTTAGTGCCAGTTGAACGCATCCATGGACCACGGAACCGAGGAAAACAAATTACATGGAGGAAAATCACCAGATGTTACCAATTACTACTTATAGCATGCATTTAAACAATATGATTTATTTGTTATACCATTAGTTCTCAAACATTTTTACCCCTTAACCAAGAGAAAATTATGTCCCTTCACTACTCTATTTTTATTATTAAACGTCATTGTAGCTTTTGTTTATTTCATGGAAGCAATTTATGAATCGCATCACTTTTTCATTCAATAATAAAGTATTAAGGTGCAAAACAATTAGAATTGGTTTAAATTAACGAATATGTGTTTCAAATGTAAAGATTACTAAATAGTACATTTTTCATTTCTAACTACAAAAATAAACGTGTATTTAAATGCCATAGATTAAAAATGCATAAATGAAGAAATTAGCAGCTTCTTTCATGAGTAATTTTTACTTACTTATAAAATTCATGAAAATTAAAGTAAAAAGTACTTTTTTTTGTAATTTTTCTGCCTCCCTCAAAGTGTTTCAATTTTCATTTATAAGAAATGCGTTACACGCTACTTGTAAGCCCTCCATGCTCTCGTGGATGGCTTGAAGCAGATTTGTAAGCAGGTTGAGAACCAATACTGATAGTAGATTGGTCCAATAGATTGAGACACTGTGTTCTATCAGTGATCTCATATGTTTATTCCTCATGTTATTCATTTATTTGTTCTTTAGAAGTTGCCTCTAAAATTATACCTGTTTTGTTTTTGTAGGGAACTTCAAATTTCAATTTTCTATAAAAAATATAATAATTATAATAAAAAATTAACTTAAACTAAAATAATAAAAATTAATTATATGCATAATTAATGATTGTAAAAAGTTTTAATTATAGCTTTTCTCATAATAAAGGGTTCATAATTCCTTTTCTTTTTTATAGTCTGCATCTGAAACAAACGAATGTTACAAATTTGGATTTTAAGCCTGTAAACCTACGGAAAAAAATATTTTTATATAATGCTATGAAATTTAAGATAAATAATGTAAATATATCCCTTACAAATTATCTGTAGTATGAAACAAATAAATACCGCCATATGGCATCAAATGAAATGATATGCATACTGAAATATATTTGCTATAAAGTGCGTAGCTATTGATTATTGTGCACTAAGTGGCCAATACATATAATGAAAATATATAGGGTAAATATTTGGCCAAATTATAATGGATGGGATACAATAACTAAGTTAAATATGCAATGTCTTGCAGAAACGTAAGGCGTTATTGCGGGTTAGGAATTTCAACAATCGCTACATGAAATCGGAGCTTGCAGATGCATGTGATGTTAACGGACAAGCTGCTCAAAGGGACCAAAGGGAAAGATTATTGGTTTTTTTGAAAATGTCCTGAGATTCATGTACCAACAACTGTAACTTGTAATAGTGTTGGTTGCTCTAATGAGCATCTACAGTAAATCAGGTCTAATTAAAAAGTTTTGTAATGCATTTTCCTTTTCTTTAATTTCATCTTTCTATACATTTTTACCCAACAATGTTTAAAAGTGGAGGGACTCCTATTCTATGGCAAAAAAATTATTTTAGGGTTCACTTTGTCATCTTTTACAATTTCGCCGACTTTCTGTTTGAAAAATTTCTGTGGATTACCAATTGAGTAACATACACACTGAAATATATAAATTGTTTACCATCTCAATTTTTTTCTGCTCTACCTTACAAAAGTTTGCTTTTATTAATTATTGTTATGCTTTTTTTATACTATATTCTTCTTATGGTTCTAGATGTTTCATCATCATTTTACTCAATGTATTTACAATTTTCAGGAGGATAACACATCCGAAGAACGAGTTTTGAACGTGAGTTTTTCAGCTAAGCCTGCTGATTCTCGTCATCCAGAAACATTTTTCTCGTCCCAATACTTACAAGAAAGGGTTTATTTGGGACGCGCAATTCTTGCTAAGCTCACCCATGTTTACGTAAGTTTCTTAGAATGGAATTTTTATAAAACGTCTATTACGCATTACTTTATTCGAAATTCTTTTCTGTCAAACACAGTAGAACTTTTTGCACTAAAATACCCACCGAAATACAGAAGCAGTATAAATCCTTGAAATTTCAAAATACACGTACCTTGTCCTTGAAATTACACGTACAAAAATAATAGATACATGAAAACAGCAGGACATTTACTTCATTCTTCCTACGAGCTACAAATGTTCTTTGCATTAAATTTTTGTCAAGCGACGAGGTGATAGTTGAGATGTGCATTTCAAGTGTTTTTATGTTCTGACATATGCATTTGAACCGTGGCACACACAGAACGTTTTGTAGTATTCCAGAAGAATGTGACAAAATTCTGGGCTTTTTTTTTCTCGTGTGTCATTGTTATATGTGCACCTTTCGAAAATGCAACATTTTGAAATCTGCTAGGTCTTTTATAAGTGATACTTACATTGAAAGCGAACAAAAAGCAGATCAATTATTTAATTTGTCATAAATGATGTCTTACAAATTATTTTTTAATAAATCAATCTTTTATCGTACTAGACAAAATTAAGATTCTACAATTCCTCATTATTACAAGGGATCAAAATAAAAGGTGTCTGGTTTTTTTTATTTTTTTTATTTTTTTATTTTTTTATTATTTTTTTTTTTTATTTAAAAATAAAGTTGTCTTTTATTTAGCTATTTAACTATTCAGTTATATACGATTTAATTAAATAACGATTAATATGTTTCATGACTGACATAAGGAATTGATTCTTATATAGGTTAAATTAATTTAGAATTTTTTATTTTACCTCTAAGGATGACCGATGACAAAATTTAAGGATTGGATCTTTAGCAGATTTACAGATTATAATCGATGTTGGGCTGTAGGCATCGATCTCAGCTTAATATTAGCTACTTGACAAATGCCTGCTTTACTCCCTAGTCGAATGTTGATAGAACTGGAAATAAGTATATAAGTTCATAATATAGTCTATAATATATATATGAAAATTAGAAAACTATGTTAAATTAGAATGTATCAGTTTCCTTAAATTGCAGTTATTTAAAATCCATGTTTCTGTATATAAACTCAAGTTTGTGAAAATTGCAACACCATGAAGGAATCGTCATAATTGAATGAAATTTAATACACAGTTGAGTGGTAGTGGTACAAATAAATGATTAAATGTTCAAAGCAAACAAACAATAACAAGAGATCGGAATCAGTATTTTGTGTAGCCACCACGAGCCGCAATAAGTGCTGCTACACGACGGGGCATGGAGTCAAACAAATTTTGAATGTCTCCCTGAGGAAGAGCATTCCATATTGTTTGTATGCGCACCCAAAGTTCGTCTACAGAAGCAACAGGACGAGGATCACGAGCGAGACGCCGACCAACGAAATCCCACACATGTTCAATCGGCTACATATCCGGGGAATACGCAGGCCAAGGAAGAAGCTGTACCTGCCGCGTTGCAAAGAAGGATTGAACAGTCCTAGCGATATGAGGGCTGGCATTGTCCTGTTGAAATACAGCGCCTGGCAAGCTTTGAAGGAAGGGAACAGCTTGGGGCTGTAGAACTTCACTGATGGACCGGTTGCTGTTCAGATTGCCCTCAATTCTTAGTAATTGAGATCGTCCATGATATGCTATGGCATCCCAGACCATAACTCCTGGTGTTCGTCCACTGTGGCGTTCGATAATGCACTCTGGAAGGTGGCATTCACCGGCATAGCGTCTGACACGAATGCGGCCATCATGGTACCACAAATTAAAGCGAGATTCGTCAGAAAACACGACATGCTGCCAATCAGCACGCCAGTCTCTATGCTGAGCGGCCCATTGTAGCCGCAGGCGGCGATGGTTTAGCGTGAGAGGGATCCTGTATAAAGGAGTCCTTGCGCGCAGTCCACTCTGCAGCAGACGTCTACGAATTGATGAAGCACACAATGAAACACCTGTAGCTATTGACCACTGTGCTGCCAATTGTCTAGAGGAAGCTGTACGGTCCGTCAGCGCCATGCGGACCAGGTGTCTATCATCGCGAGCTGACGTCACATTTCGGGGTCCACTCCCGGATTTCCGAGTTGTCCGACACTCGTCCGTCCACTGCTTCCAAAGTCGCATCACTGTGCTGCTGTTACGCTGCACACGAGCGGCTACTGCACGATAAGACAATCCAGCTTCACGAAGGCCGATGATTCTCCCCCGTTCAAACTCTGTAAGTTGTTCAAATCTCGCTCTCTTTCGTCGAAGAGGCATAAGTAACGATTGAGCTAACTTTTACCACTAGCAGATAACCACCGATAACCATACACGCCTCGCTACAGCCGTCTATTTATTCGGATCCATCCGCGGTTCAGTGGGTGCTGCTCAGCATACGCATGCGCTACGGATTTGAAATTCTAATCATTTGCATATCATGCACTAATTTGCATTTCCTGAAAATTTCAGCTCACTCGCATAAGTCCTTCATGGTGTTGCAATTTTCACAAACATGAGTTTACAAAACCAAGAAGAAACCATTCATATGGGACAAATATCCGTAGATGATATGAGTGTCTATAGAAAAACAACGTTTAAAATTTCAGAGAAATAGAATGTTTAATTCAATAGATATAATAACTTATATCGATCCAAACAATGAAGTATTCGCCCATCTCTAGTTTTTATGCAAGCTATTATTCGACTTGGAATTGTATTATTGTTAGATTCGTAAAATTGGTAGAATTTCTTGCCAAACTCACCCCGATTAATGAATTAGATCACTGATATTTTGGAACGGGGTCGCAAAATTTACATATCAAACTCCAACGTGCTTTATTTTTGGGTAATCTAGTAATTCTGTGGTCAGAGAAGTTTTTGACAAGCATAAAGACATTCAGTACAGGGGATTGATATGTGTATTCGGACATTATCTTGTTGAATATAAGCCCTGGGTCCCGTGAAAGGAAGAACAATACAACGAGGAGCAGAATAACTTCGACGAAGAGTCGTTCTGTAAGGGTGTCAAACAAGGGCATACAAAAATGTTTGACTAACAAATAAAATGGTATTCCATATCATAACTCACGATTGTCGAACTGTATTACTTGCATCAGTCAATTTGGTATCCTATTACTGTCCTGGGCGTTTCCATCTAGACTCAATTCACAGAGGGAATTATCGCTGAGAACAATTCTACTCCAGTCAGAGAAATTCCAGGTCTAACGAGACTGGAACCACTTTATACGCACTTGATGATGTGTACACGGGAGACTTAGTTGGCCCAATGAGTGTCTCTAAGACTTTGGTGATCAAGGTTTATAATGATGTAGTAGGGGTTATGTGAGCCGCACTGATGATCGCTTACTACGACTATCCAGGACTATTGGGTTCGATTTGAAGCACTGATCCAGTTGGTGAGTTTACAGGTCGAATAATTCAATCACCATTGCAAACGTGCTTGTCGGACCAATAATCATGCACAGATTATTGGTGGTCAGTACAATAGGCTCAGACAACGTCCTCTAAGTCCTCAAGAATCAGGTAGTGTGAAAGCCTCTCTGAAGATCGCTCTGTCTTTATGTTCTACTTTCTTGACACTGTTTTCTTAAGTGGTTCATGACGCTGTTTCTTACATCCTCATTCTTACCATCATAGTCCAATGGCAGCTTTGTTCCGACCCGAATGTCAAATGATCCTTCGATTTGACCACCCTGCTTTTTTTAGCCCAGTTGCACGCACTTTCTCAAATGATGACAAAGACTCATTCTGGGCGCGAACTCGCATGCAAGAAAGTGAAAGTGAATAGATAGAATCAAATTAGAATCCAAGTTATGCCCTAGAAATGGAATTTTTCTCTTTATGCTCAGAAAGTTTATAGTTCAGTTGCTGTTCTTTTGATCCCTTGTTATTCATATACTGACCGCCGAAATTTAATCATTTACATGCTGAATTAAATCTGCATAAAAATTTCATTACAATCAGATAATTATTTTATGATGCTTCTTTTTTACTCCCGTTTTAGAATGCATTTAAAAACTATGCTTATTTTAACCATTTTAAATATCTACCTTTGAGACGTTCGATTTAGCGGTATTTGCTATCACCCTCTATCACAATATCAATGATTAATTATCAAACGAAATTCGCGTGGCGCTCAAGTTATTTTATTTAATATTTTAATACACAAAGTATTTGTCCACCGCTATGCATTATGTTAATTGTGTGTGTATTTTGTAGGTACTACCTTTCGAAGATAACTTATGTGTGAGGGAGCCTTGCATTAATTTCGAACAGTGCCTTTCTGTTCTTAAATTTGGGAATGCGTCTGACTTCATTTCCTCTGATATGTACTTCTTCCGGTCCATCATTCCAATCAACACTTTTGCTTGTCGATGCCCTCCAGGTTTCACAGGTAAATCAATAGTTTGCTACTCAATTTATGTTTATTTGCGTTGATGGATTATTAGACAAATGCTTATTAAAGCATTGTCGTTAATATATGTTATACTTTATTTTTAAGTATATGAATCCTATTTTTATTTTATATGTTGTTGTCAAAATGGTAAAAGGAAATGTTTCATTTATACACTCATGTCCATAAATTAAAGATAATGAAGTTTAGGCAAAGAAAGAGACGCAAAACAAATTTGACTTATTTGTAAAGTCTATTTATTAAACAAAAGGTAAAGAGCAAAAAAGATGCTATATGTTTGACATAATTAATAAAAATTGCGATTTTTACTCCATGGAGCAAATTTAAAAAAGAACCTATTTACAAAAAACAGTATAGCATGGTTAGTATGATGATTAATATGGAGTATGTCTCCCGGACGATGCAATACAGGCCTTACAACGCCTAGGCATGCTGAGTATCAAATTATCAATCTGATCTTGGGGAATATTACCCCACTCATTAAGCAATGCCCTCCGAAGTTCAGCTTGACAGGTGGGAGGGGGTTGATGGGCTGCAATTCGTCGGCCAAGCATATCCCACACATGCTCTATTGGATTCAAGTCCGGTGAGTATGCTGGCCAATCCATACGGGTGATATCCTCCAATAGAAGGCATTCGTCTACAATGTTTGCACGGTGAGGACGGGCGTTGTCATCCATAAACAGAAATTCAGCACCCATGACGCCCTGAAACAAACGTACATGTTGTTCCAGAATGACATCCCGATAGATGTGGCCTGTCATCGTTACACTCTGAACATGCAGGTCAGTTCTGGGACCAAGAATAATTCCTCCCCAAACGAGCCATCCTGCACCACCGTAACGGTGTCGTTCAATGGTGTTCTCTCGGTGGTAACGGGTACCTGGCGCTCTCCATATGAAAGTCCGGTGAGAATCAGACTGCAAACTAAACCTGGACTCGTCGGGAAACATCACACAAGACCACTGTTGCGGTGTCCACAATGCATGCTCTCTACTCCAGGTTAATCGCAGGCGACAGTGAGTTGCGGTAAGTGGAAAACATCTTACAGGCCTACGAGCATATAGACCAATGTGCCCTAAGCATCTGTACACGGTCTGCCTTGAAACTATCATACCGCTAGCTGAAGAGAGCTGACGAGACAGGTCTGATGCTGTGCTCCGTCTGTTTCTTTTGGCAGTAACTGCTAAATACCGGTCCTCATTCGGCGTTGTAACTCGGGGGCGACCTGTGCTGTAACATCTACTCACATTACCATCATCTTGGAATCGTCCGATAATTCTACCACGTAAAAAATCATCCAAATGCTTCCTTTGTGCCATAACTAAGCAGTTATTGCATTGAAAGGCTTTTAAAGCGCTTGTGAACAATTTTACTTCTTTGCCACCATTCCTTATATACCCCTCTCTTACACTCTCGTCATTGTGACGTACTATCCGAGCCATCTGGTGGTTTCCCGTAATTTGCATATTCTTCTTCAAGATGTGTGTGATAATTCTACAGGTGAAATTTTTATTTTAGAATTCAATTTCTGTGTGATTCCGAATTATCCTTAATTTATGGACATGAGTGTATAATCCTGAAGGTCTTATGCAAGTATTTTTCATACGTTACAATCATATTGTCTGTCTTTGTTCGTCATAGATATGTTATCATTTAAATACTAAATTTCTATAATATTTTAGTGCATAACTTAGTTTCTATTAATTAAAAGCCCTTCATTTACATATTGAAATGATAATATTTTAATGACAGTTGCAAACAACTTTAAGAAATGGCCTTATAGTTGGATCTTAATAAGAATATAGAGAGAATAAGTCGTTAATAGTGAACTTAATGCTGACATGCTTATACTGTACATTTCAAATATCTAATTTCTTCCAATAAATGTTATTTAATTTTATTCAGAGAAATACAAATCACTACTTTCACGATAATCATTCTTTACGACAATAATATGAGTGAATTGTAAACATAAAATTTATTAAGACAATATGCTTCAGAAAAATTAAGAAAAAACTTAAGACTTGCTATATTTTTGATTTGTTTGATTTGTGTATTTTGTGATTTGAATGTATGAATTTCGGTTTAACACAAACTTTATTTTCTTAATTTATAAATTGATGAATTTCATAACTGAAAATTTTCATATCAATTTATATTTTCTTTAAAAATTGATTCGCAAAACTGTTCAACCATATATTACTTAAAAGGAGTTTTATTTAAATTCCACAAAATTATTTAATATTCGTATTTCGATTTTTTTAAATTCTCTCAATCGTCTTCTGATTTTGTTATTTATTTGGATTTTAGCACATTGTCCGACTGTCATGGAATACTTTGTGAAGCGCAATTCTTTAGGTTTCAAATTAAAAGAAATACCTATTTAAATATATGTACATCGGGATAGATTTCTTTAATATTAATATGGACAATATTTTCAAAAATTTGATGAATTCCAAATAAGAAATTACTATTAACATCCTGCCATGAAAACAGCAAAAAAAAGCACTTAATGTTGTGAATTCTGAAATTTGCATGTTGGTGAAGAAAAGCGAAGATCTAGAAAAAACGAATTACAAGAAATGCGATGCTAGGCAAAGCGTATCGTCAACTCCTCTTTCCTGTTTGCGATTTTTTCCAAGTGTATTTATTTTGTGTACAGATAAATGGTTGAATAACCTACTAAAACACAAAATAATCATTAATCATCAAAGGATCATTAGACAAGACTGAAAGTAAACCTCTTAAAACAAAGCATTAAAACTTTAAAAAACCCACAACAAAATTCAAATCTCATTTATGATCTCCTATAATAATGTCTATTACAAATAAAGATTTTTCCTGACGTACTTCCTAAAACGCTGCGTGCCTTTTTTATATTAAATTAGGTTATATATTCCCATAAAGATCAATAGATTCTTTTTGGCGTGAAAAATGATCAGACAATTAAATAGATTCAAAGTAGTAAATCTAAGTGATTTAGGATTGGGAGTATAATTTTTTGATTAGTTTTTGAAAGACATTTTATAATTTTTATAAATTCAGTTCTTGCTTAGAACCCAAACATAACAGTAGAAATTGGGGGCACAAACCTATATAGATGTAAAATATACTGAATAATATTATCAGATTATATAGTAAAAAGGCAGCTATCAAGTTTTCAGTATCAAGGTTATAGTAAAAAGGCAAGCAAGAAATGAATTATTTCCCTTCGACCATTGATTAATTATTCGTAGCATATGTAGGTGAAACGCGAGGTTCAGTTGTATAAAACATTTATTGATTTTATCACATAAAATTTTAAAAAACCTCTTCAGTTATATCTCTAAAAAATCTCTACAAAAAACGTTTAGCTATACCTCTACTTACGGATTTAATTCCATTGTAATACATGGGAATTATTTTAAATCGTTTTCAACTCCTAGAGTAGTTTCTCTTTAAATTCCGTAAAGCGAGATGATTCGAAGGTACCACATTTTTTCTCTTGTCATAATTTCGAGAATGTACGAGTTGAATTTTAGTAAATCGCATTCTCTATGCAAGTCAATCTATTTTGCTGCTTTTTCATGTTTTCATGTTATTTCTTTTTTATAGTAATTTTTATCTTTTGTTTTTTTGATTTTTCCCCCGCATGATAGAAATATGAGCTGCTGATAACTAAAAGACGCTTCCGCAATTAGAAATTATATTATTTAAGAATTAATATATTATTTTTTGTATATTAGTTAGAAATGATGCATATTTTTCTATGTTAAAAAATATGTTAATGTACTGCTTCTTCAACTAATCAATATAATTACTTATTCAAATACAATTTCTTAATGTACGCTTAAAAAACGAATTTTACTCAAATTGCTTTGAATTGCGCCGAAATAACATTTAAGTGTTTTAACATGTACACAAAAAGTGAAAACTAATTGGACGTAATTTATAGGCTGAGTCTTAGATCCATGCTTTATTTCCACAGCTTCTTATTTCGGATCCACGTTCATATTTCGATAGAATACAATGCTTGAACAAAATCGTACCTACAGTGGTCTTTGACTGCGATTAAAATAAATAAATTTATTTTAATCCTTGAACATTTTGCTTCGTCTTGTAAAACTTTTGCCTCGAAAATCCAGGATTTGGTCATCATTGAAGGATGCATCATAAAAGAGGAAAATCCCTTAAACTTTGGGTACTTTATCATTTTATGCCCCTACCATAAAGTGATCGTAATCTTGCAGCAAAAACTTTTAACAGTGTTGCGAACTGATTTTACAACCCTTTTTCTGAAACAACCGCTCCTTTTTATGTTTAGAAATTCGCTCCTCTTTTCAAAAATTTCCAAAGAAAAAGCTTGACATTTTTTTTTAAACATTCTTGTTAGAGTATTTATATTGAATGTGAAATGAATGATTGCAAAATGTCCATTTTTTTTCAGGTATGAATCACAAATACGAGTGCGATACCGAAGTGAATCTTTGTTACTCGAGTCCTTGCCAGAATGGAGGAACTTGCATTCGTAGAGAAGGAGGCTTTTCTTGCCTTTGCAGGGAAGGATTCACAGGTAAGTCTGGTTTTTTGAATTGAAGCATTCATTGTTCCATTAGTACAGTTATTAGAGAGTTTTTGCATAACGTTTTTTTATCGTCCGATATTTTTTTCTTCCTAACGCGCATGCTCATAGTAATTAGAGATAAGCATGCGCAATAGGTGCAATGTTTCCTATGAGCATGCGCGCTAGGAAGAAAAATATCAGACGTTACAAAAACGTTATGCAAAAACTCTCTATTGACACCCTTTCACCTGTGTTAACCATTGGTCAAGTTAAGCATTCGATGAGGCTCCTTCAGCTCGAGCTGCCCGTTTCAATAGATTTTTTATAGAATACAACATTTAAATATTTTATTGATGAAATGTGTATTAAAAAAACCGAGAATTTTTTTTTTTTATTTCTTCTATTTTAAAGGCCGAAGTAGCCTGTTATACAGAAGAATTGGTCCAAATCCCGGAAATTGAAGCCGAGTTAAAAAGTTTCCATGTCTATAACGGGGTTAGGCAGGAAAATCTTTTCATTGGGTTCAAGAAGGTGGTGAGCAGGATAGATATTCCCAAGTAGCCACTCTTGTGGGTGTTCATTCGCCCCAATAGTTCACCCTGGGAAACGCTATTTCTCCAGTTATAGTGGGAAAAGGACTTGTCAAATTCAGGCAAAAGTTTCTTTCTTTTTTATTTCATTAATAGAATATTATATTTTTCCACATGTTTTATTTGTCAGTTATATCGAAAGAAATGTAGTTCGACAGTTTTCTTTATTATCCATTCCGTTTTGAATTTTAGAGAATTTGTAATACATTGTTGCTTCAAGTGAGGTAAAAATACCTTTTAAAGAAATTTCTTTGAATAAGAATACACAATGTACTTGTGCTAACCCTGCAGGTTTAATAATTGCATAAAATAGCGGCCTGCGTTTATTCGCTATTTATAACATTTACAAGTGTTGCATTAATGGTGTGTAAAAGTTAAAAGAAAAATTCATTTATTAACACTCGGCTAATATTAAGCGGGAAACTTAATTATCTTGTTCAATTGAAGGAAACAGAGGGGAAAAAAATTGACGAAACTGACTAATGCAATGCCCCGCGGAATTGTATAGATTAAGCGAAACTCTATATTTACGTTACTCGTGACTGCGGGAAGGTTAGTAAATAATTAATCTAAAATTAAGTAAGGCTCTTCCAGGCCGTGTTGTTAAGGTTTTCCTAAATGCAAAAACCTCAATTACAGTTGTAGAGTAGAGAAAGCAGCATTTTTCGCCTTGCAGTATTGGGATTTCGTTTGAAGTGAAGATGTGGAAGAATTATTTTTAAAAGAATGAAACTCGCATTTAAAGTAAAATATTTGCATTTACAACACTCGAATTATTTGTATTCTTAAGCCAATTATTTAACTTCATTTGTCACTACATTGGTTTTTCTATACATACTGGGAATGCCCAAGATAAGCAATAAGTTATTTTAAGGCTTCTTCATTATTAGAAAACATGAATTCCTCGCTATGAAGACAAAAAATATTTAAAACGAAAAGCTTTATAAGAACTTTTTTACGATATATAAAATTTAATATCTAGATTTCAGTCTATAAATTTATAGATATTTTTTATAATCATGCTGAGGTTTGAATAAAGATAAATATAAAAGAAAACTAAATAGGTAATTTTAGTAATTTAACAATACAGTTAAACAAAACACATGCAAACGAACTATGTCAAAAT
Source organism: Caerostris darwini (assembly GCA_021605075.1). Classification (NCBI taxonomy): domain Eukaryota; kingdom Metazoa; phylum Arthropoda; class Arachnida; order Araneae; family Araneidae; genus Caerostris; species Caerostris darwini. Next base: position 1,196,049 of record BPLQ01008169.1, read on the forward strand.
CTGTTAAAACATTTACAATTTATGTGGTGGATACAAAGAAGAACAAGACATTTAGTAAGATCAATAAAAACTAATGAAGTATAAATATTTGTTTAGTTTTCTTTCTGCTAGAATAAAGTTGAAGAAAGCAGGAATTTCAAATTCAGTGTTCGTTACAAATTAAAAGATTTAAACGTTTTGATGATTTTTACGAAACAATTAAATGTATTACCTAGAAAAAATGAAAAAATACTAAGAATTCCAATGCTAATCTCGAAACCCTTGTTATTAAACTTACCTTTTTCTTTAATTCCTCAAGTGTTTTTTTTTTCCTTTAAAAGCATTAAATATAACAAAAAATCAACCAATAAAAAGTTCGGTTATATTTTTTTATTCCCAAAATAAACTAATTTAAGTATAGCGTGCAAATGCAAGAATTCAATTAACGCTGAAGGAAAAAGCAAGCCCTTTTGTATTGGGTATTCTTTTTTCTGTGAAAGATGCGATATTATTTGGAAGGTATCCAATCGAAATGGCTTGAAAAATGCTAATGCACAACTTTTCTTATGCACTAAATCAAACAAATATACGTGTTTATAAATTGTACATTGAGCATAAATAAGTGATGATTTCCTAATGAAAAATACTTTTTCCGGTGTTACTATGCATTTTTTTAAAAAAAATTTAAATATTATAAGAAGACACGTTTATCAGAATACATTCTATGAAGTTAGTTTCTTAGAATAAATTCTAAAATGGAATTTTGTTATGTTTCACCATTTAAAATCATTTTATTGTGCCTGATAGCATTGCAGTAAAATTATTTGTAATTAAAAATAATTTAATAGAAGAAAAAAATTGAAACTTATATTTAAAAAACATTCTTCTACAATACGTTGGAAATATTGTACTGAATATAAATATTAATGTTTCTACTTACCTTCGTAGCAGTATAAAACATATAAATTAGCTAAATTTATAAAAACTAATAATCTATTTATAACAAAAACTTTTAAATTAAGAGCATTTAATAGAATTTAATATTTTGTTCATCCTAAATTTAAATTTTTCACACTTAAATTTTTAAGATTTATTGTCTTTCAGTTGTTGATTTCTTATGTTAGCAATGTCACAAAATGCTGTAGTATTTTTAAAAATTAAAGAATTCTTTTAAATAATGTTATTTAACACAACAAGATATTTTCTTGTCTGCGATTCATGCATGAAAATTGATTGAAACTAATTGACATCAAAAAGAAAATTAGTTACTTCAACTGCTGTTAATTTATGCAGCAAATATTGTTCTTAATTTTTAAACTTTAGCAATAAGCGCTTTATAGTTACTTTGTATAAGGAAAGGCCACAAATATTGCAGGATAGTATAGGGTCCAAAGAGTATTTAATAGTTGATACATAAAGTTCTTAAAAGTTTTTATTTTAATATTAAAATTTTTCTACAAAACTGTTATTTGGTTAACTTTGCTTAGTTTCATGTAAACAGTTTGGAGAACGAAATTACAAATTATTATGTTTTTTATCAATATATATCATATTTTCATAAAATGTATCAAAGATCCTATTATCATAAATTTTTCAAATTAAAGATAGTATTTTCCTTATTCTCTATGATTTATTAAAAATTCCATGTTAATAATAAATATTATTTTACTATTAAAAGTTTCTTGCAGCATCGCCATTCAAATTTTTAACATTTATTTTTAAAGACACAACTTAAAAATAAAAAAATTAAAAAAACATTTTCATGAGAACCCCATATTTGTTTGAACTATTTACAACACCTCTTTCCTTCATCGATTTTCAGCCACCTATCTAACTCTTCCATCCCCATTGCATATTCTAGAATTTTTTTTCGCTTCAAAAATATTTCGAATTTTTCAAATTTTATCAAATTCTAATCGCTTTTTTTTACAAATACAACACATTTTTTAAAAATACAAGCTAAAATATGCTATTTCTCTGTTAAACTGGGAAGTTAATGTACTATTTGTTATGTCTATCAACTTTATTTCTTCTCTACCATACAATCGGCCCTTTCCTCCACTTGGGGTAGTACATTTCCCCCAAAAAAATTCAATTAAAAAAAACTGAAATGAGTTTACCACTGCCGTCCTGCATTGTTGAATTCCTCATCTAGTGGTAGATCCAACTAATCGACAACAGAGCCGGAAATTGGTCTGCGGGTAGCAGCAATATCTAACGGCGGTGCACTAATCAAACAGCGTATCGAAGCACTGGATCGAAACTCAGCTGGGATTCCAGGATTGCTATCTCTCGCTCAGGACACGTGCCAGCCACCGTGATAAAACGCGTTTATGACGGTTGGTAGCCTCGAAACGATCGTTTCCATCCAGCCTTCATCTGACAACCGAGGCAATCAAAAGTTGGCTATTTCTTTGATGGTCCCCTTCCAATGTTTAGATTTGCAATCTGTGCATATGTCAAGGCTTGCTGTTGAATGAAGAGGAGACGAATGAAATGTTGTGAAATAATTTGCTATTTGTAGAAGAATTTGTTCAGAAGATTTGTAAAGCTGTCTTCAAAAGTGTTTTGTAAATTTATTTCTTCGAAAGATTCATCTTTGACATTGGTTGGGCGTCAGTATCTTTGAATGAATTTTAGGAAAAGAGTTTTTCGAATCAAATAATATAGCCTAGTCATATTTCAATGCTATCTTTAATCCTTTCAGATCTCAATATTTAGCTAATAAAAATTAACTAATATTATAAAATATTTTATTTTGTGTTAGCAAACATGTTTAAGAAAAGTACTGAGAAAATAGCTACTTATAATAAAATAATTTATTTCACAAAGTTTACAATCTGAGTGAAATGTAGAGAAATTATTAAATAGTTTCAAAATTATTAAATTGCTTCAAAATAGTTTGGACAATTGCTAAAATGTTTCGAAATAGTTCGGGAAATTATTAAATTGTTTCAAAATTGTTTGGTAAATTATTCTATTTAAAATACTTGTCTTTGAAATTTACTGGGCGTGAAATCATATGCATATTTTATAAACTCTGGAAAAACAACTTTTGAATTAAATTGCTACGTCTACTTGTATTACGATATTTTTCTAACCTTTTCTGATCTAAAACTTTTGTAGCTAGGCTAAAAAAACATTAATAAGTTAAAATATTTTATCCTAATTTTTAAAAGAATATTAAGTTTATAATTTGAGAAAATGTAATTATTAAATTATGTGCATAAAAAAAGATGCAAAAAAACTGCATGTTGAAATCAACAAAGAAACCTTGTTGTAATATTCATTGCTTAAACGCTTATCAAGATATTTAGCACAAATTTATTGCAGAAAATAAATAACTCCTTTTGTTAATTCTTTTGATTATATAAGTCAGATAATAAGTCACCTTTTTAGGAAAATTGAATACTACTTCCTGCTATTTCCCAGAAATATAAGTAAATATTCAACAAATCGAAAAAAATTGAGGAAAAGATAAGTTTTCAACTATTTGTAAAAATATCCTAAACAATGTAACGGTAATATTTTCAAAGGAAAATAAATCCGTATAAATATTAATTTACATAGATTTCAGATTTTAAAAGAATTCATAAAAATAATCAAATATTCAATTTTTAGCATAAGTTCAATGAGGAAATTTCATTGCAATAATAGTATTTGTTAATGAATTTTCCTTGAATAGCAGCTTTTCAGAATGAATCCTTACTTACATAATTATTTGCATTTTAAATAATATGCATAGTTCCTACTGAGAAATTAATAAATAATTATCATTTTGATTATTTCATCCGAATAGTGGAGTAATCCTGACTTTATTTCCGATATGTACTATTATGTATCGTTTCAAAGCTCGTCTTTCTAAGCAGTAGACTATATGTAACACTTTTTTTATGATGTAACACTTCTTATAGAGAACTCATTGTGTTTTTGGAAGGATTCCAGCTCAGTGTCATATTGAAATAAATCTCGATTTATAAATACAGAATTGAGGTTCGATTCATCGGAATGCATAATACTCGGAGACCATGATTAATGATGCTTGAATTATTTCTTGAATAATTACGTGAATATCGATTGATAAAAATGGTTTCATGGGGAATTTATATCAGAAATTTCTAGTGTAGAAAATATATATAGGGGGTAGATTGCTTTTAAAAATCAATAAATGAAATGGGCATCATCGAAAATATGCAGAATATTTTACGAGATCTTTAGATCTGTGGTAAATTTAATTCATTTGCTTTATATACATTTATAGAATAGAGAATTTAACAGTATGTTAAATTTACATATGGCGTAAATAATTTTGCAAAAGTAATACTTTTAACATGAGTAATTTTGTAATTTTTTTGTAAAGAGATAATTTTAGGATTTATAAATAACTTAAATATTTTTGCCTTTTTCAGTTTTTTTAAAAAGATTTTTAAATTTCTAATAAAATTAGATTACCATAAAAAAACTACAGAATAAACTTTGAGTTAATTTAAAAATGTACCATTTTTTTGTTTTTTTCCTCCAAACTTCAGTTAATAGTTACTTCCAATATTAAGCTACACTATCTGGAAGAAAGTGACGGGACACCCCTCGAAAAGTAGAAAAGTCGACAATACAGCTGACACATGCGCAATAATAGGTATCACGTGTCAGCCATATCCTATCAATACTCTGTGGAGTCGACTAGAGTTGTTTTTTGTCAAGATGCCGCCACGGGAAGAGTTGTCTGAGTTCAAGAAAGGTGTGTTGGTTGGATTGCATCTTGCCAAGGTGTCAATTAGGGAGATATCCCGTCTCCGTAACTGCTCAAAATCAACTGTAGTACGTGTAGTATGTCACTACAAGACTGAGGGACACTGTCAGAACAAACCCCGAAGTGGACGACCTACAGTTCTCACCAGCAGGGACCGGCGGGTTCTCGGCAGGGAGATTCGAAGTAACCGTCAAACATCCATGGATAACATCGCTAATCAGTTTAGACAAGCCACAGGTGTGGCCGTTTCGACCAAGACTCTTCGTATCGAGGCCCATAAGTTAGGTTACACTGGACGTTCGGCGGCCCATAAGCCTTTGATTACGAAAACCAACAAGAAAGCGCGCCTTCGATGGGCCAAAGACCACCGTACTTGGACTCTGGATGACTTTAAACGCGTCCTTTGGAGTGACGAGTCACGATTTACCCTTTTCCGTTCCGATGGACGTGTTTGGGTATAGCGTTTACCAGGAGAGCGCCTTTTGCCCGAGTGTGTCGTCTCAACTGTAAAGTTTGGTGGAGGAGGATTGATGGTATGGGCCTGTTTCTCCTGGTATGGGGCTGGCCCACTGGTGAAGGTTGATGGTGTGATGAATGCCGATAGATACTGTGATATTCTCGACAATCATGTCCTTCCTACCTTGTGGGCAACGTACGGTATAGATGATTGCTGGTATCAAGACGACAACGCAACATGCCATGTTGCAAGGAGGACTCTTGATTGGTATGTGAACAACAACGTTAAACGCATGGAGTGGCCGGCTCAGAGCCCTGATCTTAACCCAATTGAACATCTCTGGGACGAATTGGACCGTCGGTTGAGGGCCTGCCCCCCACTCCCCAAAAGCAAGCCTCAGCTATGGAACTTCCTGTTAAACATTTGGAAGGAAATTCCTCTTGCCACTATGGCTAATTTAGTGGAAAGCATGCCCAGAAGGGTTGCAGCTGTGATCGCAGCCAAAGGAGACCCTACCTCCTATTAATTTTAATAAATATGGGTTTATGTCGTTATCGTGTCGTGTCCCGTCACTTTCTTCCACATAGTGTATATTGCCTGTGCCATTCCCCAATTTTTTTTTTCTCTTGTAGTAGTTGCTACTTTAATTAAATGAAGTAATTAATTTTTTATTTATAATAGCACAATACTTTTAATAATGCATACTGAAACATAATCAATGTACTTCTTTTTGAAAACTTTTAAGATTTTGATGATCAAAAAAAGGAACATGTTCCTATTCTAATTCATTAAGAAAGTATTCAATTAAATATTAGGAATTATTTTATTCAATGTATTCTAATTCATTGCCAATCAAAAGATTATAACTTTTGTTATTGATGCTCTAGCTCGGATGCAGAGTCTCTATGTAAAATTATTATTTTTATGTATTCTTTAATTTAGCAACAAGAGTCTCAACTCTGGTGGCTATCAAAGATTCTAGACGTTGACGAATGTTTATTTCGTTAAGTATTTTTAGAATTGCTGAAAACGTGATCAATTTTAAAATTGCGCTCAAGAAAGTGCATTTACTTTTGGAGTTCGTTAAAATGCTTAAACGTGTCTCGTTCAATATATCCATGTGAGCAAACATTTTCAGGTTGGAATATTAAAAAATCTAAAAATAGATACCATTTGTCATATTAGTCCTTCTCTTGGTCTGTGCGATAATCAAATACTCAAACACACTAAATAACTGAAACATTGCCCATTATTTTTTTTTTATAAATGCATAAAATATCAATTGAAAGTTCTCAGAAGTCTTGGTATACCATCTTTAAACGAACCATTTTAAAATGAGTTAGCTTTTGACGAGATGTTTTTAGTCATGCCACAACGTTTATTAAAGATACGATGACCTGATGATTCATAAAGTGTTAAGGCGATAGATGTTGAAATTATTTAATCCTATACTAATTATCTATATTGTTTTTAGAGATGTTTTTATTAAACGAATTAAAAGATACTAATATTTGACTTCGAAACTAAAAGAAGGTTAAAATGTTTGACTTTAAAACTAAAAGAAGGTTAAAATGTTTGACTTTAAAACTAAAAGAATTTTATTTTTGAAGTCAAATATTTTAATCTTCCCTTTGTAAAAATATTTGAATTTCTTGGAAGCCTTCTTTTTTATTTTAAAATAACACTCATTTTACAGACACAAATTATTAAACAAAGATAATTCTATTTTGACGCTATCTTATTAAAAATACAAAAAGTACAGTTGTATGAATCTTATGTAGAATTTTTTATTATTTGTTTATATATTATATACATAGGAATTGTGTTGTTCAAGAGAAATAGAGTTTCTATTTTTTTCCAAGCACAAAATAATAATTTATCACTGTAGATTGCTTTAATCTCGGAAACCAGAAAAGAAATGATTTTTTTTTCGCAGTTCTAAAATTATGAAGTTTATTTGAATAGCTAATGAGTTATAACATTTGAACATAAATATTTTTAACCTGGGTTATTCTTGAAGAATTCCTTATTTTGTACTAATTCTTTTATGATGCGTTTAGAATTTATCTTTCCAATTTTAGAAAGAAAATTCTTTCTTTTCCCTAAAATATTTGGAATAAAACCTAGTGTTCTGCTTTATATCCTTTGATGTCTCTGTACTTCAATGAAAACTCGAGAATATACAGGCCGTGTAGCGATAGATTTACAAGGGAATTAAGATAACTAAGCTAAAGACAAACTTTTCTAGATGAGAATTTATATTTTATTGTTATTAATGATGAAAGATTTTTCTAGAGAAAACAATCAAAGAAATTCAATGCCTTGAACATTTTATATCAGAAAATCTTAAATGCTTTTTAATTTATTTAACTGGTCCAGAATTTCTTGTATTTATTATTATTATCCACAATATTTAAAATATTGAAATTAAATAAATAAATATAAAAGTATTTAATACGACATTTCTCTTTGTATTTCCGTAAATAAATATTGTATACCCATGCATACAAAACATCCAGAAAGCAGGGATTCGTAACAAATAACCTACAATTATAAAAAATTTAGAAAACATTACGATAATTAAACTAAAATCAAATGTCTATATTTCGTAAATATGTGTTTAAATTTTAATTATATTTATAGTAAAAGATATTTAAAGAGACAGACAATGATGAATGTCTTGATTCAACATTTCAATTTTATATCAAATAGTTTTAGAGGATTATTTTATTTATTTAATAAATTTCAATTGTTTATTAAATAGGTTCAGTTACTTATAAAATAGGTGAAAGCAATATAATGTTCTGTCTTAACCTATTTAAAGCAAGAAATTTACGAGCATATTAAATGACTCAGTCGAAATAATTTATTTGTTTTTTTAAAATTGTAATGTTGCTTAATTTTATGTTGTGAAACAAGAAGTAGTAACTGAATAGACGAAGAAATTCAATGCTATCTTTTATTCAACATTAAATTATTATCAAAAATAGTTTTTGATTGTTTTAAATATTTTTTAGTGTATCGCAAATTCCCTGCTTCAGATATTTATTAAATATATTATAATAATGCATTACGGGAAATTTATGAGTGAATTCAGATAACTCAACTAAAAAAATGTTTTTTAATGTATGTGCATATTTTATTCCTAGGTTTTAGAAAGAAAAAAGGGATTTATTAGTCAATAAAATTCTGTATTACGAATAATGAAGTGCTTATATTTTTTCTAAAATAGTTTTGTTAGCTTTGCTGACCACTTTTATTTTTTTGATGACTGAAATTTTTATTTTGCAACTTTTTTTATAAGAAAGCTAAAATTATTGAAATTAAACAAATAATTCTTTCATAAAAACAAAATATTAACATTTACATGTAATATAATATATTCTGCCACTTAATAAATTTTCTTCGAGAGAATAGTTCATTTTAGATATCTGTCGGAAAATCATAACATACTCAAATTTTTCTTACAATATTCAGTAAAAAAAAAAAAAAAATAGTTGGTTTTTTTAACATAATATCACTGGAAAAAAATGTACGATAAATAAATTCTACGCAAGTTTTTTTTTTAGTGAAGTGATTTATTGGTATTATTTCTGCTCACCTTACTTTCGAAATATTTATAAGCCATGAAATAATGAAATATAGCTCTGACAAATTTCACATACGTTAAAAATGATTTTAATAAATAAGATAGCTATGTTTAGGTGCACCGTCCCAATTTTGATTTTTTTTAATTCAAATTATAGCTATTACTGTCAAATATATAGCTATTAATCATTTGTATATTCAAAACAAAGATTTAAAGTTGTATTTTCAATATTTCACAAGTTATTTTTATTGGAGATGACAAAATTTAAAGGGAAACGTGGTTGTGGAATTTGTTCCCTTAATAACATAATTTTATTCTTGTTGATAAGAGAGTATAAAAAAAAAATGTAATCACAACAGATCGTTGTTCACGCTGTGAAGCTTGTTCTTAATTTTTGAGTAAAGTTTATTCAAAACATACCATCGGTTACTACAAAAGTGTATCTTTTTATCCTTTCATTGAGTTTGTTTTTAATATTTCGATTAGTCATTTACTGTTGTTTAGCTTATTTTTTATTTCTATTTGCAATATGCCAAGATCAAAACAAAAATATGTGGTTGTGAAAAGTAAGCTTTGAAGCGATGGGATTCAAATACAAAAATGAATGTAATTATTTCTGAAAGCCTTCCATATAATGCTGAGAATAAACAGAAAGATAAATCTTTCAGATGATCCCAAGAATCTTACATTAATAATTTACCTCATAAAATAAACGATGCGAGTGAAATTCCAAATTATGAATTGTAAAAATGACAATCTCTCCAAGTTGTTTACAAATCTGGTATGCTGTATGGAATCTGGCATGTAAGAGTTTTTTTTAATGTGTTGTTTTAGGAGGAAATATGCATTTTCCCACATGTTAAAAATTGTATGTTATGTATGTAGACAACTGGAAAATGAAACATACACCTCAACAAAAATCATTGTAATGAAAGCATGGCAGTATGTGTAAATATGCAAATTATGACCTAGATGAAAACTTCGTCAGAATATTGTACATGGTATACAAGCCATAAAAATTCATGCAGTGCCAATCATCATGTATCTTCATGTTCAATGGAAATAATAACAGCATGTGACTTATGGCAAGATTACAAAAAATTACGGTCCACCACACTTTAAGGTTTGAAAGAAGAAACTATTAAAAAGCGTACACGATATTATCAGAATGCTATTTTTAGAAACAAGGTGATATCAATTCAATTAAAACTGCCATTTATGCTACACTGTTGCACTGCAGTTCTACTGATATAAAAAACCGCAACATAATAAGTGCCTTTCTGGGAAAGTTCTTTGGTGTTGCTGTGGAAAGCCACTTGGTCCACATATAACTCTTATAAAAACACCCATTAATGAAAATTATGCCAATTTTTCATTGATGGGTATTTATGCGTCATTTGAACTTCTTGAAACGCTTGATACAGAATTCAAACGAAAGTCTATATAGTGTGATATGGCGCAAATATTTGAAAGAAGCTTCTGCTTCGCTCCACTGCGTTAACACTGCTGATGCAGTTTCAAAACTCATTCTAGGAACTTTTAACTCATTACAAAGTGTACAATAACATTCCATTCTTTTTTAATTGACTGTCAAGATACTTAGATTAGATTATAGGCAAAGGAAGAAACTATTAAAGACGAGAAGAAACGACGAGAGTACTCTATTTTTGAAATATAATATAATATGCCTGAATCTTTTTCATTAATAAAGCCATATTTTAAAATTTTGTCAGAGTATTACTGTGCCCAAAAAGTAAGAAAAATTTTTTTTTTCAAAAGCTCTTTATTTATTATTCCAAATTTATTTCATCGACTTCAAAGTAATCCCCTGCGGACACAATGCACTTACGCCAACTTTTCTTCCAATCCTCAATGCAAGCTAAAAAGTCATCGGCAGGGATGGCCTTCAAAGATCGCAGCGATTCACGTTGAATCTCTTCAATCGACTCAAAACGGTGTCTCCGGAGTGGTCTTTTGAGTTTAGGGAATAGCCAGAAGTCACACAGTGTGAATACGGTGGTTGTGGAAAGATATGAGTTTCATTTTTTGGTGAAAAAGTCACGAAGAATCAATACAGTGTGAGCTGGTGCATTCAGGGTTTCGGTACCAATCGAAATTTGACGCGTTTGACGCCCACAATGGAATTGATAGATTCTTTTGAAATTTCAACATCACCAGCAAGGTCTCTAATTGTAAATCGACGGTTTGCCAGCACCAAATCTTTAATTTTTTAGATGTGAGCTTCGTCGGTTGAGGTTGAGAGTCAACCAGAGGATTCTTCGTCTTCAATGCGTTCTCTGAATTCTTTGAACTGTTTATACCACTTCTAAACATTTCTTTCCGATATAGGAATGCTCACCGAATGCTTTCTGCAACATTCTATACGTTTCCGCAAACAATTAATGCAAATTCTTTGCTCAATTAATTCAGACATTTCAAAAATCACCGGAATCAATTTTAGCGTCTCACAAAACCAAGCGTAACTCAAACGCTACTGAATATTTTGACGTCAAATTTCACACAGATGTCAAGGATAGTGCCAGTAACCTAAAAAAGAAAAAAAAATGAAATTCCATATGCCCCGGGAATTTTAAAATGAAATTTGGTTTTACTTTTTGGACACAATAGTATTTCACTTGTCAAGTATTTCACAAATAAAAAGTACAATGCAGATTTTTCTCGTTTTTTCATTTTTCAAAAGAGTTTTAAGATTATTAATTTTTGGTATTTAAATAATATATATGCATGCATAAATTATTTCTTGCTTTTATTAATGTGACAGGTAGTGCTTTGCACTTAATTTAAATTAATTTGTTGTAGGTTTTTTTTTTTCCAATATTTATTTTTGCAATCATTTTTTTTTCATGCTACTATTAAAACACTCCAAGATAATCTGTATTATAGTTTTATATATACATAAATTTATCCTGTTCTTATTATTGTATGTATAAAATGTATAGGATTGTAATTTAAGGAATCCTTTTTCACAAATAAAAAATTTAAATGTCTTGTTTTCACATTCATTTTTTCTTCACTTGAATATTTTGAAATTCTTAAGACTTCTTTTTTTGTATTTGACGTTGGCATTTACAATTTTTTGTAGTTTTTTTATCGTTATGGCATGGAATTAGCTTTGCGCTTTTAGTATTTTTTTCATTAATAAAATTATATGAAGGAGCATTAATTTTCATTATATATCACAGTAAAAAATTTACAATAAATCTAATTTTAAATGTATCTAAATATCTATCCATAGAATTGTGTAATATAGTTTAGTAAATGTAAAAAAATAAATTACGTAAAATTGTCATTATTTTAAAAAGCTTTAAGAATTTAAAAAATTCAAAATATTTTTTAAAATTTAATTAAATGTGTAGTTAAAAAAGATATTTTTTAAAGTGTGTTTTTAAAAAGAATATTGAAAAATAATACAGTCACAACATTTATGATTATAATAAAAATTTTAAAAAAATATTGAATTAATTAATTCTGTAATTTCACAATATATTATTTATATTTGATTAAATTTAAGTTTCTCTTTTAAAAAAATTTCTGTTTCTTTATTTTTTCTATACTACAAAAAAAAAATCTATACATATTCTTATGAAAACAAAAGATATTCCTTAGCATTAACAATTCTACATACTTCATTATTGTTTTAATAAAATATTTATATTATTTTACAACAAAAATTATTTATTTGTAATATATTGTAAAATTTGACAAGCTCACTGTGCTCTCTGGTGTTGCAAAATTGTACTTGTCTAGGATTCTTATTTTCTCTTTTGATTTATGAAAAAGCGCATTTGAATATGTAATTCAAAAACATAACACCTATTGAAACATCGCCTATATTACTTCTTTTCATTTTTTTATTCTCAAGATTCCGGCACCTCAGTATTTCGAAAATATTTTCATCAAGTTTTTTTCGCTATTTAATTCGATCAGATTGAAATAATTTTAATATTATAATTTAACAATTTAATTATTTCTTTGTTCAAAACATTATTTTAATTATTATGTCAACGACTCCTTAAATGGCTAATACATTTTCTAATAATTTAAGTTTCTGGAAAAATTTGATAAAAAGAATATTTAATGTTATGCAATTGAAATGGAAAAAAAAATTCTGAATAAACTATGATTTATGATGCTTTTAATTTTCGTTTAAAATAAAATAAAATTAATAATTGCAGCAGTTCTAATTATAAAATTTTTTCTGTTTTTTATTTCATCTGTTTTTTATTTCTCTATATTTCTTTGTCTTTTAATTATATATTTATTACTATTCTATATGATTATTTTCTTAAATTTACTGTTAATCCATCATTTTCTCATAACTGTTTAATTCTGGAGTATCAATCTTTTCTACTTTATTTATATGAACCAATATTTCTCGTGCTTATCTTAAATAAAGAGTATTCTTTGCCATTCTTTAAAGATTTTAATAAGAGCAAATGAAGGGATCTTGGATATTATTTTTCATACACATTAAAATAAAATGTTTACTTATATTTGCTTTGCTATCGATTGTTGGTAGTATAAAATGTAGTGGGGAATTTGGAATTGTTCCAACTGTTTTTTGGCTTGTATGCATGACCAGAATCAAAATTAAGAAAAACTTAATCTCTGTAGCATCACATAGCAGCTTTTATTGCACAACTTGGCAAAAACTTAGTTTTTGATATCTTATCTATGAACAATCGCATGCCCGATTACTTTTCCTTGTCTCTTTTTTCCCCAATTGTGTTTTTCTGAACACTTTATTTCACTCTTTAATTTCAATACTGATAAAAAATTTTATAGCCTATACAAAGTTGCAGTATTAATTTTAATTTTTCATGCCTTCATTCAGAATATTTAAAAAGGAGTTTTTTGAAAGAATAAGGGCTCAAAAAATTAAAAGAAATTCTCTATATAACTCAATCACGTTAATGCCTTTCTCTTCTTATTTTTTGCTATATATAGTCAGGTCTTAAAACGACGGACAAAGTAAAAAAAAAGAAAAAGAAACTTTTCACAAAATATACATTCAATAAGCTAATAGTTCGAGAAAGTACAATGAATGACTAATATAGAAAATAAAGTGTCAAATTGCATTTTTTATTCTCCAGATAGAAACGCAATTCGAGCAATATGAGACCCAATTACTGGGAGGTCATTTTTATTAATATTCTGTGTGTTGTACAAGAAAGTCAAAAGATGCTCAACGTCGTGTTCCAATGCAGTGAAAAACAACCGAAATATGTAAATTATTCAAGACTAAATTTACTAAGTGAAGTATGAGTTTAAGTTTTTCAAATATATTTTTCCATTGTTTCACCTAATTTGATAAGGGTTTTATCATATCTAGGATTATTTCATCTAGGGTTTCGGTACTTTTATTGCCGTCACCTACAATTGCTGCCATAAGCTCACTTAATATGGAAAATTACTGTTTCAAAAGAAATAGTTTTTCAAAAAAAAAATTATTCATTCAAATATATACAGTAATTACTACTTTTATTTAAGATCATATTTTTATTTTTTTAATAATATATTATGCATTTCTTTAAATAACAAAGAGAATGTATTGTTACATGAATAACACCTGATGTGACCATTATGATATTGTGTTTTTATGTGGGCTGTTATTATAATCTTCAAGGCAATCATTACAGATACCTTTTTTGGTCAAATTAAACTAATGATGTCGTCTAGATACTAAAATAACCAGCTGCTATCTCGCATCGTAAATTCATTAGAACCCTAATAGTAAACGCCGAGAATATGACGCAGAGTTGTAAAAGTTAATAAACGTCATAAAAATACGTCAATGCGTTGTTGAAAAATAAATATATGACGCAGAGATATTAATTTTATCCACAACTAAAATAGAGATTGGTTCATGGCAAGACTCAAGTAAGCAACAAGATTTATGTTTATATGAATCATTATGGAATATTTATCATATGAAACTAATCTTTAAATAAAGATATGAAAATAGCAAATACTGCTCGATATCATAAGTTCATTAAAAACTTTAACGGACAAATAAATATTTCCAAATTAATAATATCGAGTATTATTTTAGAAAATTGTTAATTGGGTAAGGTCAGACAGCAGACTTATCCTCTGTCTCTTGATGCGTTGTAGAATGTATAAAAAATTATATTTTTTTGTGTGAAAAATATCTTCTGTTATAAATACAAAGCTTCTTGTTACCATCAAATGAAATCAAATCTTCGTTAATCAATAAGTAATAGTATAGGGTTGTTATTTGACAGGAATTTTATTCTTACAAAAATATGTTTTTAGTAATGTTTGTAAAAATATATGATTTTAGATTGAAATGAAACATATATTTAAAATTTATTCGTTCTTTTCTTCATTTTATGAATCTCGCTCTATGGAAATAGATTGATATTAATTTTATTCTGAAAAAAATTTTTTTAGCTCTTTTTCATTTGAATATATCTGTAGATGAATTTGGAATAGTCATTTAAAACTTTATTTCTCCTTGTCTTTATCTTATAAATCTAAAAATGTCAATCTGTATTTATTATTATGTTATTTTAACATTATATTCTAGTATATTATATACAGGCATATTCTAATATTTATAATATTAGAATATGCATGTACATAATATAGAATATAATGTTAGGATAACATAATCCAAGTGCTGAGAAAATTGAATTCTAGTTTGGTTAAAATTCTGTAATGTTAAAATTTCTTTTACTGTTTAAGAAACTAATTTTAAGATTTATCTAGTATGCAATTGTTACTTATTAATAGTATTATAGTACTAGTTAATTAGTAATATAATTCTAGTTATTATATTATACTAAATCCTTAATAAATGTAATCGAATGATAATGCTCAAATACACAATATTACTTGCCAATTAAGTTCATTCTAATGTGTATCAAAAGTTAACTTTTCTATCGTTTTTAACTTACATTTATTAAATTCTTTAGAGACTCACACCCAATTCTGAAAGTAAATTTGACAACATTAATGTTTAAACGAACACAAAAAAACTAAGTTTCAAAACTTAGTTTTAATAAAGTTAACATATATTTCTCTAGATACTTTACCCTACAATTTATAAAGCTCTAACCCTAGCTCAAAGAAATGTCACCAAAGCCATTGATCAATTCCATTTATATCTAGGCACATATAGATATCGAGTAATGGAATTCTGCCATTGATTTTTGTCAAACGCTGACAATTAATATGTCATTTCGTCTTCCATCCGATATTGGATGCTGGGCCATTTTGATATCCCTTTCACAAAGACCTTATCACCCATCTAATTGCTCGCCGCAGTTCAGATAATCTCAAAGTGACTGGCACCGATTAAATCTGAATTTAGACGCTACCTGTCACGCTCAATTTTGGACATAGAATTGGATATCCCCTTTACTATGGGTGAAAGATTATTAATTTTAAATTGATCCAAAACATTTATTTACATATGTAATATTCTATAAATCAAACAGTTATCTCTTTTTATGTTGTTAACTTATGTCTTAATTCCCTTCTCAATTATCTTAACAATGTTTAGTATTTCTGTTCTAATTTAATAAATATTTTATATTTCTTTAAAAGATACTTACAATTTAGTAAAATTAAAACTCAAATTTGACGTGAAGGGAATTTCATGAATATCCGTCATCGTCACGAGAAAATAGTAGAATTGAAGTCAATTTGTTTTTTCTTTTATTTTCCAATGACATCATTTCAACTCATATGGCAGATTCCTTATCATTAACACCCTTCTAAGTCTATTATACTAATCATTTGTTATTTGTTCAGAACTTATAAAATATTTTTAAATTCGATTTCTTTACACCACGATTTCTCTGTATTTTGGAAAATTATTTATATACCTATATCTAAATCTATCTTATATTAATTTATCTATCATCCATTAATTTGCCTTTAATATATACATACTTATTAGGGACTTTTTCTATGATTTGTTTTTTCTGTCGGGTTTAATGTATCACAAAAGATACATAATTATTCTTTTTGCTTTAAGAAAAACTTTAAAATTTATACTACTAATAACAGTTATTATAAGCTCAAATCGCAGTATTATTTTGGGGGAAAGAAAGAAAATCTCTCGATGTGATTTTTGATAAGCTGAACTCGATGTTTTATTTAATTAAAACAGCGTTAAGTTACAAGCTATGCTTCCTGAAAATAGCACAATTTGGTTTCAGCATCTCAAATGCCATCTTCAAGATAATACGACTTTTATAAAAAATGGGCCTTTATTATTGTCGTGTTGCATAATTTAATTAAAAAAACATTATATATATCATAATGTTTACAGCTGACTTCGAATTGTATGCGTATTTCTCCATTTTATAAGTAGCTCAATCTTCATAAACTTGTCATGTTCACAATTTTGTTCAGAAGCACAAAAATATTGCGCTGTATTAACTGCATTACTTTCTTTTCTCATTTCTTAGTGAACACAAATTTTGAAAATTCCAAGAGACACTAGCTCTCTTTTTTAGGAAAATATTCTCCTGCCAGATAAAAGCAAAGCCACAGGTATTCCATCAAATTTTCTTTTTTCAAGAAAAACACGCGAATTTTTATCCCCCTGTGAGATATAAACCCTTGAACAAAACACAGAAGCAAAAAACTTTCTCTACATCCCGTAATGAAAACAAATTATTGTACAGCCTGAAAGTTGTCTTTCCATTTATGGAAACGATCGACTTCAGAAAACAACACATTTACGATATGAATCTTTCGGCGTATTACTGATGTTACTTGAGAAGTACATGGCATATGATCAAGCACTCGGAGATAATACTTAGAATAGAGCTTGGCACACATGGGTGTACTTTAAACTAAAACGGTATTCCTTCAGCTAAATTGTTTACGTGATATGTCTTAAGATTGTTACTTTGTTCTCATCTATATTTTAAGCCAGTATCGTGCTGATGTGTGATATAGACTATTTCCTTCAGCACTTTTATTGACGGATTATGTTTTCTATTGTTATTATTGATGATGATGACGCTGAATATATGTGAACTAAATTTTACATTAAACTAAAATATTGAAATTGTGTTATATTTTACTTTTCATCACGCGAGATAGTATAATAATGGGATTTAAAAAGTTATTTTGATTTTTGGTTAAGATTTAGTAAAGTATATAGAGTAGGAGACTTTTGTTTGAAAATATTTATTT
Source organism: Caerostris darwini (assembly GCA_021605075.1). NCBI lineage: Eukaryota > Metazoa > Arthropoda > Arachnida > Araneae > Araneidae > Caerostris > Caerostris darwini. The sequence continues at coordinate 1,214,022 of BPLQ01008169.1, forward strand.
TAATTTATATTTAAAACTAATTGTACCGTAATAATATATTATGGTTAGAATTTTCTTTCGCAATTCTAGTTAGTATTTTTTGTTGGTTTGAAATTTACTTGTGATTTTATTTCTTATAATATTAAAAAGTATTGTTTGATGCGTTTTACATTTAATCCTTTAAGATTATGTCATTATAAGGACGACGGAAGCAGGTCCTTATTCCAGGCAGCAATTTTTACATTTTTGCCATACATTTTAGCCAAAAACTACTAAACCTTTGGACTTCAAGATTAGCGTATTATATGTGCCTAGATGTATTAACTATAATTATTTTTCCAAAAAGTAGTGATTAAAATTTCTTTCGTACATAAAGATGAAGGATTTTAGTAATTTTAAATAGCCTCCACAGATGGCTGCATGTGACAATTTGTTTCAAATAAATGTGATCCTTCTCGAACTGAATTCTGGGAAGAGGAGGAAAGAGGAAGAGGATAACTTATTACAGGGGCCGGTAACCTGCGGCTCTTTGGATGGGAAGCAGCGGCTCTTTAGTTCCATACGCAAATATTATTTATTTTATAAAAAAACATTTAAAAATCGTTCTGAATCGATTAACGAGGATTAGGCACCGATTCTATCTCTCAGCCACTTGTATTCGCTTTTCACCGCACCCCTCCCCCGTGACACGCGTCGTCACTGTCATCAGTCCATCGGAAGTTCTCGAATGACGCCATCGTCGGATGTTTCTACGTAGGTTTTAATTCGCTTTCGACGCAAGACAATTTGGCATCTTCATGAGCTGAATCTAAAACTGCAAGGAAAGGGAAACCCGGCCTATGTTTTGGTAGAAGAATTGGTTTGTTTTGAAGAAAAATTAATTCTTTTTGCAGAATATATTCAGAGCGGTAAATTACTTCATTTTCAATTTCTAAAGCAATATCGCGATAAAACCAGTGTAGCTGTTGACACGAGGTACTTCAGCACAGTTATAAAAAAAATTAAAGATGAATTTGCTGACAGATTTGAGAAATTCAAAACCACTCTAGCATTCATAGTAAATCCTCTCAACACAAATAGTAACGAAATCCACATTGAGCCATTTGGAATTGATACTGGATCTCTAGAAATGCAATTGTCGATTTAAAAAGAAGCTTTGTGGAGTGGAAAATTTACAGAGTTGAAAAGCAAGTTGCAGGAGTTGGAGGTCCAGAAATGTATGTACGTAACGTAACAAAAGTGGACAGATTTAAAAGAAATGCCGCGAGTTGAGGCACTTATATTCGACGCATGGAATAGTCTTCCAGATTGCTACAGTGAGGTGAAGAAGTTGGCATTTGGAGTGCTGACTATCTTCGGATCGACATATTCGTGCGAGCAAGCGTTCTCTTGCCTGAATATAATTAAAAGTAAAGTAAGAAGCCAACTAACAAATGAATATTTAGAGTCGTGTTTGAAACTTAAAACAACAAGTTATGAGCCAAACTTTTTAAAACCATGCAAAGCCAACGCTCCCATTGAATTCGTTTGCTCAAATGTATGTTATTATTTTTTTTTATTTTAAGTACAAGTTACATTGTTTAGTAAAGATTAAATTTTCTACTTGAATAACCATGCAAAGCAATCGCTCCCATTGAATTTGTTTGCTCAATTGTTTGTTATTGAAGTACAAGTTAGTGTTGTAAGTAAATGTTTAATTGTTTTAATTTTTTACTTAAATAATAAGTAATTATCTAATAATGCCATATATATATATATTATCTAATTTGTTGTGAAAAAAATTATTTATATATGAATAAATAGATATTTTTTCTTATGAATAAATATATTTTTTTTAATCAAAAAAAACTTTATTTATGCGTGTACTATTTATTGTTGGCAAGAAAAAATTTTGTGGCTCTTTAAAAACTTTGAAATTTTGTAAATTGTAATTTTTGACTCTTCCAATTCAAAAGGTTGCCAACCCCTGGCTTAGGAGGATGTTTATTTTAATGAATCTTTTTGTAAATATGTAAATAGAGATTATGAGCATTAAAGAAAAAGAAAACAGAGAACAAACAACCCACCGAACATATTTAAAATTCTCCTTGACACCAAGATCACCCTTCTATATAAATGGGTGGTCTGACCGCGATTAGGTCGTTTGACTTGAACTGCTGATTTGTTTTGAAGTAGCTATCCTCGAGTCAACTTGATATAGAAAATTTTAAAAGCCCTATAATTCATATTTCAAAAGTTGAAAGACATCTTCTCTTATAGTAGATGCTGCAAAAGGTGAAAGCCGTCCTGCTGTAGAATTGTTATCCCAAATCGAAAGCCTCCCTAACAAAGTCTCTGAAACGTTGCTAATGTTTCAAATCACGAGTACAAAGTCCTGATTATTTTTGTGGTCGACACTGTTTTTTATTTGTATATATATTCAGTTGAAAGTCCTGTACTTCTTATATTCTGGGCGTTTATATCATTTTTGTTTTTCCACCAAAACGGTTTCTGGTTGCTTTACAAGTTAAAATTACAGATAGATATTTTCAAGTTTTTAAACTAATAATAACTAGTTTTATGTTTTCTCGTAATGAAGTTAAATATATTTAATATTGTTGTGATTTTTCTTAAAAATGAAATTAATTGTATATAAGTAAAAATATTATTTTCATTGAGTTTAAATTCAAAATATTCTAGAAAGAAAAGATATATTAGTTGCTATTTTTTATTGTTGTTTTTTAACAACAATAAAAAATAGCAGTCACAATTGAATTTCAAACCAACAAAAAATACTAACTAGAATTGCTAAAGAAAATGCTAACCATAATATATTATTACGGTACAATACTAGTTTAAAATATAAATTAAAATAAATATTTTTAAACAAAAGTCTCCTACTTTATAGGCTTTACTAAATCTTAACCAAATATCAAAATAACTTTTTAAATCTCTTTATTATACTATCACACATGATGAAACTAACATATTGTTGCTAAAACATTAATATTTTTATTGGTTTTTCGTATCTTATGTACTTGAATAATTTATTATTAATATCCCACATATTAATGATATCTTTTTAAGAATTTTTAGTTTCCTATTAGTCAAATTGGCTTACTTGAAATTATTACTGTTAAATCTAAACAAGAAGAAATAATTGATGAGTTATTTGTCCTTGAATGCCATATCTTCCTCTAATGGTTGAATCGAAACAGATATTGAATAACTTGTAACACAACTAGATTGTGCGTATAAGAAATTCGTCAAAGATAGGTTTCTGTTGCCTACTGCTGTCACCAGTTATTACAGTTCAACCTTATTCTTACAGTTCAGCTGCTTATATCTGTTCTAGAGAAGAATTAGAAACTACGGAGTTATTGAACCGTTTTTAGTTTTACTAATTGTATCTAAAAATATGTTGCGTTTTAATTTGTGGGTTGAAAAAGGATTAGTAAATGGAACTTTGGGTTACATAGAGATATTATCTTTGGTCATAGATATTATCTATGAAGAAAGTCCACCTGATCAGATGCCAAGAGTAATAATAGTTGAATTAAAAAATTACACACACAAAACTTATGAAAATAGTGATTCTATTCCAATTTCACTAATTACGAAATTGAGGGAGAATAGGAAGGTTAATTGCTCGAGAAAACAATTTTCACTACAATTAACTTTTGCTGTTCACAAGGCTCGAGGGCTGACTCTGAATTAAGCTTTTGTGGATATTGGATTTGCTGAGAGAAATTTATATCCATGGGATGGATATAATCGCATTGTTCAGAAAATATTACAAAGTTTAGCATTCAATAAAAATAATTCATAATTTTAACTCCTTCTTTGCTGAAATTATTTTTTATAATTATTCTGTAATTTTTTATATTAAAAATATAAATAAAGCAATTTTTATATTTACAAATACTTGTTTTTTTTTGTATAAGATTTACCAGCTCCTCATACTAGCCGAACTTTACGAGAACTCCACTACGAAAAAAAATTAATATATCTAAATGGGTTTTTTTAAAGTTGGAATAGTCCTCACAAAGTCTTACTTTGAACTAATGGGTTTCAAACAAAAGATATTGAGCAGGAAGGGAAGCTTTAGAGATGGCAAATAATGTTAATAGAATTTTGTATAAAAAACTGGCAAATATAGGATATAAAACCTTATTTTTTTTCTATTTTTAAGAAATACAATTAAGTAGAAATATTTAATATTTTTCTTATTACAAATAAATTTTCACTAAGAAACAAATATTATTTTATTACATTGAATTATTCAATTGATGGCTCCTATGGTACAAACAAATATTATATATTTATACGTAAGTAACTATTATACAAAAAAATAGCAAAAATAGTTTCCTGTAAATAGCACCGATAAACATTTTCTAAACACGACACAAAAAATGTTACTTATTGCGAATAAATATTACTTGCTTTATTTTATATTGCATTAATGAATATTATTTTAGAAAAATGACAGAAAAAACCATTCCAAATACCAAGAGTACAAATAACATTATATCCGACAATGCTGACTTCATGTAATGATCTTTTATAAGATAAAACTTCTTTCCATAAATTATTTGCAGAACTTGTACTTTAAAATACAATAGATTTTTCTTCCAATAAAATTCAATGTCTGAAAGATAGAAAAATGGATTTTATTGTAATTTTTTAGTGATTTGTTTGCTTAGAGATATTGTATTGAAATATGTTTCATGAAAATTTGGCCACAAAATCTTCCTATAAAAACAAAAATGTCATTTTCATAAAAGAAGAAAAACTTCATTTAAACTGAAATAACTTATTTATATATATTATATAGTATATATTGCTGTAGGTTAGTGGTGGGTAAATTGGTGCCTTTATTTGTTTCAGTGAACTGAAATATAGGAAGAGAGTAAGTGAAGGTTTATTATGAAATGCAAGTGGCAATGTGAGGCAGAATTGTTTATTAACTTGGAACAAATAGGTATTTGAACTGTGTTCTATGAATATTGTATCATAGAAGTATTTGTTAAATTTTATATATCCCAAGTGGGATAAAACAAGCTTTAGCTATTTCCAAACAAAAAGATAACGATTTTTCCTACTAAGTCGAGCTAAAAAAAGTATTATACTAAACAAGTGTTATAATCTGAAATTAAATAATATGGGTCAATTTAAAAATTATTGACATGTTTTGTAATTGCTGAGTATATTTTTGCATGTATACAGACATTCATCTTCTACTCATTGCATCGCTCTGTATTTTTTTTTCCTTCGAAATATCTCATCAATTTTGCGATGCGCTTCTTTGTTGACAATACACGATTGTACGTGCAAGAATGGAAAGTAAAACCTACTGGTTCTGCTCCACCCAGAACCAACATCAGAAGACAGACAAATTATTACATTGTTTGCTTGGAAAATGGATTTTCTCCTTTGCATTAAGCCATGTTCCTTGTGTCATCGTTGCGAGGTCCCGCCTACTTGTTAAGTTACGCTCTTAAGGAGATCATATAAATTCGAAAAACACGTTAACGTGCCATCGTAATTATCTAAATAGCTTTTAGAGAATACATAGAGACATGTGTATTAGTAACTTTCAATCAAATTCTGTCTGTTATTGTCATGTACTGTGTATATTACTAGAATTCTCTTGTCTTTACGTGATTGATGTTGTATCGAGGTTCAAATCAATACAGATTTCAAAAAATTTCTACCTCATTATTTCAGATTTTGATCCCATTTGACTCACAGGTAGCCTTCGTACAGAATAAGACAAATACACAATTTCATTAAAATATGAGATCCTATTTTGAAAATGCATTTTTTAAAAACTATCCTAAAATTGCAATGCCATCACAGATTTAAATCTTCATAAAAACCTTTTGATTAAGTAACAGTGATGAAATAGATATCATTATTTAGTATTTTTATATGTAATGCAATATGATTTTATGTAACAAAAACATTTTAAATTTGTTTGGGGAAATTTAACTGTGCAATATTTAAAAAAAGCATCTCTAAATTTTAAAAAAAAATTCTAGAAAATTATTTACAATAAAATTTAATAATGCACAATGTTTCATAATGGGATGGTAGTGGAGTTCACAGATAAAATATTTGGAAAAATAATTTTTTTCGGGGAGAAGATTTTAAAAATCATCCCCATATCTAAAAGTTCTACAATGTAATGAGCAATTTATTTCTTATTGAATTTATTACATAATGCATCTTTTACTGGTTATAATTTAGTTTGAGTTTTGATAAAATGTTTTTGTTTCTAATTATTTTAACTATGGATTAACAGCGATTCAATACATATCTAATTACTTAATTAGATCTGCATTGAATAAGCTGTGTTATTACGCATTGTTTTGGTGGAGTAACAACAAGAAATTATTTCCTGTATTTAATAAAAAAATTCACAAATTTTTATGAAAAATTAGTTCAGTACCTACATTAACAAGTAATATATTCATTGTAGAGAATTAGTGCAATGTAATTGTAAGATAATTTACTCCAACTTTTTCTTCAGAAAGCATAATGAGGCTCATTTCTGGCGAGATTAGTTAACAACTGCTAAGACGCTTAGCATACTTGCGTGGTTAACTCTTCAGCAGCGATTAAGTATGTTTCCTCAGTTTTATATGTAATGAATGTTCCGAGAACATTTTCAAATTTACTGTTGGAAAACAGAAGGGTAACTGCAGGATATTAACTGCACCATAATATATTTACTGTAACTATGTCACTTCATTTCAAATGTCTTTGTAATTTTGCTACAATTGCAAAATTTGTTGGAATTCTCAAAAATATTTTTAAAGTTTTGAATATCTCTACTTTGGTTGAAGCTTGATTAAAACTGGAAATAGCTTTGTTATTAGGATAGGTTACAGGATAAAAATATATTTCATTTCTAACATCAAATCATTTGAAAACTGTCTTTATGAAAAATCTTTTAGAATTATTGCAAAAAGAAAGATTTTTTTTATTTGAGTTCGTTCACAGAGTATATGTATAACAAAATTTTTAATTAAGTAGTTGTAGAAGTACAAAAAAACCCATTTCCTATAATATTCAAATAATACAACAAATATAGTTGAATATTTTCTGGGCAAATATGCATTGTTCAATAACTCCTCTTAATTAAATATAAAATTTTAATCTTGATGAACGATTGCTTCAATTTATTTTGTTGTTGTTTTTATAAGGAAATAAAATGTTATTGATCAAACCCAGAAGAACAACATTTTAGAGATCTATAAACTTCCACCATGCAAACATTTAACGAATCGGAGACAATTATTTTGCCATAATAGTGGCTCTAAGAATACAAGTCCCATCAAAATGTGGCTCAAAGCCAAAAGATTTAGTATTTTGTTTGACCATGTAGTCTCGAGTTCTTAATGCGATAGAGAATCCTTGGCAAGTATTCAAGCATCATTGAAGCATGACCAGAAATGTTCAGTGGCAATGAAAGCATTTTAGCTGCTTGTAATCTGTAGGTCAATAAAAATATCTACTGATATGTATGGGGTATCTTTGTCATTGAAACTATGGAAAATATAATGAAATATAAACAAACGGTGGTTTTTAAATACATACAAATTCAGACTTTATTGAATATCCTTTCAATCAATTTTATAACATTAGATGCTACAAACAATGTTAAACAAGCAATATAACAAGTTGCTTAAACAAACAATATAAGCAATATATATATATATATATATATATATATATTTCACTAGTTATTTGTACAATAATAAGGCAATTCCGTATAAATTTCAGAAAATAATAGTTTAATCAACAAATTTAAGCTAATCTAGAACAAGTTTATTTGAACCTATGGAGCATGTTTGAACATTAAGTCCAGTACCCCTTTAACAGACATTTTGTGTTGTTTAATAACAACACTGCAACAAAATATTTTTCATTAATAACTTTTGCTTGACATTTGCATTATAAAGACTTAAAGTTGTCTCGTAAAAATTCAACAATTCATTTAGTATTAACATTGTTGCTTAAAAACAAGATTATAATTAACCATAGGAACTTACTAAAAATATGACTTTTTTCTTAGGAAATAAGTATTTGTTATTTCTTCATAAATTAAAGAAATATTAATGGTTTACTTGACTGCTTACATGGAATTCTGAAAATAGAAAAAAAATTTTCCTAATATATAAAACAATAGACTATAGAAAATTATCTATTAATAGGCTTAAATTTTTTTAATAAGTAACACTACTGTTGTGATTATTTGAATAAATTGTATAAATTATTATAAAATAATACGAATTTTTCTTGCTTAACATTGACGTGAAATGTTTTTCCAGGGCAAAAGTGTGAGGTCGACCTTTTTAACAGTAGTTGTCCTCCAAGACTTTGCCATGGCAGCTCTCAGTGTGTCTCCAGTCCTTCTGTCATCTCTTGCAAAAACTGCTCTTCAGAAACATGGAGTTCAAAAATGTGTGAACTTCGAACTCGAAGTTTCGAGAAAGGAACTTACTTAACATTCCCAGCTTTAAGACAAAGACATAGGCTTCCCATATCTATGAAGTAAGATTTACTTTCTGCCATGAAAAAACCTTGCAATTGTAATCAGAATTAAGGAACAAAAACTTGAAACTCTTATTGTAGCGTTAGCTCACATACTATTCGATTGTTTGCTTTCAAAGGACACGAATGTAAAATTATTTCGGAGGCAGACCTTGACTTACGACAGGGTTACGTTCTTATATTTCCGTCGTAAGACGAGTGCTTTATTTAATTCTTAAATATTTTATTCCTGTTTGAATATTTTTATGACTTAGATTTTATTTAACTCAGTCAAGTAAAATATATAAATTAGTATATAAAAATTAATTAATATATTTTTATTACACTAATGATCAAACATAAAAATACAAAATCAGGGGATAATTTAAAAAAAAAATCATAAAAGAAAATTAAATTTAAAGTCATTTTTCTTCAATCTTATATTCCTTTAAATAATATTTTGCTTATGAAATATATTGACATTGTCTTAAATTAAACTGATGAGGGATTGGCATCATTTTATGATAATTGTCTTACTCTTTATTCCTGTACAAGTTTTTTTTTAACTTATTATTCTTTCTATATGTGTAATATTTATTTACAGATTTTTCTTGCAAGATAATTATTTTTTCATTAATCTTTACAAGAACAAAATTAGAGGACATTTCTACCTTCTTTAGGGTCTTTAATATGAAATCGTCATAAGTCGATATTTACCTGTTCTACAAATCAGTCTAAAGAAGTAACGTAATGAGTCTATAGAAATAAAACATTTAACCTTCTAATCTTTTTGCTATCCTTAAAAATATAATTTAGAATATTTTCTTTAAAATAATATCAATATGAGAATATCTACATTTGCAACCGAATCTGACGCACGACCTTAAATTTGATTTTATACATACTAAGTTTTCAGATTGATTTGGGCCAAAAGGTTACAAAAAGTAATACAGACACTTCTATTGTGAGAGCCCTTGCTCTAGAAATGTTAAACATTCTTTACCCTGATCCAGAGTGGCTCAGAATCTTTACCGATGGATCCCTCCTGTCTGATAGCCCTTACGCCTGTGCCGGAGTTTTTTCAGAAATTTTTTCTTTCTACGTCCCTGTTGGACGAGGTACTGTGTTTGATGGTGAAATTGCTGCGATTCGCACAGCTCTGTCCCAGCTGCAGTGCCATCTGGAAAAATTCACAAGAGCTGTTATCCTCTGTGATTCTAGAGCTGCTCTGTTAGCTATTGTTTCTAACAATAATCCTAAAACCCAAGACATATTGGATTGCCGTTATCATCTTGAAAACCTGGCATCACTTGAAAAAACTATAGTCCTCCAGTGGGTTCCTGCCCACTGTGGGGTTCCAGGCAATGAGAAAGCCGACTTCCTGGCTAAAAGGGGGACTTTAATCACACAAAAAATATCTCGTCCTATACCCTTCCACTCTATCAAAAATCTCATCAAAAGATCAATTAAAGTCCGCGCTCAAGAAGACCTCTATAACCGTGTTTCCCAAAGGTCCTGGAAGAATGCCATCCCAAATCTATGTAATGTTCCAAGGCGTAGAGCAGTCGCTCATTTCCGACTAGCCACTGGACATGACTGCCTGCGTAAACATCTTTACAGGCTCAAAATTGTTCCTTCCCCGATATGCACTCTCTGCAGCTCTGGAGAGGCTATGGACTCCACGCATCTACTTCACTGTCCTGCTCTGTGCAAGACTTTTCTAGCCGAGCGATATTGGGAGGGTAGAGATATGTTAGATTAATGAACTCTGTTGCAGCATGTTTTGTTGTTTTCTCTGTTCTTTTTTATTTTTCGTTGTTTTGTAACTGTTCATAATCTGCCATTAGAAATATAAAAAAAAAAGTTTTCAGAATTTTTTTTAATCGTGAAGGTCTGATCTAATGATATTTAATCAAGATCATAATTTTTGTTCAAGGAGTTTTTAAACGATCTAGAATATGAAATGTGAATAATTTTAACTTTTGTGAAGGATTTAATAACTTTGCATGTTTAGCAAATCTACAAAGGTATGTTGTGTTTCACTGTTGAAAACACAGTTCAGAATAAACAGTTTTTGATCCATTGGCAAGAAAAATGTATTTAATTACATTTATAAATGCTATCAAAATAAAATTGCAAGTATTATTATTCTAATTATTATTATTTATTTTTTGTTTTTCGCCTTATTTATTCGGAATTCCACAAGTACTTTATGAACTTGGTGGAAACATTTTGATACAACTTTCTCCTTTTTTGTTTGTTTTTCAGAGAAATTTATATTAGTTATCTGAATGGTATGTACACCAATTTTTGAATAAATTTGGAGTTAAAGAGATTTTGCAATCAAGCTTCAAACGTTTTTCTTTTTCCTATGACCACCCAGTAACTTAAGTCAAATTAATTTCATCAATTTTATTTTCAGATTCGCCACCCAAGAACGACATGCTCTTCTTCTGTATAACGGTCGCTATAATGATGAGCACGATTTTATATCTTTAGAAATAATTAATGCTCAGTTAGTATTTTCTTTTTCTCTGGGTGGCCAGATCTCGCAAGTGCCAACTTTCGTCACTGGTGGAGTTAGTGATGGCCAGTGGCACAAGGCCGAAATTACTTATTTCAACAGAGTAAGTTAAAAATTAATGCCATCTTATTTAATTGTTAAGGATATCTATTAAATACATATGATTCCCTTTAACTTCATATAAGCCGATAGAATAGTTTTGTGTGCTACTCAATGTTTGCTAAATGTTAAAAGGATAAATGCTATCAAAAATGACAAATAATCGGATGAAAAGATTTTTTTTGTTCCTATTCCTTCTTTTCCTTTTTATGCATAGATTTGACTGGTTATACAAGTCTTGGAAAGCATTAAGAAACTCGTCTTTGGAAAATGCATTTATAAGCGCTGTGTTTAAAATGCATCTGTATCTTGAAAACAGGAACCTTAGAGGTTAATCTCCAATTTAGGGTTGAAGGTTAACCTCTAGAGAGCACACTGACTTTCAGTTTGAAATCATAAATAGTCACCTTTAACTGGACGCTTTCAATGATAATTCTGTAGTTATACTCAGTTTCACATCATCTCTCAGTGACTCAAGGTCATGATGAATATCTTTCAAAAATGGTTCAGTTCCCAAACTTAAACCAGCTCATAGACATGTTGTTGCTTTGTCTTCGTATCATGCCAGTTTAAAAGGAGAACTAAAACTTTAAACAAGTGTTATACTTGGAAAAAGTATGAAATAATTTTTAACCTGTTAAAAAAAAAGCATTGATGATAGAGGTAGTCAAATGAATTTTTTTTTATTACATTTGCCTTTTCTAAGGCGATTTTAAAAAATTTCGTTTTACGACATACATTTTCTTGTTGAGATGTTAATAATAATTTGAATAAAATAATGCGAAATAATAAGAAATAAAATATTTTCAAAAGTTTTTTTGCTGTAGAAGCTATGTTATACTATTTTTAAACTTTTTTTAAAAAAGCGCCCACAGTCAATAATAAGACTTTTAATACGGCTTTTGAAATTTAAAAAATATTATCCTACATTTGATAGAATTCCTAAATAGAAATATATTCATACTTCTTTTGAAATTAAATAATCTATTAATACTGATATTTTTAGACAAGGTTAGAAACATGCATGTTTTTTGAAGAATAATTTTTTAAAGCATAGCTTAAAAACTAATATTTCGAAACAATTTTTTCTTTAAAAATCATTAGCAAATTATCAGTAAATAAACATTTTATCAAGTAAGTACATTTATTTGAAATTCATAAATGTTCCTTCGATAAAAAATGTTTAATATTTTTTTCTATAACAAAAATTTGTAAAGTTTATTTTTACAAACTGATTGAATTCTTTCTTTCCTAGACTGCAATACTGAGTGTTGACGATTGTGATGTTGGTCTTTCGCTCAAGTACGGAAAACAACTCAGAAACTACCTTTGCGCCAACGTCACAACTAGAAAATTGGAGAAAAGGTTAGTGTTTTATGAAGGCACTGAAATTTTGAAATGGCACGTATGATATACTATATACACTCATGTCCATAAATTAAGGATAATGAAGTTCAGGCAAAGAAAGAGACAGAAGCAAAACAAATTTGACTTATTTGTAAAGTCTATTTATTAAACAAAAGGTAAAGAGCAAAAAAAAAAAAATGCTATATGTTTGACATAATTAATAAAAATTGCGATTTTTACTCCCCCGAGCAAATTTCAAAAAAGAAGCTATTTACAAAAAACAGTATAACATGATTAGTATGATGGTTAATATGGAGTATGTCTCCCGGACGATGCAATACAGGCCTTACAACGCCTAGGCATGCTGAGTATCAAATTATCAATCTGATCTTGGGGAATATTACACCGTCCGGTGAGTATGCTGGCCAATCCATACGGATGATATCCTCCAATTGAAGGCATTCGTCTACAATGTTTGCACGGTGAGGACGGGCGTTGTCATCCATGAACAGAAATTCAGCACCTATGGCGCCCCGAAACAAAAGTACATGTAGTTCCAGAATGACATCCCGATAGATGAATCCTGTCATCGTTACACTCTGAACATGCAGGTCAGTTCTGGAACCAAGAATAATTTCTCCCCAAACGAGCCATCCTGCATCACCGTAACGATGTCGTTCAATGGTGTTCTCTTGGTGGTAACGTGTACCTGGCGCTCTCCATATGAAAGTCCGGCGAGAATCAGACTGCAAACTAAACCTGGACTCGTCGAAAAACATCACACCAGACCATTGTTGCGGTGTCCACAATGCATGCTCTCTACTCCAGGTTAATCGCAGGCAACAGTGAGTTGCGGTAAGTGGAACACATCTGACAGGCCTACGAGCATATAGACCAATGTGCCCTAAGCTGTACACGGTCTGCCTTGAAACGGTCGTACCGGTAGCTGAAGAGAGCTGACGAGACAGGTCTGATGCTGTGCTCCGTCTGTTTCTTTTGGCAGTAACTGCTAAATACCGGTCCTCATTCGGCGTTGTAACTCGGGGGCGACCTGTGCTGTAACATCTACTCACATTACCATCATGGAATCGTTGCAAAAGCCTGGAGATGAAACTCTGGGCGATTCCAAGTTCCTCGGATACTTCCAGCTGGGTACGTCCACATTCCAGTCGTCCGATAATTCTACCACGTAAAAAATCATCCAAATGCTTCCTTTGTGCCATAACTATACGGTTATTGCACTGAAAGGCTTTTAAAGCGCTTGTGAACAATTTTACTTCTTTGCCACCATTCTTTATATACCCCTCTCTTACACTCTCGTCATTGTGACGTGCTATCCGCGCCATCTGGTGGTTTCCCGTAATTTGCATATTCTTCTTCAAGATGTGTGTGATAATTCTACAGGTGAAATTTTTATTTTAGAGTTCAATTTCTGTGTGATTCTGAATTATCCTTAATATATGTACATTAGTGTATATGTACATCTGCAGTATCAGTTTAAAAATAGCATCAGCTGATAAATATAGGTTAGACTTTTAATCACAATGTTAAAATAAGATTAATTTAGCTTAAATGTTAGCATTGGCCTATATGAAGTTTTGTTTCTGTTGTTTAAAGTATATTTAAAGAATTAAAGCTAAACAACTGCAGAGGGATTTTTGAATAAAAATTAAACTAACAATAGAAATTCTTATAACGCATTTTACCAATCTTTCTTTGTGAAGTCTCATTGTCAATAACCTTTTGCTTCATAATATTAATGTCATGATTTTACTGAGAACACATAACATTACTATTATTGACTGTATTGATTGCATTATTATCCTGAAAAAGAACTATTGCATCTATAACTATAAGAAGCTTGCTATTCTAATGGCCTTCTTATCTTCTTTCACCGTTTGCTAGCTTGCGGGGAATTCTTTACAGTCATTACTTTGAAAAAACTAATAAATTTGCTGCGAGAATGATGTGATTGAACTGTAACATTGAACGTTGAAATTGCTTAATGGAGTTTTCTGGATTTTCTCCCGTAGGATATTCTGATGGGGGACAGTAATACCTGAAAAGTATTGCTCCCGTCTTCTTACAGGTGTGTGCAAGTGAGCAACGGGATGCACTTTGGCTCTTGTTGAATATGTTGTAACTTTTCTATGTAAAGGGTAAATGATTTAAGTTAGTAAAGGAAAAAAAAACAGAAAAAAAATGTTCAAAATATTTTACCAGTTTCCATAAAGTTTTTATTGATTTATATTCTTCTGAAAGCTAAACCTCAAGTAAATTTATTCCTTTGACTTCCATCCAAAATAAATAGGATTAAAATAGTTTTTCTTCTATAAGTCATTTTAATCGGATTCGCTCTGGATAACACAAGAGCTGAATCTGGATGATGTCTGATTTTCCCTTCCTCAATATGTATAACGTTTCCGCATACACATCAGCAGAAAGCTGTGTTTGCCAACTCCTAATAATCTGTTATAGTAAGTAGAAAGATGATATGGATGGCAGATAATCTGTTTTCATAGGCTAAATGTACCTGTTTTTGTATAGCTTTCGTGCAATTTGAACTTGTGTTTTTATTTGTTAATCATCATACCTCATCATATTCCTGCTCACATATGCTTAAAAATTCTTTTAAAAACATTTCAGGGGTTTTTTTTTTGTCATTTTTGTTAGAATACATAAATTAAAGTATTAAGTAATAGCTTTCTAATGGATTTGTGTTCCAAAAATAATTAGTATCGATTACTCGCTGATATCATTAGTTTCTTTAAAATTTTGTTAAATTTGCCGTTAGAATTGAATGGTGATCTTGGATTATGGTGGCTAGGGACGTTTCCCATTAAGAAGGGGTGCTCTTAATATTTATATTCCTACCGTAAATGTTCTCCATTTGGTAAATGCTCCCTATAAAGTAAACAGTTCTACAAGTCTAGAAATGCGAGCTGTAGAATGTTTAGTGAGAGGCTGCATTGTAAATCCATAAACAGATGGAACAAGTTCAATTCTTAAGATTTATTTAAGGTTTGCATGTTTGTGATATTGTAAGATCATTTTAGCTAAGGAACGGTTTTCAATTAGACTGTAAAAAATCATAATCGACTTAAATATCTAAGATTGCATTTTCATAACAGTATCGGATTTGAAATGGATAGAACTCGCTAATAACTTTGTAAAAAGAATATGTGACGTTCCTAATATTTTAAAGAAATATTTTGTTTCATAACGCTTCAAAAGAAAGGATTTAAAAAAAAAATGCCTTAAATACGTGTGGTCCATGTTTCGTGGGGTTTTATTTATCTTCTTTTTTATTGACCTTTTATCTCCTATAAATATTACAACTAACTGCAATAATATGAGTTTGGTCTGTTCGCCAAAAGAAATAATAAATTGAAAATTGCTTATTCTCATCCGCATTTTGTTATTATGGCATTTATTAGCAGAATTAGTATGCTGTTAAATGCTGTTTCATCATGCTCCATAGTTAGCAAATCAAGTTACTTATCAGTAGTAGTCCTTTTTAGCCACCTAATTCATTCTCGCTGTAATTATCCAGTGAGTCAGTACTTACTATATGCAGAATGTCTTCGCGCCAAGTTAATAAGCATCTAGATGGAGCAAGGTAGATGTACGCGACTCAGAATCACATAGAAAAACAGGATCTTTCTTGACCCAGTAGTGTGCACGGAAAACACCAGAAGTGAAAGGATATATGAGTGAATGTATTTGTAATAATCAATGTGCATCAATAAAAGTAACAGAGCTGAGCTGCATTCTGGGCCGTATTCGAATTGACATCCACGAGCTGTGATGCAAACCTCACATTTTCCTAAATATTTTGGGCAGGACTTGGACTTCCCCTGCAGCTGTTGTGATGTGTTCAATTAGTCCTTCAATGCTGTCAACAAGGGTATCTTGAAATCCTTCAGAAGAAGTAATCAAGACTTGCTAGGTTGCTGATCGAGCTGACCAATCCACAGGACGATCACGTCAGATCCACTGTTCACCAGTTGTGAAGTCTTAGTGGTTAAGAACGTTATAGCTGAAATGAGTGAAGACGTTCAAGACTGGTAGTACTCATTATTAGATAGACCTCTCGTACAAGGGATATGAGATTCACACCTTACACTCCGCAGCCCCATATGACAGATGTATATCGGCTGACTCAGCTTTCGTATAATCACCCCTGTTCATATAATCATTTCTGAGAAGTCGCCTATAGCCTTCATTCGTGAAAAGATTCGGGGGGGATTTAAGACCATCTAATATAAATAATAAAAAAACTGAGCTGAAGATGGGAATACTGACTATGATCTATTGTAATTTCTTGATGCGAAGTACATTCTCTGATGGGAATTGTATAATGTTTAAAGGATGATAATAAAAAAATTTTTTAATTAAAAATAATAGTAACATTTTTGATTACAAGAGGATAAATGAAAGAATAAATGTTTTTACATAAATTCGTTTTGCTCTTATTTGATATTTATCATTACTACAAATTAACTGATAGTTAACTGTTGCAATTTAT
The DNA here is from genome assembly GCA_021605075.1 of Caerostris darwini. Classification (NCBI taxonomy): domain Eukaryota; kingdom Metazoa; phylum Arthropoda; class Arachnida; order Araneae; family Araneidae; genus Caerostris; species Caerostris darwini. The sequence continues at coordinate 1,231,016 of BPLQ01008169.1, forward strand.
TAACAACTGATGACACCAATTTATCAACTTGTATAATTGCAATTTTTCAGATGCTCAGATTTCATACAGTCTTGCTATCGTTTCCTTGATTTAACTGGTCCTCTTCAAATCGGAGGTCTGCCTGCATTACAAAGTGACTTCCAGGTGCAAAATAAGTACTTCATCGGTTGCATACAGGATTTGTACATAGATAACCAGCTCGTAGATCTTAACAGGTAATGGTGATTTCTTTCATGAAAACGTTTTAACAGATTGTCTTATTACTATACATATTTTTCCACTTCTAGCTATGTAGCGAACAACGGAACAGTAATCGGATGTCCACAGAAAATTGGGTTTTGCCATTCTTCTCCTTGTAAAAATGGTGGCACCTGTTTTGAAGGCTGGGGGTCGTTTTATTGCTCATGTCCTACTGGATTCATCGCAAAAGACTGTAGTGAAGGTAACGAAGTATTTGTTATTTATTAAATATGAATTCTTGTGGTTCTTAAAGTATAAAGTAGATTTTTCCCTTTTTACTAATCAATTTTAAGTTCAATTCATTGTGGAGAATTAGCATTTAAAAAGAATAGACAATAATTAAATTCCGAATTTAGTGTTTTAGTCTATTGTGAAATATATGAAATACACTCATGTCCATAAATTAAGGATAATTCAGAATCACACAGAAAATGAACTCTAAAATAAAAATTTTACACACATCTTGAAGAAGAATATGCAATTTACAGGAAACCACCAGATGGCGCGAATAGTACGTCACAATGACGAGAGTGTAAGAGAGGGGTATATAAGGAATGGTGGCAAAGAAGTAAAATTGTTCACAAGTGCTTTAAACGCCTTTCAGTACAATAACCGCATAGTTATGGCACAAAGAAAGCATTTGGATGATTTTTTACGTGGTAGAATTATCGGACGACTGGAATGTGGACGTACCCAGCTGGAAGTATCCGAGGAACTTGGAATCGCCCAGAGTGTCATCTCCAGGCTTTGGCAACGATTCCAAGATGATGGTAATGTGAGTAGATGTTACAGCACAGGTCGCCCCCGAGTTACAACGCCGAATGAAGACCGGTATTTAGTAGTTACTGCCAAAAGAAACAGACGGAGCACAGCATCAGACCTGTCTCGTCAGCTCTCTTCAGCTACCGGTACGACAGTTTCAAGGCAGACCGTGTCTAGACGCTTAGGGCACATTGATCTATATGCTCGTAGGTCTGTCAGATGTGTTCCACTTACCGCAACTCACTGTCACCTGCGATTAACCTGGAGTAGAGAGCATGCATTGTGGACACCGCAACAGTGGTCTTGTGTGATGTTTTCCGACGAGTCCAAGTTTAGTTTGCAGTCTGAGTCTCGCCGGACTTTCATATGGAGAGCGCCAGGTACCCGTTACCACCAAGAGAACACCATTGAACGACACCGTTACGGTGGTGCAGGATGGCTCGTTTGGGGAGGAATTATTCTTGGTTCCAGAACTGACCTGCATGTTCAGAGTGTAACGATGACAGGCCACATCTATCGGGATGTCCTTCTGGAACAACATGTACGTTTGTTTCAGGGCGCCATGGGCGCTGAATTTCTGCTTATGGATGACAACGCCCGTCCTCACCGTGCAAACATTGTAGACGAATGCCTTCAATTGGAGGATATCACCCGTATGGATTGGCCAGCATACTCACCGGACTTGTATCCAATAGAGCATGTGTGGGATATGCTTGGCCGACGAATTGCAGCCCGTCAACCCCCTCCCACCTGTCAACCGAAAATTCGGAGAGCATTGCTTGATGAGTGGTGTAATATTCCCCTAGATCAGATTGATAATTTGATACTCAGCAGGCCTAGGCGTTGTAAGGCCTGTATTGCATCGTCCGGGAGACATACTCCATATTAACCATCATATTAACCATGTTATACTGTTTTTTGTAAATAGGTTCTTTTTTGAAATTTGCTCCAGGGAGTAAAAATCGCAATTTTTATTAATTATGCAAACATATAGCATCTTTTTTGCTCTTTACCTTTTGTTTAATAAATAGACATTACAAATAAGTCAAATTTGTTTTGCTTCTGTCTCTTTCTTTGCCTGAACTTCATTATCATTAATTTATGGACATGAGTGTAGTTTGATATTCTATTTATAATTGATAATAATGTATAGTGATTTTAATTAATGTTTCCAATTTTTTTCATTATTTGTGTCCATTAATTATTACGCTTTCTGTTATTTTTTGCTTCTAAATGACAATTCCCACGAATTTTAGATTTTATAATAATTTTATTTTTATGATTAGTATATATAATACATAGACTGTTTCTGATAGTGTAACTGAAGTTGAAAGAAGGTAGCAAGTACATTTGAAGAAAAAAGGATTGTTAAATATAGAAATAAACAAAAGAATAGAAACAAATCTTTAATGATAATTTCTAATTAATTATCAAGCCTGTAAGAACTTTTTGATATCGAGGGGTACTTTTTCTTAGACATACTATACACTATACACACTTAGACATACTATTATTCTAGTATACATAGAATTCCTCTAGGATGTTCAACCAGTTCAGTACTAACTGAATATTTGAATCTTTCACTAATGCTGAAACGGTTTTAATAGGAAATCTTGAACAGTCTGAACAGTATGAGCTTTGTCATTTCTCAACATTCCACTTCACTGGTTTGAATGACAACTAAAAGTGTTTCACCGAACACACCCTATATGTTGATTCTTCCGGGTTCCATGAAATCCATAAGAAACGTGATCTTTTGATTCCAGAATTTTTCAATAGATTTGGTTTGTTTTCATTTTTACGCCTTCTCAGATTTTGATGAAGCCATGGTTTGGATTGTTTTTGAACTGGCTTAAGAGATCGTTTTTTATCACTAGTCACTATACGGGAAAACGAATCATTATTATCTTTCTCAAAATAATTAAATAATTTTTCTGCATCTAACATTCTATTTTCTAAAATGATTGACTGCCAACGTTATTGGAATCTGCCTGGCACAAAGTTTTCGAAAACCCAAGGTGTTTGTCACAGTTTGAAATAGTGTTGACGTGGAAACGTAAGAAGAAATGGCAGAAATAATGAATCTTTCACTCTTTTTCGATACGTTCAATACCAATGTGCCCAAAAAAGTAAGACACATTTTTTTCTTCAAAACCTCTTTATTTATTATTCCAAATTTATTTCATCGTCTTCAAAGTAATCCCCTGCGGACACAATGCACTTATGCCAACTTTTTTCCAATCGTCAATGCATGCTAAAAAGCCATTGGCAGTGATGCCTTCAAAGCACTCGGCGACTCACGTTGAATCGCTTCAATCGACTCAAAATGGTGTCCCCGGAGTGTTTTTGAGTTTAGGGAAAAGCCAGAAGTCGCACGGTGTGAATACGGGGGTTGTGAAACGATATTGGTTTCAATTTTGGCGAAAAAGTCACAAAGAATCAATGCAGTGTGAGCTGGCGCATTCAGTGTTTTCGGTACCAATCGAGATTTGACGCGTTTGACGCCCACAATGGAATTGATAGATCCTTTTGAAATTTCAACATCATCAGCAAGGTCTCTAATTGTAAATCACGGTTTGCAAGCACCAAATCTTTAATTTTTTAGACGCGTGAGCTTCGTCGGTTGAGGTTGAGGGTCAACCAGAGGGTTCTTCGCCTTCAACGCGTTCTCTGAATTCTTTGAATTGTTTATACCACTTCAAAACATTTCTTTCCGATATAGAAATGCCTTCTGCAACATTCCATACGTTTCCGCAAACAAAATCGAATGCAAGTGTGTTGCTCAATAAATTCAGACATTTCAAAAATCGCCGGCGTCTCACAAAGACAAGCGTAACTCAAACACTAATGAATATTTTGATGTCAAATTTCACACAGATGTCAAGGACAGTGCCAGTAACCTAAAAAAGAAAAAAAAATTGTAATTTCAGTAGTCCGGGGAATTTTAAATTGAAAATTGGTCTTACTTTTTGGACACAGTAGTAAGCTCTTCGTCTGAACACTAAAGCTGGATTTTTGAGTGGACAGGTTATCAGACATCTGATTGGCTGAAGTTGCGAAGGGCAGATCTTAGCATCTATAATCCAGCTTAATCGTAACCACTTTGTAACACTCTTTCATTTTTGTAAACATTTATGCGGCCTTCTCTAAAATTCGTCACCATTTCCATACTTACCCATTATTGCAGCCTCATTAAAGGCACACAATTATCATTGTTTTTTTACAACAATATGCCTTATTACGTGGTGAAAGAGAATACCTGACTGTACTTCATATTTGACGAGTCTCTCTGTATTATGACAATTATTGTAACAAGCTATCTCACGATTACCGACTATACTGAACTGATCATTGCGCGTGTTCTTGAGAGTAAAATATAGCTGTCTAATACTGCCCAAAGGTGTTTTTGATTAAGAAAATTAGTGAAGTCTTAACCACCGCTCACTTTTTTAAAATTTACCTTACAAGAAAATTATAAAATATCCAACCCTAAGCCGCCATATGGAGAAAAGTATATTTTCTACAGAGTTATTCAAAATGAAGGAGAATTTATGCCTTAGTAGCTAATAATATATTTTTTTAAATCAACACACCAACCAAACAATATTGACAATAGAAATTGATTGAATAATTATTATTCGTTTTCCTTGATTTCTGCTTTTTATTTAAAGGCTCTTTTTGCAAAGAAATAAGTTATTTAAAATCTATTATCAATGAATACACAACATACATATATTAAAATTAACGTATTTATTTGGACACTGAAAAACTAAAGTTCAATAAAACGTTCCTAATTTGTGATGATAGTAGAATAAAAACAAATTTTAAGATAAAATTAACTAATACATGGAAAAGAAATCTAATACTATAGAATACCTGGTTCATAATAATATCTAATTCATAGAATATCGGATTCATTTTTAATTCATTATATAATTCAGAATCTAATTCGCAGAATATCCTACTGTATATTCAACTGCAAACTGAAGCATACTTAATCATATTTTAAAAGATCATTTAAATACAAAATAAATAAGTTTTGTATTTGCAATCATTGATTGACTTAAGTTATTACAAGAAAATAGTAATAATATTTTATGAAAATCAAAAACACATCTATAGACTTTTTGCTAAAAAATTAAGAACATGGAAAATAAAAGAAATATCGGATAGAATATCGGATGGAGAATTCTTTTAAAGCGTCAATTTGAAAGGAAACAGCAATTGACTAAACCTTAATATGACATTATCGCAGGAATTGAACGCTTTCAAGTCGTAAATTAAAATCTGTCAAATTTATAGTAACTATTCAATTTCGTTGCTTTCAGTAAACAAAGTTTATTCAAGAAGGATGAATATTTTCGTCTATTCTTGCATTGATACCAGAGGTTTATGAAAATAATTTTTCTCAAATTCTAGGAATTAATGTTAATTGTAACCTTCAATAATATAACCAGTATCAAAGTCTGCTTTTGTAGTATACTAAGTTAAGAGACTTTTTGAGCACTTTAGAAAAGCTATCTTGGATCAACAATGACAGATGATCTTCTAAAAACTATTCCATTATTAAGAATAAATGAGATTTAATGTATTGCACATATAACAACTTTGGGATTGAAACTTTGTTTTGCTTGTCTTCGACTATTTTAGAATGCTTTGCTACCTGTTTATTTACTACCTTTCAAATTGGGAAAAAAAAAAAAAAACCTTTGTTATATGTTTTTACAGATATGTGAGTTCAATAAAAGTCATTGAGTTTTTTTCATAAATTCTTCAAATTCCATTAGTACATAAAATTAAAATTATAAAAAAGAGTCGGAATTTTTTGGCCGACTGTTACTCACAAAATATTTTTAAACATGTTTTTAAGATATTATTTACACTTTAATGCATAGGAATGTTTCATACACTGCGTAAAAAAAATAGAAGGACAGTGTTTTTTTGCCAATTAATACCTATTATTTTCTCCTAACTACCAGATATTTATGCAGATTTAGTTTAATGACCCTTTTTTTCATTTTAGGCAAAAATTGAACATCTACCATTAATATTAATAATAAAATTAGTATATATAATTTCCGATGCGTAAAAAAAGTAGAAGGACACTTGCTAATATATTTAATTTAGCGAGTTGTTCTTTAGTTAAATAGTGATTTTGTACTTTGTTTTATCCTTTTCTGTCAAAAAAATCTAATTTGTTTAAAAGTTACGCTCTTTCTCCGTTCTCAGAAATGCCTAAATGAATACCTTTAAACGATTTTCAAAAAGGCCAAATTTCCGCATATCAAAATGATGGTAAAGGTGTCAGAGAGATTGCTCGATTGTTGCAGGTGAGCCCCAATGCAGTTTCAAACTTTATCAGAAATCCTTATAAAAATGGAGAGAAAAAGAAGACTGGCTGACCGAAAAAGTTAACACCACGTGATGAAAGAAAACTTGTTCGTGTGCTTAAGAAGAACAAAGGAAGTGTTTCAAAGTCAAGAAATCAAGCAGGACTTAATCATGTGACGAAACAAACAGTTTACAACTATATTAAAAGATCTAAAAATTCATTTTCAAAAAACGGAAACATCATCCTAAGTGGACACAAGCTCACATTGATAACCGTTTAGCGTGGCTAAGGAGAACATGTCCTGGACTACAGAATGGACTTCTGTGATATTTTCCGATGAAAAGAAATTTAACTTAGACGATCCAGACGGATATCAGCACTACTGGCATTGTCTGTGGAATGAAGACGAATACTATTCCACACAACAAATGGGAGGAGGGAGTTTAATGGTTTGGTTGGCTGTTGGATACGGAGGAAGGACAAGTCTGGTTTTCTTAAATGGTAGGCAAAAGCATACAGACTACATTCAAGTACTGAATTCCGAGCTTCTTCCTTATGACTCTGACTTGGGGGGTGAAGAGTGGAAATTTCAGCAAGACGGAGGTTCCATTCACACCGCGACTGGAGTCAAAAATTGGTTCCTAACAAATAATGTGGATATTTCACCATGGCCAGCCAAAAGTCTTGACCTTAATATAGTGGAAAACATCTGGGCAATGCTAGTTCGTCGAGTTTATGCTGATGGAATGCAATTTGATTCGCTAACTCAGCTTCGAGAAGCATTGAATGACTCGTGGGACAATTTTTGTCAAACAGAAGTTCAATCTCTATACAATTCACTTCCAAACAGAATATTTGAAGTTATAAAGGCCAATGGGAAGAACATTCCTTATTAAAATCACTATTTTTTCGTTCATTATAATGCTGTCCTTCTACTTTTTTTACAAAGTTTCAAAAAAGAGAAACTATTTTTGTTGCCATTAATATTTTATATTTGAATATCATAATTCTGATGTTAAAATTGTGTTTTTAAAATATTTTTAAAATGTGTCTAATAAAAATTTTTAGTAAAAATAAAATATTTTTCGATTATTGTTACAAAATCAAGTGTCCTTCTACTTTTTTTACGTAGTGTAGTTTCTATACTTATTTTACAACTTCTGTAATGTTCATTTTTTATCTAAACTTGTAATACACACAAACCTCCATTTTTTCCATATTTCTTTCCATCGAAAGGAAATGTCATCAAATACAAAATTCATTTATTTTTCCTGTCTTTTAAAATTTTGTCTGATATTTGCAGTCCAGATTTGAAGGAACAGTATTTATACCAGAAATGTTCATTTTGATCCTTTAGAATAATAACTCCTCATAAAATATTCCTTCATTCTCCCCGCTCTTAATTTTCTAGAATTAAATTTTTTTTTTTAATTATAATTTGTATCTTTTGCATAAAAAGTAACAGCACGAAATCCCTCAATCAATTGTTCATTCGAAGGAGCATTTTATGAAATTACAGAACTCATGCTGCCATCTATTGAACCGTAAAGAAAACAATAAATAAATTATGTGTGAGAAGTTTTTATATGACGCCAGAACAGTTTTTATATGAAATTACTGCCATCTAGTAAATCTTTCAATAAGCAAAGAATAAATTAATGAAAAATTTTTTTAATTATATTTCTGCGTAAATATATTAAATGTCTATTACAACTACTGATAATTAAATAAATTTGTGGAAGCAAGTAGTTAGAGTTTATTCATATTTCTTTCCGATATTCTTTGAAACTAGTAACAACTTAATAAAATTTTCGTAGAAATTATCTTTAAATTCAAACTTGTATTAAATAAAGTATTCTCATTTTTAAACTTTTAGTTTAGATTATTTTTAATTTCAGTGATTTGATAGATTTATTTGCATAGTAATATCTTAATTTAGAATAAATATACCCCCAATTAAAGCTTCATTTATGAAAAAAATTCTGTTTAGTTTTTAAAGTAAAATTTAGTTTAATTTCTTTTAAATTTAAAAGCTAAACAAATTTTGTAAATACTATAAAATGCTTTACGATATTTTATCAAACTCTAAAAATGTATACATATATTGTTAAAATTTTTTAATTGTTTTTATGTTTTAAAATAATGCAATTAATTTTTATTTAATTTGCCTAGTAGAAATTTTGTAATTTCAATTTATTAGTGAGGTTTTACGTCCTTTTGGTTATACGTCTTCATTTCTTTTTGTATGTTTTTAGGTGTACATTTGTCTAAACACTTTATGGGAGATGGTTTTATAGTATTCATACCTCATTTGCATCCCATACAACTACCATGGGTACAGAGAGTTTCGTTCAGAACTCATCATGATCATGGTCTTTTGTTGCAAATAAAGCTTGGCCACAATAGTTTGATTATTATAGATGTAAGTAATTTTTACATAATATAATATTATTATGGATTTTCTTTCAGAATCATATGAACGAATCGAATAGTAAGTCAGAATACATATTTTGTACTAAAAGACATTAAATGCTAATTTTATTTTAAAATAAGAAGTTGAATAATATTTGGTTTAACGTTTAAATGTTTTGTTTTCATAGATAAATAATATTCATAGTGTCGTTTTAAATAATTGTTTTTCATAATCAGGCCAAGAGGCACGTTTTTTCTTATTTAGATCTAAATAGGTTTTATAATTAAACAAAATTAGAGATTATTGAATTAACTATGTGGTTTTTGTATCACGGATAAATAAAAGTTTTCTACAGTTTAAAGGAATACAGTCCATTCGACTGGAAAAAAATAGGTTTGCCTTAGTATGTTGTTCTATATTAGCTTTATCCAGGAATCCATATTCGCTACCCAATGTTAGCTATGGGATTTTCAAAGTTATTTCGACATTTTTTACTGGTTTTTTCTCTTTTTGTTGTTTTTCTAGATCGTGGATGGTTATGTAAGATACATATTTAATAACCAAGATCTCATTCTACCTGATATTACTGTTAATGATGGCAAATGGCACAGCGTGGAAGCAACTTGGTTCCCTCATTGGTTGCTTTTGTCTTTAGATTATGGACAATATGTAGTGAGTATACATTATTAATATATCGAATTGAATAAAAATTATTTATTTCAGATGTAAATGAATTTCATATTTAAAGTTTCAGCGAATGTAGTATTTACTGGGATGTTAGAAAGATGTCAAACTGGGGTTTTTTTTTTTCATTCTTTTATCTTTCAATAAATAAAATTGATTTCGGTATATTTTGAGGTGTTTAAATAATTCAGAAACTATTTCATCTAGCAAAGACGTCAAAACTATAGGTCTGCTTATGAGTGAAATTATTAGTTTAGTGATTTAATTGAGCACTTAAAAAATGTTTACATTATTAATTTATAGAAGATAATTTGTTTTGTATCTCTTTCGATTTCAACTAAAAAAAGTATTACTTTTTTCTTTTAAAATAAATCAGATTTATTGCAGTGTCTTCTTTTAAACAAATAAATTACGAAGTCTTAAAAATATGTTTCAGAACATTTTATACTATATAGTACGGCGCTTGAAGAACATCTCCTTATAAAGAAATAAAAGAATTCAGTCTCTAACAATTTCCATGTTTTTTTTTTTTTTCTTCTAATTGCATAAAATATTTAGAAAACAAATATACGTAGTATAAACTGATTTTAAAAAAAAACATGAATCGATCTTTAACATTAAAAAAACTAATAAATATTAAAAGAGGTTTCTTATTATGAGTTGTTTCCAAAATATGCGCAGAATTTCAACTGAAAGTGTGGGTCCCTACACCGAAAATTGTATCTTTTTAACTTTGTTTGAAATTTCATTTCAGTTATTTGTACATATTTTTGCAAAGCTGGCTTATTATATTTATATCATAAAATGTATACAATATTTTTCTTTTCATATTTGTTTCACATCGGTTGTTGAAATCTTTAAAATTTGAAATGGGGTCAAAGTTTAAGAACCATTGCTGCAGTTCACTTGACTTGTAGTGGCAAGAGAGTGGAGTCGAATTCGATTATGCCTTGTCGTCATTATTTTGAAAAACGTGTTGTCTTGGTGGTGATTGTGACAGCATATCATGTATCGATACGCAGAAACGAATCTACGAACGTTATCTACGAAAGTACTTCTGAGCTATGTATATAAATTTATGAAAATTGGCATCGCATGTACATGTATGATATATGTATAAAAATTGGCAAAGTTGTATATAAATTAATTAAGGAATACTAGAATTCATTCAAAAAATCATTCATTGCATTCGAATTTATATTGCATAGAACTTATTATACATTCAGTTATTAAATAAATATGACAATCTTCATTAATATAATTAATTATGTTGAAAAGTTTTTAAAGATTAAATTTTAATATTTTCATTTAATTAAAACCATCAGGTGCAGTTATGATTCTACCAAAATAATTTGATTTTTAATTTCAATGCATAAATCCTTTATTGTTTCTCTAACAAACTAAATTAATTCTATAGAAATTATTAACTGGGTAAATCTGTGGATAATAAGTACAATCTACTTATTTTTAATGAATAACTCTAATCGATTTCATTGAAAATGATCTTGTAGCAAAAACCATCTGAAGCAACTCAAATATTAAAAATGTTTCTGTTGCAATCATGAAATGTTGATCTTGAATTATTCAATTTTTCAGGTAAAAAAAATTATTAAAGCTAATATTAGAGGTATGTACATCGGCAAAGTTTCTGTTGGAGGAATCGAAAACCCTGATGATGAGGGGAAAATCGCTTTCTTCATTGGATGCATTCAGGTGAACATTTCATTATTACTGATATTAATAACAAAAAAATATATATAGAATTTTTTAAATATAATGGTTTTCAATAATAAGTTCTATAACTACTTTTTTAAGCTATTTATTTCAAATTACAATTATTAGGTTTGAAAATAAAAGTGGACTAACTATTACAAAGAACTCTGCATGTGTCATCATTGATCATATTTAATTATGGATAATATCTGCAGTGACGCTTGATTAAGTTATATATTTATTGATATTTACCCTTTTAACTTTTATAATGTATGTTTATAACTAATTTATATCTTTACATCTATATCTGCACACACACTTACATATATATATATATATATATATATATATATATATAATGTTATGGTAAATGTACTGTAAGTAATGTTAATCTGGTGATTATGTATAACTGCCTGTTATTATATATAATCTCCACTAAGTTCGCTAAATGTGAGGAATTATTGAATATTTATCAAATTAATCGGTTAGCTTATATAATTCCCAACTCGTAATGGCGAATGTGATAAAAGTCCATTACTGTTCGTTATTGACTGTCTTTATCGATGTCGGATCGACTTTGTTCACCCGCTCGACAAATGACTACAATAGTATTTCCAATTTCGTGCAAGTAATTTTCGTGTATTTCCAATTTCGGCTAGATGTTTTTTCGCTACTCTCTCTTTCACATTTTATAAAATATTGAGTGATAGCTGGTATGTTTGAGCATTTTAATTCCAAGTTAGTTTCTATTATGAATACTAAGAAAGCAAACAGTGGTTTTCTGATGAAAGAAAGATATGATGACTTGTTAAAAAAAGTGAAAAATAATAAAAACAAAAGTAGTGGGGAAAAACTGGAAGATTATGAAAGACTAAAAAGGTACACCGTAATGAAAGTCGGCAATGTTGAAAAACTTATCTTTCCCGTAAATAAAGACACCTCCAGTATTAGATTTTACTTGTACTTGAAGAACTTTTCATCACAATTCATGAAGCAAACTTATCAATAAGCCATGGTTGTAAAAACAGGATGTTAAAATAACTTCAAAAAAAGTACAAAACATTACTTCCGAAGAAGTGCTGATTTATTTAAATTGACAAAAAAATCAAGGTTAGGTCAGTAGCTTTTCAAGAGATGAACTCAAGATGCCAGGTAGACCTAATTGGCATGCAGTCACAACCAGATAATGACTTTAAATTTATATTGGTCTATTAAGAACACTTAATGAAGTTCATATTGTTGTGTGCCCTAAAAAGTAAACGTACAAAAGAGGCGGCATGTAACCTAATTATTATTCTTGCCTGGGAAGCAATTAAACTAAATGATCCGAGGGATGACGGTTTGTGCAACATATGAAAAATAGGTCATTCCATTAATGCATCAAGTACACTCCTTATGAAGCAATGTTTAGGACGCCTGTAAAAGTAGGCTTGAAAACGGCTCCTTTCACGAATGACTCTATCGAACATCTTAGAATCGAAGGAGAGCTTCAGTCAATATGCTTCCGAAAACGCCAATAGCGAAATAGAAGATTGCAATGTGAACAATAACAATTCACCGCAAAATGATCGTCCACTTGAGACTTAGAAAGAAAATGAAGCTGTGGCCCCGATATAATTCAGACAAATATCTAAAAAAAACAAGAACAAGTAAGAAAACATAGAATGAATCTTAAAGAAGGATTAGAATCAAGGCCAAAGAAAATGTTGAAAGTTTCAAATCTTAAGTTTCCTTCTGGTAAATGTGGTGGCAGAAGGAAATTACGAGTACCCCACGTTAACAGGGTGGTAAACGAAATTCCTTAGAGGTGATATTAAATGTTAAAGATGAAGAGTTTTGTCAGTTAGGAACAAAACAAGGTTCACATTTCCATACCAGAAATCAATTCATAATCTGTGGAAGATCAGTTTATTTCGCTTGATGATGTTCCAGATCTAGCAATATAACTTCGAGAAGGTGTTCATGTCTTTCTGAAGATCTGGGATATCAGCGATGCATTTGCAAAGGACAATGCAAGTCTAATAAATGCAAATGTAAAACGTCTGGAAAACTTTGTGTTTCTAAATGTCATAACAGTCTAAATAATTAAACTTAAAATATTTTAGAATTTGCAGTAATAGCAATAAAATTATTTGGAAAAATGTTTTTTTCTCTAGAATATGGGTTTAGTTTGTTTTTGATATGTAATTGTTTTGTTTGTATGAGTTCTAACAATAAAAAATTTTCTACTAATAAATAATTTTTTTTTTTACTTAAGCCTTTCATTCGACAGTCCCTTATTCAAATTACGTTCAGGCTACATCCATGTAACTTAAAATAGCCATTTATTGAATTTTTAATTGTAAATTATAAAATATTATTATTCTCAGTCTCTTGTGTCCAACGAAAAACTAAGCAGAAAACTAACTGTTAAGTAGGTAAAAGACAAAACATACAGAAACAGATCGAAAGAGAAGATTTTTAAAAAGTATATACAAATGCGGATTGATGAGCAAATCACCGCAATGTATTTATCTATATTTGTCTATCTATTTATTGATATATATACTATGCAAACATCTATCAACCTTATTCCCACATTTTCTCATAAATCGGCCTCTTTAATTATTTTTAATGATTTGTTTTGAATAACTTTTGTGACTGCCAGAGGCCTAACACCTCAGTATTCGGACGCTTTGCTCTCTCTCGTCGCTTCGGAACGTCGGAGAACTCTTTAAATTACATGTTAGTAAAACGACTCATCCATTTTCCTTTATTTGCTGATAATCTGACTTTCTTGGTGCTGCAATTTTTATGTTTATGCAGGGTGACTAAAAAGGCTTTCTCGATATTTGAATCTCTACTTATCATACCATTCACAGGAAATGAATGAAATCTTGGCTTAAGATATTTTGAGGTATGTGCTCAAAAATGATGCGGAAAACAACAGTTAAATTCTAACAGTTACGGTTAGAGTGACACGGTTTTGAAACTTTCAAATGACAACACCTACTTTTTTTACTGGAATGTGATCTCCATATTGAAAAAAAAAAACCGTAATTAGCGTTGGAACGGTACCTGTAGTACGAAGATCCCTGGCTCTAGACAGACTAAGCAGAAAAAGAAAACAGTCAGAAATTCATTGGAGTGAGATCTGGGAAGCTTGGATGTCACGAAAACGTGAAATAGTGGAAGATAATTATGCCACTAAGCAGATGTGTTAAGAAACTTTTGACAGAAGACCTCACAAATGGGGGAGCGCCATCTTGCATACACACGAAGTGAAATAGAGCATTTCGCTGTAGGGATTCCTGAAATCTAAAGTGTATGAATTTAATGCACAAACTGCATTTGATTTGAAAGATGCCATCAGGAAATTTGAAGATTCAACAGATTCCTCTTGCCGTGGTACATATTTCGGTGCTATGCACTATCTGTCGCATGCAAAGAGTCAGTGTGTGAAGGAGGTCACGTGGAAAATTTGTGAAACACATTCAAATGTTTGCTTTCTGTTGCTGCTCTGCCCTTATTAGTTGTTTTCATTTTTTTTTCTTTCTTTCTTTTATATATATATATATATATATATATATACTCATGCCCATAAATTAAGGATAATTCAGAATCACACAGAAACTGAACTCTAAAATAAAAATTTCACCTGTAGAATTATCACACACATCTTGAAGAAGAATATGCAAATTACAGGAAACCACCAGATGGCGCGGATAGTACGTCACAATGACGAGAGTGTAAGAGAGGGTATATAAGGAATGGTGGCAAAGAAGTAAAATTGTTCACAAGCGCTTTAAAAGCCTTCATTCCTTATGTAATATTTCGCTCTCCGTAAGAGGGCGCTCTTTTGTTTGTCAAGTGTTTTTCTTCATGTATAGTTTTCAGTTGAGTAATAAATGTCGTACAAGAACGTTGTGCCTCTCACCTTTTCACCCTCATCAACAGATGGTCCGTCGAGCTGCAGAAAAATTCCAGCAGACATACTTTAGATGAGTGGGGAGGTCAACAAAAGCGTTCGTACTCAACAATTTCGAATATTTGCTCAACGGAGCTAAAATAACGTACTCAACAATTTCGAATATTTGCTCAACGGAGCTAAAATAACGTGCGTAACATCGCATAAAAAATCAAATCATCATAATCATATTGCATCGTGCAAAATAACAAAGTGCGTAAACGACATATCGTGCATCATAACAAATCGTATCATCATAATAGCGGCATTGTGTGCATCATAACAAAGTGCGTAGCATCGCATCTCACAGCATCGTACTTACATTGCGGAAGGTCAAAGCCACAACATGGAAGGTCTTCTAAAACACAAACGAATTGTCAAAGGTAAGCTAACTCGATTAATTACTGAAGTAGATAATTTACAAAATCAAGAAAATTCTATTTCTGTTATTGAAGTGCATGAAAATGGCGTAAATGCTTTAGATAATGAAATAAATAAATTAAATTATGATATTCTTTGTTCTTGTTTAGATAACGAATTTGATAAATATGAACAGGAAATGCATGAACTTTTGATAAATTATTTTCATTAAAAATTACGTTAAAAGATGAATTAAAGAAACTCAGAAAGAATGGTAATAGTTCTAATGCATGTCAAAATAAAGTTAATACTAATGCAAGCAAAACACTTTCCTCCTTCCCCGAGTTCAAAGTTCATCGCGGGTTAGCGAGCGGGGTTAAAGAGAAACCAAATGTTTCTTCTGACGTTAGGGGACCATATATAAAAAAGTAAGCAATAATTCTGCGTACTCTTCACAGATCGTAGCTAATATTTGCACTTATTGCAAAAGTTCCTCACACTATGGATTATTTAAGTGCGATAGTTTTTGGAACTCCCTAACAAAGAAAAATGGGATACTGTAAAAAAATTAAAACTATGCAGTAATTGCTTAACATTCAAATCACATACGATTGATAAATGTCGAGCAGAATTGTGCAAAATCTGTACAAAACCCCACAATACAATTTTATGTTCGAAGGATTCAAATGATTCAAAATCTGATTCACAAACAGAAAATGAACTTCCTTCAATTAGTAGCAATAATGCAATCGTGCCCGCCACACAAGCGGTTTTATTGCCTACAGCAATTGTTTATGTCAAAGACATTAATGGCATTTCTCAAAATTGTAGGCTACTTATTGATTCAGCCAGTCAAGGCTCATTCATTAGAGAGAGTTGCGTTAATTTATTACAATTAAATCGCACTAAAGCAAACATAAGCGTAGACGGTTTGAGTTCACAAAAAGTAGGTAGAGTTGCAGGTTCGGTTAAATTACAAATAACATCACAATTTAACAAAAACGCATCTATTACTGTTGATGCATTAATCATGCCTAAAATCACCTGTGACCTTCCTCAATGTCCAGTCGATGCATCTGTTTTGAAAACATTCAAACAATTGCAGTTAGCAGATGTCAACTGTCACCAGCCTGGCCCAATAGATATTCGTTTGGGCGCCGATGTGTTCGGTGAAATTATGCTTAGTGGACATTTAAATGTTTCCGGAATCTCTGCTTCAGAATCAATTTTCGGTTGGGTAATTCTCGGAAAGACAAAAGGCATTTCTCAAACCATTATATCTAATCATGCTAGTTGCAATGCAGTTGAGTTTGAACTTGACAAATTTTGGCAATTAGAGGAAATTTCAAACATAAAGCCTTACACTCAGGAAGAAACAGCTTGTGAAAATCATTTCATACAGACTTTCTCTCGTGATTCAACAGGCAGATTTGCTGTTAAATTTCCATTTCGTAAATCCAGTAATGAACTCACGAACTTGATTCAAGAAGATTTGCGTCTACCAAATGCTTCTTTGAGCATTGATGATGACACGGTAAACACTTTAGGTATCCTGTGGCACCCAGCCTCAGATGTCTTCTCCTTCAAAGTCAACTCATTATTTCTTGAAGGCACCTTAACCAAAGGAACACTTCTTTCAACAATCGCAAGGACTTTCGACCCTCTTGGATGGTTGTCACCCATCACAATCCAGAGCAAACTACTCATGCAAAAACTGTGGAAATATCAGTTGCAGTGTGATGAAGTCGTTCCTCCAGACATTGCAATTGAATGGAAGGCATTATCACAAGACATACTATTTGTCAAAGACTTCAAAATTTCAAGATACTTATTTCATGATCCAGACAAAGAAATTCCACCGGATGGGTCTAGTGATGCTTCAGAAAAAGCATATGCAGCAGTAATTTACTGTCATTCTGGGTCAAATACAGGACAAATCAAAGTTCAACTAATAGCCAAAACTAAAGTTGCACCTCTTAAAACCATTTCACTTCCTCGATTGGAATTGTGTGGAGCACTTCTATTAAGTAAATTAATGGACTTTGCTAGTAAAGCATTTGACATTCCTATATCACAATCTCATTTTCATACGGATTCCACAATCGTACTTGCCTGGATAGAATCCCATGCCAGCCGATGGAAAACTTTCGTGGCCAACAGAGTGCCGAAAATCCAGACTTTGTCTTCTCCTACCCAGTGGCATCAAGTTAGTGGAAATGAAAATCCTGCTGATCTCGCGACCCGTGGTGTGTCATCTTCAGCACTACTTACCTCATTGTGGTTGTGTGTTCCAGAATTTCTATACAACGAATGTTCTTTCCATCCAGAATCTTCTGTGCCAACATTGAACGATTCTGTGTCGACATTGAACGATCCTGTGCCTGAAGAAAGGTGCTGTGTACAATCAACTATTGCAGCCAATCATTTGCCAATTTCAAATGATTTATTTCAGAAATATTCATCTCTTTTCAAACTGAAACGTGCAGCAGCATATTGTTTAAGGTTTGTTAATAATTGCAGAAATTCAAAAGATAAGGTAACTGGTTTTTTAAATACTAGTGAACTTACTAATGCTATAAATGTGTTAATCAAATCAGTACAATTTATTGTGTTTAATAATGAGATCAATGCATTAAAAGGAAATCAAGCATTATCTTGCAGAAGCAAAATTCTGTCTCTAAATCCATTTTTGGATAATTCAGGTATTCTCAGGGTGGGCGGTCGCTTGCGACATGCAAATATCGCATACGGCCACAAACATCCCATCTTACTGCCAAAAAGGCACATTTTAACTGATCTCATTGTTAGACATTATCATGAAATTCTCTTGCATGCTTGTCCACAACTTGTGCAATCTTCAATCCAAGAACAATATTGGATTATAGGTGCTAGAGATGTCATTAGACATTTAATCAAAAAATGTGTAAAATCAACAAAATATCATCTAAAACGTGTTGTTGGTGAAGCTAAATTAACATATGAAGAATTTGAAACCTTTTAACACAAATAGAGGCTTGTCTTAATTCTAGACCTTTAACAGCAATTTCTAATGATCCAAATGACCTATCAGCGTTAACACCTGGTCACTTCATTATTGGAAGGTCATTGACAAGTATTCCTGAGCCAAATTACATTGAGTCAAAAATCTCATATCTTACCAGATGGCAACAATTCAAAAAATGGTTCAGCAATTTTGGAAACGTTGGCACAAGGAATATCTATGTCGATTGCAACAAAGAAAAAATGGCTTTTACCAACTAAAAATTTTCAAATCAATAATCTGTGTCTTATTAAAGATGATAATTTGCCCCCAACTAAATGGAAAATGGGTAGAATAATACAATTACACCCTGGTCTTGATAATATTGTTAGGGTTGTAACCATCAAAACAGCAGATGACACATTTAAAAGAAATATCACAAAATTATGCATGTTACCAGTTTAAATTTCATTAATGTATGTTAATTGTAGCATTGCATTTATTGTATAATCAGTGTATTTCTATTCAATATTCATTTAACTCCTTTGATTTCATGTATGCATATTGTGTGTAATGTAACACTTTTATTTTCATTTATTGTTGAAATGTTATTTCAAGGTGGGCGGCATGTTCAGACCGTAACCGTATTTACATTCCTTATGTAATATTTCGCTCTCCGTAAGAGGGCGCTCTTTTGTTTGTCAAGTGTTTTTCTTCATGTATAGTTTTCAGTTGAGTAATAAATGTCGTACAAGAACGTTGTGCCTCTCACCGAACTTCATTATCCTTAATTTATGGACATGAGTGTATATATATATATAGTGCCTGCGAATTTCATGCTACAGGTACAATTCCAACGCTATTTATGGAGAAAAGTGTAAGTGTTGCTATTTGAAATTTTTAAAATCGAGTTGCTATAATCATAACTATTAGAGTTAAACTACTGTTTTTCTAATGATTCTTATGAGCATACCTCAAAATACTTTAAACAACAATTTCATTAGCTAGAGATGATAGCTAGATACTCGTATATAGAGAAAGTCTTTTTATGATCGCCTTGTATATATATATATCAAATTTGATAATCAAAATGATTAATAATTTAATTTTATGGTTTAGGATGTAAAAATTGGAACTAGCCATGGAACTTGGTTGAGACCAATGGTTGTAGTTAATGTCAGAGATGGATGCTTTTCTCCAAATCAGTGTTCTTCAGATCCCTGTCCGCTTAACAGTAGATGTATTGACCATTGGGGCAATTATTCGTGTGAATGTTTTGAAGGTACGTGCTATAAACTTCTGATAAGCTTGTCTCATTTTTCATTAAATATGAATTGTAATGTTGTTTTTTCTTAAACTTTTATTTATTACATTTAAGGGATATAGTTCAAATAATATTTATACAGTATATGTAGGTATTTTATTTAAAAATATCTATTTTTTAAGGTAATTGTTCCAATTTTTTTATTCACTTAATAAAATGTCTTTCTTAAAAGTAGAATTATTTGATAAATACGGAATTTGGGGTGTTTTACTAATTCTTTCAGGTATGTGTTTCAAACTTTTGATGAATTCTTATTTTTATTTAGTTCATATTATACTTCTTTTCCTTTTCTCATATTTATACATAATGGAAACAATATAAAATAATTATAGAAAAGTTTCATATTTCTTTTATTTAAAGTAAGATACGTGTTATTAACAGCTTTTGCAATGATATTTTCAAGGTACGTGTTTCAAATATCTAGGTTTTCTTTATGAAATCGTACTTGCTTTTTTACTCATTCTTTATTACGTTAAACCATTAAAATGTAACGTAAACATTGATTTATTTTTTATTATTAATTTGAAAGTTATTAATTCTCAAATAAATATGGACTGTATTTTTTACTAAGATTTTGAAGGTGTGTGTTTCTTAAAACTTTTCCTCGTTTTTATTTAACACGCAATGCCGTTGCTTTGATATTCAATTATTTTATAGTTAATGAATTGCTTGTAAAATAATGTAACGTTTAAATATTACAGTTAATTTATTGGTATTTATACAGGACAATAAGAATTTTACAATTATGAATAATTACAATTTATGAATAATAGAAGGTAGAATAAGTTACATAATTCATGAGTGCATGTGAACGTGGGAAACCCTTTGTAGCACGCCAAATGTCATCTCGATATTCAGCCATGTATTGTCTCTTCGGGGAGATCATGTTCTTGATGAATAAATAAATCCAGGGGCTTTTGATGTAATTTGCTATGGCACGTTTGGATCTTTCTGGAGTATTTTTACTGTAGCTTTCTCTTGACCGTTACAGAACAATTCAATACTTCTAATCCGTAGCAATATGCCTATACTCCCCGTAAAAATGCTTTTTCACGTATTTGAATGAGAAGAAAGAAAACAGCAGTCACAAAAAGAAAAACAAAGTGACAGACGCTCCATCTAAACCAATTTTTAATCATGAATAAGAAATAGTCCTTATTTTGATTTTCTGGATTTGTGATTAAATATAGCATTGGTAAAATCAAAAGAAGTGAAATCAGCTTTAATTAATTGTATATGTCGTATAATCTTTCTCATATGAATATATGTAATAAATTACAGGCAGTATTAGTTACTTCTCTAATCACTAATTTGAATAACAACAGATAGTCTCATATCACATAAAAGTTGTTTCACATATAGAAAAATCACGTACCTCATCATGATATCTTTGATATGATAGTATTTGTAATTAGAATTCTGATGATGTATATGTACTTTATATAACTTTATATATTTTATAATGATTCTATATTACTTATGAGGGTTTCATTTTATATACAATTTTCCTTTTATATACTTATTTTTTCGAATAAAGATTTTCAATATTTAAAATAATAAAACAGTTATAGAGCTTTATTAGATGTCTGGCATGGTGTTATCTTGCCGCATAAACCACCATAGTTAAAGGTTGTCATTTATGATATAACAAACATTATCTACAGTCAAATTTGTAATAATAAAACTTCAAACTTCCTATATTTTACAGTGTAAATTATTATTTAATTCTCGAAAAACAAATATTATTAATGCATTCGTTTTTGCTAACAGTTTTTATATAATTGAATTACTTCATTACTTTATTTTATATATTTTGAACTAATATTCAGAGGCAGGTAGCGCCTTACCTTATTAGCAAAAGTGGATCCCGGGAATAAAAGTGATAGATGCTTTGATCTAAACGAAAAACTTTTCAGCACGTTTTAAAAATCTTCATTACTACATCAGAAAAAGTATTATTGAAAACATAGCAAAATTTGTGACTGACATATTGCATACAGATTAAAATTAAATCGTCAAAGGTAAATGAAAACTTCAACAAAAAAATTAAATGGAAGAAATTTTGATGATCAATATTTGGCTTAACGTAAGTGATACGTTGATAATATTCTGCATCCATTGAGGATTACTGTTCATTTTACAGCGCTCCAAGTTTGTGTTTCAACAGGTTAATTCACAGTCACACACGACAATAATTTTTATTATTTGTGTACTTATTAAAAGCTTTCTTGGTTAGCTAGATCCTCAGTTCAGTTCCTAGTAGAACATGTTTGGTGACTGATTAGCAGATTCCCCTGACCGCCTCAGGATTTCATGGATCAAAGTCCGTAATTTTGAGAAAGTTTGGCAAGAAATCTCCAAGGGGGTCATCAGTCTACTCAATGAATCAAGGCTAAGCCGCATAGCAATTTGCATGAGAGCCACATTAGAGCTATCTCATATTGTCTGGCTCTCAGTAAGTAACTGTATCTCCAGATTTTCTGAGAAATTTTAATTCGCTCTTTTTCTATACACTTACATCTACAGATTTTTGCCTCATACATACATCTCCTTTAGGCTCTTCATTTATTTTCCCTTAGCTCGTATATACGCAATTAGGTATATAAAATAAGGGATATATAAATAATATTTTATTATTTTACATTTGCAAAGGTTCTAGTTAAAGATATAACAAAATCATTTTATTTGATTTTCGTTTGCATATTTTTTTTCAAAAATACTCTATCAAACGTAAATGAACTTTTTAGTCCCAATGAATTCATCCTTAAAGACAGTCTTCTTGATTCTCTGACTTTTGCTAGAATAATAAAATATTTGCAATTTTTTTCAACAAATTCCACATATTGGCTCATTTGAAAACCCGTCTTAATATTTTAAGTAATGAAAAAATAAAAACAATCTAATTTTGCATTGTTTGAAAAAAAAAGGACTTGTGTAAATAATTTTCAAGTTTCTAACTGTCAAAGCAAAGTTAGTGAATCAAGTAATTGATATCTCCTTAATTTTAAATTATAATCAGCTTTTAAAATTTAAGAAGTGGTCTAAAAAAACGTCCATTTTCAATTTTTTTTTTTTTTTTTTTTTTTTTTTTTTTGTCTTCCTCATTTATTCAATTTTGTTTTATTTCTTGGAATGACGTATAAAAGATGGATTACTGTAAATAAAATTCATTCGGAGCATGGCCCATAAGTTTAGGGTCCTCGGGTGAGTACTCAGTGCAGATAGCATTGATTACTTATCATTCAAAATTATTTTTTCACTATTAGTAGACAAATGCTGACTTTATCAGTGACGCTGTAACGATCTATTGAATAGGCTGCAATACACCCAACAGTTATTCTAAATAATATATTGTCCTTAACAGAAAGTTAAATTCTAGAAGGAGCTTGAGTTTGCATGATCAGACATCTAACGTATTTCTTTTATGTTTTAATGAGATGGATCTTTTAGTTTTGGATTGGGTTGTCATTTTATGCTGTTCGTTTAGGTCATTTTGGCAAGCAGTGCCTTCCAGTCTGTCAGTTGAATCCTTGCAGCGAGTTATCTACTTGTGAAGCTCTTCCTGCAAGTTCTCGTAATCAGACTAAGAATAAAACCTACCAATGCAAATGTGATGCTCAGCACACTGGTGCATACTGTGAGACTCGCCTAGATCAGCCTTGTCCTTCCAACTGGTGGGGTTATCCAATTTGTGGACCTTGTCAGTGTGATATAAATAAAGGCTACAGCGCGGATTGTAATAAGACAACGGGTGAATGTTCTTGTGAGGTAAGCTATTTTTTTTTCATAATTGCTTTTTTGTATTATACATTCAAGAAATAACTTAAGACTTGATATTTAATCCTAATTTTTTTTTAATTTGAAGATAGTAAATTTAAATATATTAGTGTAAAAACTAATATTTATATTTAATATTTATATATATGGAGACTCAAACCACTTAAAAAAGTTCACTTTTGAAATATTGCAATATAATAACGTTGTAAGTATGAATTATTTTTGGTATACACAAATTCAGTACATTTATATGTTGGATGTTAATATACACTTTTGAATAATCACGTTATGTTATTATATGTTAAATTGTTGTCACGCCCGATGAATGAACAAGAAATTAGATGAATGAACAAGAAAAATATATATGGGTGAAAGTATTAAGCAGGTTGAACTGCATTCAGATATCAATAATTGAATATTTGCAGTAATGTATGACACATTCAGTTTTCGTGATGCTCTGTACAAAAATGATATGCATGATTGAGGTAAACATAATATGCACGAAAGCACAGAACATGTTCTACTTCATTTTGTACTATACAGTTGCATACTTTAAATATAAATCCTAATTTGTGTGATTATTTTACATTTGTGCTTAGGGGTCCTCAAAATTGAGTATATCCTTTGAATATTTTCCTGAATAATAAGCTAATATTTACTCAAAAGTATAACTTATAACTCGATAACCCATCGCATCCAGCTATGGGGAAAAAAATTATTCATTCCTACTTTTTTTTTTCGAAAAAGAAATTGAATATAGTACACTTAAAGTATTTACAATTTATTACCACGTTTTTCTTTTTATATTTTGCTTCCATTAATTTTTACAATTGCATATGAGGAGTTTAAATAGGATATCAGTCGTTTACTTATATAATTATTTTTCACACTGAAAAATTCTTGAAATATTCTCTATGGGAAAAACGACTAAGAATGAACGTTGTTTAGTCATCAAATGATAGAAAGATGGCAAATCTACTCTATAAATTGTTGGAAAAATTCATGGATGTGTCCAAGAAATACTACTACATAGTTATCTGTTGATAAGATCAGTGGCCAATAATCCAGGAAGTGGACATAAAGAAATTGTGAGCGCTACTGTTAAGATGAAGATTATATGCTCTGTAAAGAAATTCCGAAGTTAAACACTCCACAACTTTCATTACTGATGTCTTCAGAAATTGGGAGAAGGATCTAAGACCATGAATAACACGTCTCTGTTAGACCACGGTCGTACTCAAATGCAAAGGGCACCTGTTAATAACGTCAATAGGAAAAGAGTATCTTTCTAAAAAAAACACATTTTAAATCGCAATTGAGGATTAAACACTATTTAGCAGCAGAAGGAGAACCTGTCTTCTTGTATGACATTATGGATAAACTGGTATATCTAGATATCTTAAATAGTAATTTACAAAACAGTGCCAATAAAGTAGAACTTGGGTCAAATTTCGTCTTCCAGTAATCCAGCAAAACAATGACTCGAAACATACAGCAAAAATAGTCCTATTATATTAGACGGCGAAGTTAATGAAGTTGCAAGGTACGCATTTCACTCTAATATCTAAAGCTAAATGTCATAAAAATATTAGGGTATCAATTGCAAAATTCCGTTCATGAACATAATGTTACAAGTAAAGAGAATCTGAAGAAGGCCTTAAGATATGACGGGGCCAAAATTTTAGTTGAAACAAACAGTAATCCATGTTTGAAAGATTACAATCTTTGATCCAAGCAAAAGTATATACAACTAAATATTAATTTTCTTTTTGCACCCAAATTTAGAAAAGTGCATACTCAGTGTTGTAGCTGTTTCTTTTCATCTAATTTTTTCCTCTTTTTTTTTATTGATTGATTAAAAAATCGATTCTATCATATTTATTTACATAGTTATTGTAAGGGAATGAGCAAGAGTATCAATAATAAGCACAATTTCTTTAAACGTAAAATATTGTCTTTTACGTAAAACATATGCTTTACATATTTAGATGTATACTCATTTGTAAGGCTCACTGTATGAAGAAAAGTATGTTGCAGTATTATTGCATTTAGAAATCAGAAATGGTGTCATATATATACTAATATAAAAAATTAAATATCTTAACGAAATTGATTTATATAAAAAAAAATTGATAAACCTTCTCTTCTCTGTGTTTAGGATAACCATTTTCAACCTCGAAGCAGTACTGTATGTTATAGCTGTGATTGCTATTCAATTGGCTCTTACGGAAATGGTTGTGATCCAATAAGTGGGCAATGCCACTGTCGTCCTGGTGTTATAGGTCGTCGTTGTGATTCGTGCTCAAATCCTTTTGCTGAAGTTACACTTAGGGGATGTGAAGGTAATTTTGATATAAAAATAACAAATTTATGTTAAACTGTTTTCTGTTTAAACGTTTGCTACGTAATTTTATTATTCAATGATCATTTGTTGTATTTTGGCATGCCGATTATGTTGTATGTCAATTATAAAAGTTTTATTGCAAATAAAATTTAGGCTATTTTTTTTTTTTAGCTTGTAGCTTGTGTTTTTTTTTTTTTTTTTAGCTTGTATGGACTGATTAACTTTTGAAAAATAAAAATAAAAATCTAATTCTTTATTCAGTTTGGAACAATAAGAGTGTAACAGTGTAATGCTCACAAACTCATTGCTATTATTGATTTTAGATGCAAGTAAAAAATAATTATAGTATTGTAAGCACAACATGATTATTTTAAATTAGGTTGGATTATTGTTTTAAAAATTTGCATTAATTTAAAAATTTAGATGTAATATGTGCCTCGTTTAATTTTTTTTTTTGAAAGCTGTAAACAATTCAAGGCTGCATTTAAGAATAATAAGTAAATAAGTTTTTCTAATTTAATGTGTATTTACTTTGATTAATAGTTTCAATTTAAAGATATGGAAATTTAAAGATATTTTCTGTTTATTTAAAGTGGTTTATGATAGCTGTCCTAGAGCTTACAGTAGTGGGATTTGGTGGCCAAGAACTCTTTTTGATGAACATGTTGAACAAGATTGTCCTGAAGGTTCAGTAGGTATGTATTTTAAATTAAAATAGATTATTCAAAATAAAAAAAATGAAATTTAGATAAGTAATCCGATGAGGAATATCGAAAGTTATGTTTTTCCACATTATCAAATTAATAGGAGTATATAATTGTAAAATTATATTCCATAATAAAAAAAAACAATCACTTATTTTTTAAATCAGCTTATTAATTAATTTTAATAGTTCACAAAATTGCAGTTAGTACCGAAATTCACAAAAGCAAGCTGATAATAAGTTATGCTAAACTTTCGGAAAAACTATGGAATTTTTTTATTTTCTTCTTTGTGAACTTTGCTGTTACATAGAAGTCTAATAACAGTTTCATCTTTAGACAGAATGTTGTACATTTAATGGTTGGGGATCTTGTGAGAGACGGATTTGTTTCAATATAACTTCAAGTATTGTCTGATTTCAGTAAATAACATTACATATTTTGTTTTGGTAAATTTTGTTTAAAAAAATATGTATAAAAATTGCGAAATTACAATTTAAAAAGTTCTAAGAAAAAATTATTAATTGTAACATGCAATCTATCTTAATCAATCATTTCGTATCTTTATATATTGAAGGCAATAATAAGTGCAAAAAATGTATTTAATATTCATCTGAAATTTTTTTATTTAATGAAGGATAAGTTCTTTATATAATTTTGAAGATATATAAATATAAAATTTATGTAAAGGGTCTTTTTAGAATGAAACCAATAGTATGAATTTAAAAAAATGAAGTTAGTATCCAGTATTTAGTATATTTTTATTATAAAATGAATACTCTTATATATCTAATTTTTATTTAGAATCATCCATTAAAATAAAGTTGATATTAATTTATAGTAGTTTCTAAAAAAAACTGGAAATCTTTGTTTGAACTGCTTCTCTAACTAGTTAGTTTATAAACGTTTACTTGAAAAGCAATGCATCTGGAAGGAAGTTTACTATATATTCTTTAGTAAATAAACGCTTTCTAGTATCAGTGAATTTTAAAAATCTGATATAAAATTTTTATTCTTTTCTTGTGTTTTTTAAAAAAAAAATTATTATTTATTTCAGGAAAAGCAAATCGTTTCTGTAGCGAATTGAATGGCTGGAGTGAACCTGATTTGTTTAAATGCACTAGCTTGTCATTTGTAGAATTAGCCGAACAGGTATTCTAAATCCAACTATAATTTTTATAATTTTTTTAACTGTAATTCCATGTAAAATTTCGTCTCTCGCTATTATGATTGGTTTTCAATTTTTAATTTATTTATTTTTAATAATATTATTATTATTTTAGTTGACAAATCTTCAGAATGGATTGCTGGAATTAAACACTTCATTGGTTGTTGCCTATGCTCATCAATTGCAAACAGCTGTGAACAAGACTTTTCCATTGTATGGAAATGACGTTCTGATTTTTAGTCTTTTCTTTCACAATATAATACTTCATGAAAAACAGAAAGCAGGCCTTGATCTTAGTCACAGACAAGATCGATATTTCATAAAAGTGAGTTGAAACCTCTTAGATATATATTTTTAATTTATTCATTTATTCATTTTTAATTTCATTTTCTTCAAATTGTGTTATATTTTATGAGGTTAAAGTTAAAATTATAAATTATATTTCATTAATTAAATTACAAAAGGATTTAATATAGAGCAGATAAAGTTCATCTGACTATACGACTACGACACGTGTATATATATATTATATATATATGTATGCATGTACATGTATCAAAAATGGTTTATTAATCTAATTTACGATATGTGTCTTTTTGTCCTTCTTATTTTATGATTTTAGGGTGCCTAATGTGTTAGCGAGTGCTACTCTTATGGAGGGATAATACAATGACATTAACGACTCAATGTAACATTTAAATCTTTTTTAAACATTGCAATGCTCTCAATTCTCTTTAATACCAGTAGAGGATAACAAAATGCAAAAACATTCCCTTTTGCACGCAAAATACAAAAACCTTTCCTTATTAGTTCGGTATTTAACAAGATTAGCCATGTTTTTTTTTTCTTTTTTTAAATATAACAGGAACATTCGGATTGCAAATATGGAATTTATTTTGAGGGACAACCGATGAAATGTAATCATTCATTCAATTTGACATTAGAAGACGCCAAAATTTTATCTTAAAATTTTTAAGGCGATACTATGTTAATGAAATTTTTGTTTCCTATATATTCCATAAATTATGTAATATAAAAGGACTTTGAACTATGTCCAACTATAAATTGGATGAAGTACGACAGAATTTTTAAGTATTTAGGAAAAATTCAATCATGGTCAATTCTTCTAATTTTTTCTTGTTTTCTCTATATGTGATACGCTACAGCTAGACACTTACTCCTAAAATTCCTCCCGGATGGTTTAACTCTGTCCTTTATACGTTAATAGACTACAGTATACAGTCTTAAATAAATTCAATAAATAATAGAAAGGGAATTGAATATGATGAACAAAACCAAAGTTAATAAAATTCATAAAATTAGTAAAATTCATTTGTACCCCAAAATTATTAAAATTCCTATTATTACAGGTCGATATTTTCTCCAATAAAAAATATTTGTATAATTGTAGACATAAGAGAAAGATATTGTCCCCAATGTAAGAAAATATACGATCAAATTATACACACCAATGCTTTGGCACTTTTGAATGGTTTCATGAATTCCTCCGAAATCTTTTAAGTTATTGCGAGGAAGATTTTCGCATTTATTATCCCAGAATTTCATTAACGCAGTAGCATATTAGCCCAAACATTCACAAAAGAGAAGTATTAGAATAAAAAATTTCGAATGATTAATTTGAAGTATGGCTGATTCTTTAGGTCTAGATATACATCGTAATATATATATATATATATATATATATATATATATATATATATATACATATACATATAAATATGTCTGTGGGAGTTTTCTTGTGAAGGGTGTAAGAAAGTAACAAATACAAATTTACAAAAATAATGGGATACTTATAGAAACATGTAAAAAAGATTTTTAACTTATGCAATTTTGTACAATTTTTAAAATATTGCTCATCAAGTAATTTGTAAAATTTTTAATTATTTCATTGATGCAAAAATTTCTAATGCAATTATTTTTTTACTTGCGAAAATTTCGACCTCAAATAACATGAATTTTAATAGTTTTTGGGTACATATTATATATATTGTTATATAATATTGGGTGCATATTATATATACATTATATTGTTATTTTCAGCACATTAAATCCTTTTTCTATTATTTATTAAATATATGTAAAACTTATCCCCCTGTATATTGTATATTTCATTTTTATCTTTTTTTATATGTGTTTTTCTCTTTCAGTTCAGTGCGATGTTTTCCTTTATTCTTTATAGTTTTGCGTATATTTGTTATACATATTATTTTGCTTATTAATATGTATTATTTTGCATATTATGTATAATTTTGTGCATTGTATTGAGTACTGTTTTGTGTTTTTGTTATCATTATCATTACTGAAACCAAATTTTGAGACATAGTATGACAAATTATGTTCGATGTTATGATAGATATTAAAAGTAATGTAATGATAGATATTAAAAGTGATAATATTTAACAATTTGAAATTTGTTTTGTCATTTTTGTAGAATCTAGTGCAAGCTGCTGACGTAGTTTTAGATCCAATTTATATGGATCATTGGAATGAAATTGCTGCCTCAACTGGGAGAGGCATAGAGATGATCATGAATTCTTTTGAGGAATATCTTCGAGTGCTCATGAGGCATTTTGCTGACACTTTCACAAGGCCATTTGAAGTGAATGAAAAAAATCTTGGTATATGGGAATTTTCCCTTTCATTCATGAAATGCTTCTATATACATCTGTAAAACATCGAATTACAGATTTAAGAAATATTTACATTTAAGTTTTTTTTAAAACTCCTTGTTTATTTATTATTCCATCATTTTAAAAAATCCCTTAATGATTGTGCTTTGTAACTATTTTTAATGAAATCGAATAACTTTCTTTTAGGGGAAATTCGAACATTTTCCCACCAGTGCAGTCACTCGCAAACTGAAAGATCCAATTTCAAGAAGGGTATTTCCAACAAATAAAAATTAAAACAATTTAAGCAAACGAACACAAAAAATGGATGAACTTTATTGATGAGCATAAATTTTAATTGTTTAGAATTTCAAAAGTATTAATAATTTCCAATTTTTTAATATAAAAATCTCGATTCTTTTCACAGCAACGTATTTATGCGGTACTGAGTTTTCCTTATTTGATTGTTATCAAATCACAAACCAAATATTTCTTATAAATCTAAAAAGAATGATTATATATCTGGCAAAAAAAAAACTTACCCATTTCATTTCCAATTATAACATTACACTGATAACATTGTTCATGATTTTTTCCATAGGAAATTTTATAGATACTGTTTTATGTCAATAAGATTGATTAATTGCTTCCATGAATAATAATATTCTGAATACTTTAATTTTAAGATAAATAATCCCCTGCTTTTCATATATTGCTAAAATAAATTAAGTTGAATAGCCTATCAAAGTTATTATGATACTTGCGGAAGATGTCAAAGGGTACAAAAGAAAAAAAACTAATTACCATTTCACTAGTTTTTACGTATTTATGGAACACTTTGAACTAACAATAAAACAGCTAGAGAATCGCAACTTGGACTCTAACCACATGATACATTTGAACTTTAGGTCATCAGGCATCCTCACTATTATTTGGTTATAATGATAAATGAAAAAATTATAATATAACTTATGTAAAACATATTACGTAAAAATTTGCATTTTAACACTTACATATCACTGGTTAGTGGTCTAATGACCAAGCACAATAATTCTTAAATCCACTCTGATAAATTTCTCAATTCTTGGATGTCTATAAAGAGTTAATGTATTCGCGGAATAAGATAATTGTATAGACTGCTGTGTCCAAAAAGTAAGATCAGTTTTCAATTTAAATTTCTCAGACATATGGTATTTCAATTTTTTTTTTCTTTTTTAGGTTGTTGGCACTGCCCTTGACATCGGTGTGAATTTTTACGTCCAAATATTCATTAGTGCTTGAGTTACGCTTGGTTTTGTGAGATTCTAAAACTGATTCCGGCGATTTTTGAAATGTCTCTTCAATCGACTCAAAACGTTGCCCCCGGAGTGGTCTTTTGAGTTTAGGGAATAGCCAGAAGTAGCATGATGCTAAATCAAGTGGATACCGTGGTTGTGAAATATATATATGGGTTTCATTTTGGGCGAAAAAGTCACGAAGAATCAATGCAGTGTGAGCTGACACATTCAATGTTTTCGGTACCAATCAAGATTTGACGCGTTTGAGGCCCAAAACATCTTTGAAAGAAATTCCAACATCAGCAGCAAAGGTCTCTAATTGTCAATCGACGGTTTGCAAGCACCAAATTTTTAAATTTTTTGGACGTGAGCAACACGTCTTCAACGCGTTCTCTGCCTTCTTTGAACTGTTTTTACCACTTCTAAACATTTCTTTCCGATATAGGAATGCTCACCGAATGCCTTCTGCAACATTCTATACGTTTCTGCAAACGCAATTTAACGCAAGTTCTTGAAATTTCGCATTAATTCAGACATTTCAAAAATCGGTCGAATCAGTTTTAGCATCTCACGAAACCAGGCGTAACTCAAGCACTAATGAATATTTTGATGTCAAATTTTACACAGATGTCAAGGACAGTGCCAACAATCTAAAAAAAGAAAAAAAATTGAAATACCATATGGCCGGGAAATTTAAATTGGTCTTACTTTTTGGACATAGTGTTATATCTATAGATACTTGTGTGAATCATTGTACTTTCTAAACTAATATGTTTCTATTGTATAGTTTTGGGAGTTGATACTGTTTCATCAACTGATGTATGGACTAACTCTGAAAATGAGACAAAATATCTAGATGTCTCTCCATTTGTGGAATTTTATGTCAATGACGGCACTGAGATACCATCAGTTCTATTCCCTAAATACAACAATTATCCGATTAGAGAGAATGTAGAGAGCCTTTCTGCTGAAATTATTATTCCATTCAACAGTATAGGAATAGACAAATTTGATGGTAATTTTTGACACTTACTCTCTTTTTTGTCTTAATTGCATTCAAATTCGTTAAATGAAAATTTAAAAAAAAAATTATTTTATTAGTACCTCGATGACACCAAAAATTTCTGCTGTAAAATACTTTTTCCCAATTGTAATCTGTTGATATGTTGGGCAGTTTTGATTTGGTCTGTATTATTAGAATTAAATTTTAATTAAGGTGTTATGGAATTTAAAGGTTAATAATAGTAAATAAATAACATTTATTACTTTAGATTCTCAGAATACACACGGTGGCTCAGGAAAAGAAGTTGCTGTTTTAGGATATGTAATATATTCAACCCTTGGACAACTTCTACCACAATCGTTTGACAGTTCAGTTAGGTAATATTTTTCATACTTTCCTTCAACAAAATTCTCCACATTAATTAAAATTGATCGAACGTTATTTTTGATAATCGTTTATTTATGTTTTTTAACTATTGATTTAGTCAGACACAATTAAGATATGAAAAAATACCAGTTTAATAAAAAAAAAGTACAGCTCTTACTTTCAAAAATGTAAATTTTCAACTAAGAAATGAATTGTATATTAATAAAATATCTAGTATTAATATATTTTTAAATATTTGTTATATTTAAAAAATTGTTTTTAATATTTTTTATAATTTATTCTTAGTTAATTTTATAATTTGTCCTTAGATTTATCCTCAGCTTTTTATGACTACAGTATGTTAATCTCTAAATTTGTCAGTTCTGGAACCTTTATATTGGATCTTCTTATCAAAAAAATGAAATATTCACAGAAAAAATCTAAGATACATATAAAAATAGTATATTTATTGATTTAATTTGTGAAAAAATTCAAATTGTATTATGGCCCAGAGTACTTGGTAAGGTTGTGGCTCTGTGGAACAAAATTTGTACATCACTGATCTAATCCAAATTTGATTCTTTGTTTGTTGGGTATTATTTTAGTTTCCTATTTAAAGATGAAAATCAATTTTTTCTTAGACTCAATTCTAAACTAATGTATTCCATGTCGATAAATAACATCGAATATGTGTTATAGCTATAGTAAATTATAATTGAACAAACTCATTTGATATATCTGAATTCGATCGAAAAAACATATGTACTACATTTTCTTTGCAAATTATGTGTTTCAAACTATGAAAATTATAGTAAAATGAACAAGCAACAACCAAAGTAGAATTCATTTTGTATAAAAGATTATTCATTTACTAATATATTAATTAAAAATCAGATACCTATTTCAATGTATTGAACTTTGGGGCCTGAATGGCGCTCAGTACCACAGGTTTCGGGTTCGAGTCCCGGCGGTGCCATGGATGTTTGGAGTGGTTCGGAATCCACTTTAAACCGTAGGTCCCGGTCTAATAGGATCGTAGAGCGCTGCGGGGGCATTGTTACTCCGCGTCCGTGGCTTATCTTCAAGTTACACGCGCCCCCTGGGTAATGCAAAGTGAGTAACGTCTGTGCAGCGCTTGCCTTAAGGCATACAAGACCAAGCTGTCTAGGTGCCAGATGCATTAGAAAGAAAAAAAATGTATTGAATTTTAAAGAATCTGATATTTTAATGCAATTTCTCCCTCTTTAGTTTTGATTTCTTTAATTCGGTATAAAAATGTTCTTATGAAGAGGGTTTATTAAATTTAACAGTTATAATTAACTTGTATTAAGGCATATTTGAATTTTTATGCGTGATTCTCACTGAATATCTAACATAAATTTTAAACAGGCTTAAAAGGAAACTTCAGGTGTTTAAAAGAAATAATATAAGAAATAATAAATGTCATGCAATATGTAGATCTAATGTGAGGATCTGCAAAACGATTATTAGCTTATACGAAACATTCTATCAATTTGTGCAAACATGAATTACTTGTTATGCAATTGTAACAAAAATTTAATGGTATTTTGTAGTTATCATGGGATTCCTATTGGTGTCAATGCGCCTGTCTTGACTGCTGTTGTTCAATCTATCAACACGTCTGAAAATACTGGTCAAACTCCAGGTGCTAGACTACGCTTCAGAATTTTTAATTCCACAGGAACCAGTCCCCAGTGTGTGTTTTGGAATCACAGGGAAAAGTTAGTCATTGAAAGTATTTTATATCAAATATTTTGTGTGTGTTTGTTTGTATATATAACAACAATACATTTCTGTGTGTATTTCAAAAAAATTGGTGTCTTTCACGTAAGCATTTTTTACTGTAACAATAAAATAATTATTTCTTTAAAAAGCAATTTATCTTCTGTCTTAAATAGGGCAAGAAATATAACTATATACTGTAACTTTAATGACATATTTTTATTTTTAAAAATTGTAGTGCTTTAACAAACTTCTGATTTGCTTATATTCATCATTCTTGATTGATAATTAATAAATTTCCTTTGAATATTTTCATAATTGATCAAGTGTTGTTTTTAAAATTAAATGTGTATTTTATAAATAAATCGTAATAAATGTATTTAATTCATGCTATATATACTTTAAATGTAATTATCGTATGTTTTCACAATGCTTTTATTGACAATTTCCTAATAAGACTAAATATGAAAAAAATGGTGACTGGAACTAAGAGTAAAAATAATTTAAATTTTATATTTTCATATTTTTTAATGTAAATGTATATCTTAAATCCCTTATTTTTATTATATATTTTTTTTGAATGTTTCCAAAAAAAATTGTAAATAATCAATAAACTAAAAACAGTAAGTAGCAAGTAAAATAATTTAAAATTTCATCTTAATTTCATTTTTTTTAGACGAGGCGAATGGTCCAGTGAAGGATGTGACGTTGAATCATACAGACACGATAGCCCATATATCAATTGTAGCTGCAGTCATTTAAGTAGTTTCACTGTGATAATGGAAAAAAATCATAATGAGGTGCGTTATATCTGTAAAATCTTTTTTGAAAGATTTTTAATTAGTAAATCACAAGTCAACAAGCTGCCTATTATTTCCTTAAATAAAGTTTCCTGGTGTAATAAATACTTTTTCACTTATTTGTCATACTGTGTACCAATAAAATGTACCTTGTACCTGTGATTCAGATTTATACTGGCATAAGAGCGTTTTTGGGGCCATAATAATTTTTATGTATTTAAGGGAGCTATTCGTTAAGAATATATATATATACATACATATTGAAATTCAAATATTAAGTTTTTCACATAGTTAACCAAAATTAATTGCACTATGTACTAAATACGTGCAGTATTTGAAGAATAATATAAAAAATAATAACCACATCACAAAAAATCTTCAAATTACAATTAATCATGCTTCTTTTTTCTTTGGGGAAATCCTGTATTAAAAAGTAGTAATCGATGTTATATGTAATCCCATTTCCTATGACAAATTTGCAAATTTTTCTTAGATATTGTAAATGTTTTTAATAATTTCCAATTTTGAGTTGTTCACTATTTGCATCATTCATTATCAAATTAAAAAACGTATAAATTCTTAAAAATTTTTGAAAATGTTCCAATTAACTTATTTTGAGAAATATGATTCTAAAAGACAACTGGGTCATTCCTTTCATTAAATACTATGTAGAATAAGCAATAATTAAGCACATTTTCTAATTCAATGTCAATTATAAAATATCCCTGTAAATGTATTGAGCGGGTGTTAGAATATTTTATATATTTACTGATTTCCTGGACAACTTATTTCTCACCCTATTTTTGGATACATATATTATACTTTTCTGATCTGCTTCTGCAATTTTTGTTATTCCCCCTTTGATGTTTATGTATATCTATAGGATGCCAAAGTATTATGCATCCTTTTGAGATTACATTTATTTCAAAAGCTTCTAGAATAATATATAAAACCTTATAAGCATCTGTAGAAAAAATAGAAATTCCTTCTTTTTTGTTGACTATTTTAAAACTAATATTCATATTTCGACCGTCTTCAAGCGAATCCACTTAACAAAAAATTCCCTTAAGAATAGCAAAGCAATTTTGCTATATGAATCATCATTATTTGTTAGATGTTACAAAATCAAAAAATGACCGCCTTCCTGCGAAAAATTTCACAATTTCGAGATACCACTTTTGTATTTTATTTGTACAAGAACAAAGGATTTTCATGTTAATTCTAAAAGACTAAAATGTTTAATATGGACGCGTTATATATATACATTGAAGGATTCTGTAATCATTGGAATGTTTTTTTGAAAAACAAATTCGCATAGGGATAGAAAGAATATTGGATAAAAAAAAACCTATATCAATTACTTAGAACGTAAACACCGTTAATTTTGTTTCAAAATCAGTAAGAAATTTGAAAAAACTTCTAATAATTGAATTCTTCTCTTCACTTAATTGAATAATCCTAATAATCGCTCCTTTGCGTATATTAATTTACTATCTTAACATACTCTAATATTCTTTGCTAAATATTTCATCTTTTCTTTTAACCAACTATTCAATTTCATTCATTTTTTTAAAAAAAACCTTTTATTTAATTCCTGGAACATTCATACGATTTTACTGCGTATAAAATATTTTTCAGGCAATAAAACATATATAGTATAAAAACGTTTTATCCTATAATTAATGTTATTACATAAAAAATAGCAATCTCTATACAATATTTTGTAGTGCAACCCAACTGTTAATTTTTATTAAAATTTTTTGATGTATTTTGACTATCACACTTTTATAGTAAAATTCAAAACTGTGGGACATTTTACTCCCTTCATTTATACAGGACTTTTTTGATGCTACGATATACCTCATTGAATATTATAGTGTGAATAAATATTATAATATAAACTTCCAATAGCTGGATTGTTAAAGACTATTTAGAAATCACTTCTTTGATTACTATATGGAAAATTAGTGAACTATATGGGTAAAACAGTTCACCAATTGTGGAAGGGCAGATACTTGTTGATATCATTATTTTATTGCTTTATGATTAAGAAAATAAAATATGAAATGAACAGGATAAGTAAAGAATCATGTTTGCATACTAGTAGAAACAAATATAATTAAAACGCATGAATCATGACATTCAACTATTCGATTTCATTGTGTCCTAACGCAAAAACTCCCTATCACAGCTAATAGAATGCACCTTGAAGAATCATAAAAATCATATTTCTTCCTGAAGAGCTTCCTCATTCTTCATGTCTAGTACTGACTCAGCAAGTAATAATTATCTGTGTTATGATATGGTACAGATTTTTATTTCAAAAATTAAATATTGGAAGAATAGTTTTAGTTATTACGAAATTTGACGATGCGAACATCTAATTCAATATTTTAACTGTATCTTGTAAATGTAGAAACTTATGGCATTTCTTTTTTATTATTTCAGTTTGTTCCCTCAGAATCTCTTGTACAGAATGTGATTTCCTACCTAGCTATAATAACATCCTTAATACTTCTTGCCTGTACTTTCCTGGTTTTTTGCTTGCTGCGTGGCTCTCAAACAAACAGCAATAGAATTCATATCTGTCTTGTGTTTTGTATCTTTGCTGCTGAGCTTATTTTTCTGATTGCCTTGAAATCCAGACATTCTCTTGTATTTCAACAGGTAAAGTATTTCCTAGGCACTCATTTCATTATAATTTTTTTTCATTTAAGTACCGAGTTTTAGTACTTTAATTTATTTTTCAGTCTCCGTGTAAAATGGTTGCCATTCTCTTGCACTTTTTGTTTCTGTCAATCTTCTCATGGCTGTTAGTGGAAGCAATCCATATTTTTAGAATGATGACAAATCTGTGTGACATTAATCATGGTCCTATGCATTGTTATTTTTCTATAGGATTTGGTAAGAATATTAAGTTGTTGTTAATTTATTATTATTTGTTTGTTGCTTGCGGTTTAGTTAATATTTTCAATTTTCTGCAAGTTTTCTTTCATTATGTATAAAAAAGAATTATAAAGTTTTGAAAGCTAACAAATAAGTTTTGCAATGATGTTTTTTAAATTAAAAAAGATAATGTTAAATGCAAAAAAGAATTTTCAATAACGAATAAAGTTTGTTTAAAAGAATTTTTAAGTGGTAAAATTTTAATAAAAAGCATTTGTTCAGAAATTAAATATAGTACTATTTCATACATGAATACCTATCTTAGAAAGCAGTTCCATGTGGATATGTTCATATATTTTAACGCTAATTTATGTGGAATGAATCATTTCTGTTGTTTCATGCATTGCTTATTACTGTATAAGTTTTACTTTTATTAAGATTTATAATTATTTGAAAAATTTAAAAAAAACTGAAACGATAAATGAGAAATCTTAATTTCAATTACACTCAAATAAAGGAAATTGTATAAATCTAAAAGAATATTTTTGAAAATGTATAAAATTCAAGAAACAAAGA
Organism: Caerostris darwini; assembly: GCA_021605075.1. Classification (NCBI taxonomy): domain Eukaryota; kingdom Metazoa; phylum Arthropoda; class Arachnida; order Araneae; family Araneidae; genus Caerostris; species Caerostris darwini. The sequence continues at coordinate 1,270,041 of BPLQ01008169.1, forward strand.
ATATTATTTATTGATCTGTACTCATTGATTTAGACGACCATTTGACAAATTTTACTTGGAATTTTAAAACGAAGTATTAAATTTTATGTTATATATATTATATTTTATGTTATATTATTATATTTTTTTATGAAAATACAATTATATTTGAAACATTTAAAATTTGTAAAAAAAAATATTTATAAATTATCATTAAATTTATGAATTATATAGAATCTATCTCAGGGAAATAATATTTTCGATCATTTCAGAGGCCGTTATTCCGGTATAAATCAGAATGCTGTGTTGCTTCTATAAATAACTTGTGCTCTCATTTATGATTTTACACATAATTGCGGTGTCAGAATATTTTACAAAATATATTCCAATTATCAGAGTAAAGATTTTAAAATAAATTCTTCGTTAGCTAAAAACTATCTGTTGGTATAATTATTTTTTAAGTTTAATTCTTTTGTTTTAGGAAAATTTGTGTTATATTTTCCCTTTTCATTCTTGTATAACATTCATAAAATCGAATTTGAATTAAATCAAATGGAAATAATTGCTTAAATAGAAAATCTTTTTATAATTTTAGTTATACATTATTCTAAAAAGCTAAAATTATTTACTGATATATTGTCGAGTGAAAATTGGCTTAAGTGATTTTTTCATCATCCAACTTCATTCTTAGTATTGTTTTCATATTTTTTCAGATAATTAATTTGTTTTCGTAGATATATTGTTTTCATTAATAATTTGCTTATTAAATTATATTAATTTATTAATACTTTTATGTAACAGTGTATTCTTAAGAATTTTAATTTCAATCAAAATCAATTTTAAAGAATATTGATTTCATATTCATCAGTTTTTATTGATTTAATAATAATTATTTTTAAATATAATATAATTTTATTAATTTAATAATTTTTAAGCTTTAGAAAATGCACATTTTAATAAAATTTAAACACATATACGTTTTTTAACTGGGTAATTAAAAAACATTTTGTACATATAGTTTAATTTCAAGTTACAATTTCGCTGGTATATTTTTTATTAATTTTCTCGTAGGTTTAAAATCTCATTATTAATATGTTTCCAGAGGGAAAAGAAACTCTCCCATTGATTAAAATCAGAAATAGTTTAATATGTTTGGAAAACAATCCAACTACATTGCGATTTTCATGCATTTCTTTCAGGCGCACCAGCTTTAATTGTCGGACTGTCGGTTGGTGTTAGTGTTGACCAATATGGAAATCATTTTTTGTAAGAATTTTCTTTTATATTCAAGTAGTATTTTGTTAAAATTTTTCCGCAATTGGATAATTCAAGATCAAGCTGGACTTTATTATGCTCGAGATTTATCCAACAGTCGAGCATAAATCTCAAGCATAATGAAGTCAATTTTTTAATCAAAATTCAATAGAAAGTTCAATTATTGCCAAACAATTAAGGGAAAATGAGGACTTCTCTTAAAAATTATATCGTTAAATAATTTTTTTATTGAGTTAAAGATGTTAAATTAACGTTTCTATATGAATAAATTCAACTCCGAAAATGTATTTTTTTTTAAATTTCAAACCAATTAAAGATAAGGAAATGATGAAGTTCTTTTTGAATTCTATTAGAATATATATATATTTTTTTAATATAGATAGAATTATTCTACTCTATCTATATTCTATTTTATTCCTAATATTTCTATTAGGAATATTCTGTTTAAAACTTCAGCTTATAGATGTATCTTTATATTTAGTTGCTGGCTTTCGGTCCACGAAAATGTTGTTTGGGGTTTAGTTGGACCTGTCTGCGTAATTGTAATTGTATGTATATTTTTTATTATATAATGTAATATAGCATCATATTACACTCATGTCCATAAATTAAGGATAATGAAGTTCAGGAAAAGAAAGAGACAGAAGCAAAACAAATTTGACTTATTTGTAAAGTCTATTTATTAAACAAAAGATAAACAGCAAAAAAGATGCTATATGTTTGACATAATTAATAAAAATTGCGATTTTTACTCCCTGGAGCAAATTTCAAAAAAGAACCTATTTACAAAAAACAGTATAACATGGTTAGTATGATGGTTAATATGGAGTATGTCTCCCGGACGATGTAATACAGGCTTTCAACACCTAGGCATGCTGAGTATCAAATTATCAATCTGATCTTGGGGAATATTACACCACTCATCAAGCAATGCCCTTCGAAGTTCCGGTTGACAGGTGGGAGGGGGTTGACGGGCTGCAATTCGTCGGCCAAGCATATCCCACACATGCTCTATTGGATTCAAGTCCGGTGAGTATGCTGGCCAATCCATACGAGGGATATCCTCCAATTGAAGGCATTCGCCTACAATGTTTGCACGGTGAGGACGGGCGTTGTCATCCATAAACAGAAATTCAGCACCCATGGTGCCCCGAAACAAACTTACATGTTGTTCCAGAATGACATCCCGATAGATGTGGCCTGTCATCGTTACACTCTGAACATGCAGGTCAGTTCTGGAACCAAGAATAATTCCTCCCCAAACGAGCCATCCTGTACCACCGTAACGGTGTCGTTCAATGATGTTCTCTTGGTGGTAACGGGTACCTGATGCTCTCCATATGAAAGTCCGGCGAGGATAAGACTGCAAACTAAACCTGGACTCGTCGGAAAACATCACACCAGACCACTGTTGCGGTGTCCACAATGCATGCTCTCTACTCCAGGTTAATCGCAGGCGACAGTGAGTTGCGGTAAGTGGAACACATCTGACAGGCCTACGAGCATATAGACCAATGTACCCTAAGCGTCTGTACATGGTCTGCCTTGAAACTGTCGTACCGGTAGCTGAAGAGAGCTGACGAGACAGGTCTGATGCTGCGCTCCGTCTGTTTCTTTTGGCAGTAACTGCTAAATACCGGTCGTCATTCGGCGTTGTAACTCGGGGGCGACCTGTGCTGTAACATCTACTCACATTACCATCATCTTGGAATCGTTGCCAAAGCCTGGAGATGACACTCTGGGCGATTCCAAGTTCCTCGGATACTTCCAGCTGGGTACGTCCACATTCCAGTCGTCCGATAATTCTACCACGTAAAAAATCATCCAAATGCTTCCTTTGTGCCATAACTATGCGGTTATTGTACTGAAAGGCGTTTAAAGCACTTGTGAACAATTTTACTTCTTTGCCACCATTCCTTATATACCTCTCTCTTACACTCTCGTCATTGTGACGTACTATCCGCGCCATCTGGTGGTTTCCTGTACTTTGCATATTCTTCTTCAAGATGTGTGGGATAATTCTACAGGTGAAATTTTTATTTTAGAGTTCAATTTCTGTATGATTCTGAATTATCCTTAATTTATGGACATGAGTGTATTTATCGTAACATAATATAATCTCCAATCATATTATTTTATTGGAACATAATATAATGTATAATAATTCATTGTAATATAATGTGGAATCCAAATCAGGGATGACAGAATTGTAAAGGCTTTCCAAAAAAAAATCTTCGTAAATTATCTCTATATATTTATATAATAATAATAATAATAATAACAAATAATATAACAAAGCAAATAAAGAATTTAATTCATTATATTATATTTATTTAAATTGTTGTTTAGTAATTTTAATATTTGGTTTGATTTTTGTAGTGAACAAGCGCAAATGCGATTCATATAGTGTTTCTTTCCTTTTCCTTCTTATTTCGTTTTTTATTATATTTTTGCCTGACAATGTTTGTTCCAAAATATGGGTAGATTCAAACAGTTTTGTACATTTTTAAGGAAAATTTAACACCAACTACAAATAATTTATTTCAAACAATTTTAAAATTGATAATGTTTTGGAAAAAAATAATAAAAAGTCATGAAGTAATAAAAACTTACATGAATATGATTCCTGTAATTAGTATAGCACGGCAAAGGATTTGATCATCTAGAGTACAGAAAACACGAATAAAATATTTTTCTCATATATTACTTTTTATTAAACTAAAACTGGATCCAGTTTTAATCTTTCGTCAAAATCTGAAAGTCTTTCAAAAAATTATCAATTCTATTTTCTAAATGAAATCAACATATAATGAGGCAAGCCATAAGAATTGTATGCGGCCAGTAATATGTGCATGATTTAATCTAAATACACAATTGTAGACAACAATTGTTTAACAATGTTTTAACCTAAATATACAATTTTAAATAAACAATTTTAGATTAAAATGCAGGGAATTTTGCAAAACACATTTTTGTACAAAATTGTTTTCTCTAACAAATGTTCATTATTTATTTTCTTAAATTAATTTCAATTATGGTTTTCTTTACAGATTACACTGCTTGTTTTTATATCAGCTTTAAAGTCAAGTTTACAATGCAAAGATTCTGTAATGGATTTTGGTAATTTGAAGTATGTTTTGTTTAAAAATTGTATTCAGCACTATTTTTTATTTCGAATTTTCGATAATTGAACAACGAAGTATTAAAACATTTATTAATAATATTTAAAAATTAAATTGATGCGGTATACAAGCAATTGAAGTTATAAAGATGTTTATACAGAATTTGAATAAGTTTTTTATTCAAAGTTTGTAAATAATGTATTGCTTCTGTTTAAAAAAAAAACAGAAAAAAAAAAAGAATTATTAAATATTACCAATATTGATTTCAACTCATAAGTAATGAAAGATATATGTGATATCACAGCTATGTGATCAAAATACTGCTCTTATATATCCAATTCTTTCACCATGTCTGTTGTGGTTGCTTTTTTAAGAACCATTCTAGAGTCTGTCTGATCATAGGTCTGTTGATTATGCGATCTGTCTGTCATCATGTGTAACTCAAACTCTTACTTTTTCACAATTGTTGAAGAAGATGTATTTCTCTCCCATAACATTATTCATGGGAAATTATGTTTACTTGATCAAGTGTTCAATATGTATCAATATTCATTGATTAATGCTTATCATTAAGTGTCCAATGTATTATGGGAAAAAGAAAAAAAAATTATTTATATGATTAATTAATTTCTTCAAATTATTATCAAATATCATAGTGATATAATATAAATCAAATATTTACTTTTTGAAAAACGCTTAATTGTTCTCGTTAACATTAATTAGGAAGTAGTACTTTTGCTTTTCAATAGTAATTATTTTGTTCATTGAACTAATTATTTTTAAAATGCAGCTATGTTAAAAATGTCGTGAAAATAGAATTCTAGTTGAAACTTTTTTAGATTCAGCATCAAACTTTATTTCAGAGAGTGTTTTGCACTTTTCAGTTCAAATTGTTTGCTTGTATTAAATTTTATTACTCTTCCCAACTTATTTCTGTGTAAAAAATTTTTAATGTTTGTTTATTACTTTTTTATCTACTTTGTTTATTACTTTTTAAAGTCTGGATCAATTATCTCTATTGAAAAACATCATATTGTAATTTTGGATGTAGGTGCCTAACTTTCCGGATTTAAGTTAGTAGTTGTATGATATTAACATCGTTTCAGATGTAATCTGCTTTAGACAAAATATTTTAAAATGGAAGTACTGCAAAATATAGTTTCGCTCAGTATTTCTATTCTTCCATATTTCTTCAATAATAGTGAAATCTAACATAGAATTTTAATTTTCTAGGACATTACTTTGGTTAGCTGTGATACTACTACCAATTCAAGGATCGACATGGGTACTTGCAATTCTTTCAGTAAATGAAACACATACTATACTTCAATATGCTTTTTCCTTTTTTTGCCTGCTAGAAGGAATCTATATCTTTGTTGGTTATTGTGTGGTAAACAAAAAGGTAAACGAGATTCCAGTAAAAATAAATATTATTTACTGTTTTTCATTGAGATTTCTTTTACATCTACATTAATTTGCTTACTTTTATAATTAGATTCAGCTGCAGATCCGTGTTATGTGGAGAAGATTTCTCAGAAAAAAGAAATATCCAGAAATGAATGGAATTCAGTCAGCTCTGGTAAGATTTATTAAAGATTGAAACTCATTGTTCATTGTTCAATAAAGCTTCTAAGTACAGGAGCTCACCTAGAATTTTGTTTTCGGGCTCAAACTACCCCTGGGGTATATATATTACACTACCCGTTGGAGAACGCCTGTCTAAATATATTGTATAACTTTGCAATGTAGCACCTTAAAATTAAATTATAAATTTAAAATTTCAATATCCTAATATTTAATTTAGTTCATTCTAATTAAGATAAGTTGAAATATTTGCACAAATAATTATCTTTTTTCGTTAATAACTTTGGATTAAAAAAGGAAAAGTTATTTTAAAAGAATTATCTATAGTTTAAACGAAAATTAAAACGATTTAATGTAATTGATAGTTATAAACAATTAATTTCAGATTTTTATAAGCATATTCTACTATATCTAATTTTCCAGCAGTTATACCAGCAAATGAAATACTTTTTATTCTTGAGAAGGATAAAACATAGAATTCAGTTTATAAATATTGCTCTACTTTAAAAATAACGTGTTCATACTTAAAAACTGTATCATTAGCAAATATGACAAAATCTTTATTTTCAAAGAGTTTTTTCAAATATATATTAAATGCTTCAAAAATAGGTTTATACTTTTTAATTGCAAAAAGGGTAATAAATCTATTCGTGCCTCTTATAGCTTAAGATATGTACATCCAATGTGTACTCTAAATATTGTAATAGATTATTTGAGGGGAAAAAAATGGAAAAATGGAAAAATGGAATGGAGTGTATAAAAATGTGATAGTAAAATATGATAAATGTACATTTTTGTTTTGCATCAGCAACCCTCTGCAGCGTATCCACCGTCATCTAAAATATACCATAGAAGCATTGGAATTTCGACTTCGTCAGCTACCAGCAGATCCACATCTAAGACTTGCGCTAGTCATTGTAGAACTGGGTCTGAGCCCAAATTATCTGAAAACCAGCCCTCGACGTCGGAGTGTGATGGAATGACAACTGATAAAGGCATCTATTGTAAACATGGAAAATATTATGAACAGATTATACGAAACTGTGACACTGAGCGTGAGTATTTTTTTAGAATACTGTGATAAATAATTGATTCTAAAACTATAATGCTCTAGTCTCATAAAAATATTGTAGCGATACATATATGAAAATGGATAAGCGTATTTCAATGTTGATTATGCCATGGTCTTCTAAAATAACACCTGCAATCTGTTGTTGGCGAAGTTTGCTCTCAGCGAACGGAAAAGCATCAAAATATACACCAAAAATAATAATGGAATACCGTAAATAATTGGCACATAAAAATAACAGTGAAAAGGTAATCTTTTACATATTTTTTGGGTGTTTTGAATGCAACATTGATGCAAAAAGAAAAAAAAACATATAAGACCGTGTCAGAATGCGAGTTTCCGAAGAGTTAGTCAAATTCGCTTTCACTCATTGGGATGTCTGGATGTATACTTTCAATGCTTTCCGTACTAGAATTTGTCCTATTGAAACCCAAAACCTTTTTTTTTATTTCCGTTTATATACGGGTTTTAAACTTCAATAAAAATATATACGGGTTTTAAATTTTTTGAAGAAAAAACACATTATCAGCTTATGTACGGATCAGTTTAGATTTGGAAGTATATAGTAAATGTGATACTAATAAAGACTTTCATCTCTCTAACAAATAGGAAGATAAAAAATGGTTAAAAAAATACAGTCTCTATGGTTTCCATCATAGTTCTTAGGAAAGACGACATATATATATGTCGTCTTTCCACTTTTTGTTATCTTGTAGTGTGCAGGTTGTACAGCTGGATTGTAACTGAGTGTGGTTGGGTTAAGACTTGAGACATTGGTTTGCGCAGCTTTAGTTACACACGCACAAATACCACACACTTACAATTAAAGACAGACAATATTTAACACATTTAAAGACATATAATTATAGATTCGTAGAAAGATTCCACTTCTAAGCCGAAAACCCGATACTCAGGTACGTGCGGGAGTCGCGAAATATACTTCCTCTCCGGGTGAGAATCTGTAGGCCAACTAATACGCACAGTTGCTTTCAAAATATATCCTCTCGGGGTGAGATACTGTAAACAAAACATTTCTGAGCTGTACTTTCGCTGTAATGTATATAATAGAAACAACTACGCATAATTTTAAGATTTATCATTGAATTTTAAGATTTATTTGATCTTAAAATTATGCGTAGTTGTTTCTATTATAAAGTAATGGTAATGGGACAAACTTTGAGGAGTGGTACAGCTTATTAAAATGTACATTTTTTTTAAAAGTATGTGTTGTCGGAAATGATGCGTTGAGGCATGAACACAAAAAATTAGCAAAATATTGTTTATTTATAGCATCTTTCCAAAGTGCTTCTTTGATTCAATGTTTACAATAAATGCTCAAAATTGCGATCCCAAACAATGATTAATACATGCTTGGTAGCGTCGAAGGAGTAATTGGAGTCTCGTAAATGTATTTTTTAAAAGTATGTGTTGTCGGAAATGATGCGTTGAGGCATGAACACAAAAAATGAGAAAAATGTTGTTTATTTATAGCATCATTCCAAAGTGCTACTTTGATTCAATGTTTACAATACATGTTCAAAATTGCGATCCCAAACAATGATTAATACATGCTTGGTAGCGTCGAAGGAGTAATTGGAGTCTCGTAAATGAAGTCACAGAGTAAGTATGAAATATCGGGGTTGCCAGTCAGAGGACTCGTCACGTGATGGGTGGCGCATTGTGCGCGGCTGTTGTGAAAAATTCGTTGCAAAGTTTCTCGGCGTGTCACTTCCTACTGTACATTAATATTCAAAAAATGTATGCTTTAGTCACAGTTTGTGCCGTTGAATCCCCCTGTATGGTTATAGCATCCTTAAAACTGAAAAACATTTTCTTAATTTTATGCTAGGATCGTAAAAAACGAACTCAATTGGTTATGGTACTCAAAAGAACAGGTGAGAATTATATGCCCCTGCGGATTATATAAGATCTTTTACTTTTCTGGTTACCCCTGCATGGTGTACAAGTTGCAGATTATAGGCAGGAAATTATGTGGGAGAAATGATGATAACAAGGCTTTTGATATGATAAACACTATAGGGTAATTTATGAAAAATATTTTCAAAAACATTATTTAATAAATTAACAAAAAGATATTAAAATTTTACATGTTTAACAGTTACAATATGCGACAAAATGAAACCAATTGCTGAAATGTAAAATTAGTTCTATTAATTTAAATTTTAACATGAACATATATATTTTTCAATGGGTTAAATCAATTAGTGAAATCTAAAAGGATGTATTTAATGAAAAACTTTTCTAGAAATTTCATTATTGGTTTATTTTCATTGCATTATTTTCATCACAAATTATCCCATATTTTAATTAACAATTTCGCAGAATAATTTGATTTAGAGTTGCTATATTTTTGTTGTAGTTACACAAAATGGTTCGCTTTTTTGCTATTAATGAATGAACATCTCCTTGTTGTTAATATTTTCATTCCTCATTCTGTAAATTGGAATTATGGCTATTTAAACTTCACATAAAAAATCTCTATGATTAGCAAATTTTTGTGAATTATTTGCATCAATAACACTGATCTCATGACAAGATTCAGATTATTGCTGAATTACATTATATATTTGAAACATTTTAAAATTAATCTCTTGGAAATTAAAAAATTCCAAGCAATTCGAATATTATATATCGACTTATAACTTTTTTCTAATTTTCAAATGTTACTTCTCCTTTCTTTTCTACAAATTCTACATAAATGTTTACTTCTTAATTTCTTCTTTGATGAGTAATATTTAAATATTTCATATTTTTTACTTTATCAAATTAGGATTTGAGTTTTTTCTTTATTTAGGTCTTAGGATGACATTTTTACTCTTACTTCAAGCATCTAAATTTATCATTATGAAGTGATTTATCATATGTGATGAAAAGTGTTTAGAGAGTTATATTTCCCTTTGACAGAAAAAGGAATAAGAAACTGGTATATAATATTATACACACTCGCATATATACATATATATATATATATATATATATATATATCTTTAGCTTCATGAAAATTTATCTATGATGTATATCAAATGAATGTTTAATTTCACACACTATGTTAATTTGCAGAGTCTACAGAATCTATTATATTTATAAAGAACACAACATATAAATACAAAAAAAAAAAAAAAACACACACACACACACACAGAAGACCTGACAAGGAGTGAATTAGAAACACAACCATTTTGCACGAGAAAAGCTGTTACTGGTATTCACTACACGCAAATTGTCTAACAAATTCATCATAGCATTTGCAATCCAAAAATCTTGAAGTGCCTCACTGTGACACACACACACACACACACACACACACACATATATATATATATATATATATATATATATATATATGTATGTATATATATATATAATTATTTTATGGAGTATTATTGGTTAAATTACTTCTGATTATTTACATTTAAATACCGGAAAATAATGGCAAAATTTATTAACTATATAACTATATTAACTTTATTAACTATATATTAACTTTTTTATAAATCACTTTTATCCTTAAATAAATTTGTGTTGGTTTATAAATTTTTTTTCTATTATAGAAATTTTATGTTTTGAACTATTAAACTACAAAACTATTAATAAATTACTATTTAACTAGATATGTTTTTTGTTTCAAATACTACTGAATTATAATTAAAATATTAATATAGATGAAAAATGTTGCATTATTATAGATCAGTGATATTCAAAATGTGCTCCGCGGAACCGTAAGGTTTATACAACTTTGTACTAATATTATTTGTCGTTTTTCAGAAATCAATTTAACCTAACTAATCAATAAATATAAATTAATTAATTTAATGACTAATCTTAAATAAATTTAATTAAGTAGCGATAATTGTTATAAGGCTAAAGTTCACTGAACTGAACTGCCCAGCTGAAGATTTCGATACAGCACCCATCTTTCAGTCTGAAATGTATTTTTCATATGCATACGTATAAGTATACCTTTAGCTTCATGAAATGGATGCATATCCATTGAATGTTTAATTCTATTTTCATTTGCAGAGTGTACAGAATCTACTTCCTCCGGTCCTAAAATGGGTGTCAATGTGTTTTCTTATCCTCGACTTCCCGGATCAAGATCTCCTTTAAGTAAAACCTCATTATCTCTAAAAATGGGCCTAAATTCAAAAGACCACAGCTTAAGTTGGGGCAGTGTTGACAGCCAAAAATCCTCTCCTTTGTCTGCACCTATAAGCAGTGGTGTTCGAGCAGAGTTTTACACTCCTCGAATGGGTGTCAGTGGAATTGAGAAGTCAATTCATTCAGCACGAGATATTTATGCTGATTCAAATAGTCTCGATTCTAATTTGCATTTAAGTAGTGTGAACAAACTTGATTTCAAAACTGGCATATGTTCTTCTTGTAAATCTCAGAGTCTTTCTAAAGATACTTTAAGTGATTTTAGTAGTTCTGATTTACCACAACCAGATTCGTATTCAAAATCACCACATAAAGGTCATCCTCATGAAAATAAAAAGCGTGTCCGCTTGTCAAAAGAAAAGGGCTTTTATGCAAGTAAGAAAAGTTTACACAGTTGTCGCTCTGTAGAAGATTGTCAAAATTCTAAAGGTCAAATGAATATACATTCTGAAGATTCAGAAAAAAATTTAAATTGCATTCTTAAAAAGACTAGATCTGAAAATGAACTTCGATATGATAAACTGAAAAACTTTCCATCTAAAACAGAGCCATGTATCGAACATTCCAAAAACCTTATACCAATATCTTCAAATCACTGTGAAACATCGCCTGTATATACACAAAGTACCCCAGATACAGGTTCCTGTATTGACAGGGCATCTCCTAGACTAATTGGTAAGAATTCGAAATTTATTTGTTGCCTTGCAATTTAAATTATTTTCAGATGTTATTTTTTATTTGTTTTTCCTTTATGTAACTTATCATTCATAGTAATGCTCATAAATTATTCTTTTTGTCAGATGATACTCCTAGTGAAGAGGAATCGCCTTTGAACATCACATTAAAACATTTTCAAAATGGTTCTTCCAGTAATGACAGTAACTGTGAATATAATAATCAATTTAAAAGACATTCCAAGACTGCTCCTCCTTTGGCTACTGCTGAGGTTACTGATTCTGAGTAAGTAGAATAGCAACTCTGCTACATGAATAGAAAGACTTTTTCAAGTATAAAAGTGAGGAGAGCTTTTAATTTTATTATAGTGTTTTTTTGCATAAATAAAGTGTAAAATATGTATTAAAAGATGGAACTATATTTTAGAGAATGGCAAATTATATCATTTATGAATACTTGTAAAAAATACCCTGTGCAGAAATAGTACTTTAGCAATATAAAGGCATATGCACTAATAAAATCGTTAGTTCTTAGATTGTGTTATATATTATTGTATATAAGATGTTTTATCATAAAAACATTATAAAATTATGTTTTATACTTTTACGCTTTAGGATTGGTTCAAACCAAATGATATAAAAAATGATAATTTTTATAAATTCTTTTTATTCCTGTTCAACATGCATAAATCATTAATTTATAGTAATTTTTAGTACAATATAAATATTGTTTGTTGTTATTTTTAAAATTTTTATATTATATTTGAATATCTTAATTTAATAATCCTCTGATTACAAACTAAAACAAATGAAAATTTGGGATATAGGCTGCTGCTTATAATCTGCGTACAATTTTTTTTCCAAAAGTTTCAGGAATACCAATTCTATAAATTGCCATCTACAAAACAAAAATTGACAAACGTTGCGTGAGAGAAAAATAATTCAAAAAGAAATCTAACAGTTGCATGGGACGGAAGGATTCCAGATATTTACAAAAATAGATTCCAATGTATCATAATAGGAGTATGCTATTTTTTGAAAGAACTTAAAAGAAAAGAATACTTTATAGAATCAAAAAATAACTGGGATACTTGATCAAGATCTGAAATAACTAGAAATGTCATCTTTTGAATTCTGTTCATCAATAGGGTGAAAATAAAATATCAGACGCTCAAAAGTGGCACAAAATTGACCTGCGAAACAATTTTCGTGCAAAATAATAATTCGTTGCATTTTGATATTTGTGAAATTGTACAAATCAGAATTCTTGTATATCTTACTATAAATTGTACACTGTATAATAAGGAATTCAAAAAATGATAAATAATTAAATTATTTTAATAAAATTAAAATTTCAATCACATAAAAAAATCTTTAATAAATCAAATAACAAAAATAATTGTTTTATATACTTATTAAATACAATTTGAAATGCTACTTAGTAAGTTCAATTCGTGTTTCATTTTCTAGTATACATTACAGAAAATTCATTCATATTATTATCATATTTTTTATATATATTTTTTGGTAATTCTGATTCAATAGTTAAAATGGATAATTATTAAGGGATAAGGATAGTTAAATGGGTGGGATAGTTCTTGATTCTCATAATGAGTAGATCTCATTTTTTTTTTTTTTTTTTTTCTTTAATCTTGAGAAAGATTTTTCTACAAATGCGACGGTACTTAATAAGGTTAATATAATTGTCAAAACAGTAACAAAATTTGGATACAATTGAAGAAAATTGTTTTTAATAAATATTATAACATCATAATACTGTAAACCTGACCGACACAATTCGACGGCAAATTTCGATTTTATTAAATAACTCAATACAAACAATACTGTATTGCAAGATCATGTTTAAGTATTTCGTAAAATTGAAGAAATTTGTCTTCAACTAATTTTTTCTAATATAATTCGAATAATATAAGCAAAACTATATGACGTCTCGTCATAAATTTCGAAGTTTTTCTTGATATAAATAATCACATTATCGATTCTGACTAGAAAATATTGAATTATAAAATATTCTTCGCCAGATGAATCTGTTCTGTTATGACATTGCTTTGTTTTCCTTTCAGTTAAATTCAGATGTACCTTGAACTGTTTTCTTTGCAGTTTTAAAGAAGATTTGAATCTCTATTTTAAAAGGCCTTTTAAATGTGAATTTGCATTACCAATATCTATATTTGAATTCTGAAATATCGTCCTCACAATATTTACTTCATATGGTGATACTAAATGACCAAACTTAATAAAAATTCAAAAGGAAGTAAAGTTATTTTCGATTGTTTGGATTTCGGATTTTGTTTTAATGTCATCAGTAGTTTATAAAAGCATTTAAAAGTTAGAAAAAATTGTGATACTTGGTATCTCACATATTTCATACTTTCAAGGCGACATTAAATGTCGTTTCTGACTGGTTTGGGATTAAAATTTTCGAAATGTTATTTTAATATATCCGAGCATATAATAAAACTTGCAAAAACGGTATGCAGGCTTTGTTAAATCCCACAAAAATAAATGTGCAAAAATGTCTCTAGGAACTAAATTCAAATTATCACTTCTCCAGAGCATATAATATGTGTAACGTTTCGGCCTATACTAGACTTATAACGGCTTCAAGAAGACGGCCTCTTTCAGGATCATAGAGAACACTTTAATTTTTATTTACAAGAACTATATATATATATATATATATACAAATACAGAACTCTGGATTATTATAATTCATTATTTAAAAAAATAAATAACAGTTAATTTAAAATTTAAATTTGATTCACAAATGCAGTTCACTCCAAGGATGGATATTATCAGAGTTCTTGAATCTACGACGGATTTTAAACACATAGTCTGTGGCAGACCTTAATTATCACACGGTGCGATATACGAAACCACAAGGGCTCACTTTGGAAACGGGCGGAGACTCCGGCCTATTCAATCACTTCAGAAAAAATGAGAAAAACAACACTCTTTGTCGACTCGTAGCAGAAATCTCTCTTTTTTTTTTTTTTTTTTTTTTTTTTTTTTGTCCAAAATCTCCCTTTAAGAAAATCTGACAGAAAATTATTATTAATAAATTATTAAATTAATTATTTTGACAGAAAATCCGTCAAGAAGGGGAGGGGAGGGGGAGGGGGATAGCCCCCCTCACTTCTCATTGGAGTAGACTTTTTCTCTGTTCATGGTCTATTACCCATCAAGATGGAATAACTCATGATGTAATCCATATTCCATCTGTAAATGTTTCGACCTGTCAAGATCGCATAAGCTAATTTCATGAGTCTCATTATACATGACACTTAATATCTGCTATCAGATTTGACTGACAAGTTGTTTCATTAGTACAAAACACTAATTTCATGTAATATAACTACCCACAACACTGCTTATCTGCCTGATAGGTTCTTAGTATGTACTTGTCAAAGAATATATATTCCTCTCTCCTGGGAATGAAATGCCAGAACTCTTCCCGTGAGAAAAAATGCTACAATTATGCTTCAGAATTCTTTTGCAGTGTAAGTGCTTACAAGCCTTTATATAAATCTATTACATTAACTTCGTTATTGTACCCTTATACTCGACAATTTCCCAAAACTAAATTCCTCATTTTCGAACATACTTTCAGTTTTGATAGCCCTTTTCCAGTCGAGTCTCCAACAGTTTCAAAACAAATTTATCGTTCTTGTATTTTCATATCACTCTTAGAGTTATCTACATTAACTTATCTTAAAATGACAGGTAACTGTTCTTACATCTGGAATGCAATCTGATAAAATTGTGGAATACATAGCTTGTTTCCTTTTAAATTTTGAACCAAAGCAGATATCAGTATATAGATACCAGATATCTTATATTCTATAAGATGAATAAGAACGTAGTGCTATTTCTACGCAACAATCCAAATGCTATTTCATGATTGGATCTAATGTTTCAAGAAATTCTAGGTGACCTAAGAAATTACCATTGTGCTGTTTATATAAAGTATTGCTTCCTGCCATTGTGTTAAATTATACTCTGATAAATATAAAATTGCAATCCTTATTCGTGTCAAACACATATTAACTGCTGTGTTTTTTATTTTTTCATGTTCCCCAATTTCATATTCTTTTCAAGTTGTAACAATTTGTAAATAGCTGGTAAATGATACTCTGATCTTATATAACTTTGTAATCGCGAACTTGAATGTACCCAATCGTTAAGCGCTGTTAAACACAGAGAAGTGGTGTTTGAAAAGAATACTTATATACATAACACAACGTGGCATCTTTGTACTTTGAGTACAGTAGCCACTTCCGTTTTAGACATTTCCCGTTAGTTCATTTTTTAAAATAATAGTCCTCAAATAATTCCTTTTTTCTCCGCGGACGTTTCCCTCTACTTCAGGATTCTCTTCCCTTTTTTCTCTTCATTGAGCTGAAAGCTGATTTTAGGAGGATTTCTTTTCCACAAGTAACAGTAAATTGTCTTGTAATTCAAGCCCATTTTCGGTTTGAAACATTTTCCAAGGGATTTTTTTCTGCAACTTCTTCTCTTTCTCTTATTATTCAGAGTTACATATATATACGTTTCCCTCTATTACTAGTCACCATATCTACAATCACATCGCGAAACTGTCCAAAAACAATACTGAAAAAAAAACCATTCAAATACTATCAAAAATATAGAAAAACGTAATAGATAAGTAAATAAAGTAAGCATTACACAAATGTTTGATACGCACGAAAATATGTTATTTATTTTCCCACCTTGCGATAAAAACATACGATCAGTTGTCTCACACTTGAACAGACAAGCTCAAAGAAACATCGGATTTTACTTTAAGAATTACGAGAAATGGAACATTAAGAAAAATAAATAACACTTGGGGATCGTATTTTACTTCGTCAAAATGCCTTCAAATGAGATACATTTACTATATCATTATTAAAGTCTTAACTTTATTTTAATATTTTTAATTTTTATTACATCTATTTCATTTTTTACATTACCGAAAAATAGTATTTTATCAAATTTAAAAGGCAAATTTTAGTAGAACACTCTTGAGTTCAATACAGTCGCCAAAGGCATGTTTTTGACTCTCAAGAAAGTAAAGTCAGAGATATGTGAACGAAATTTAAAATAGTTTTTTAAGTTAAAATTGTTATTTAATTTCATATATATATGCAAAATTTCAAACTATTACTCTGCAAAATATCAACTATAAACGATCACGTTCTAGTTTTTTATTGGTGTCGTAATTGATGCGGGTTAAGTAAAAGGCTTATGGATTTGTATGGTGAGATTCTGTGTGTTTTTGGCTACATCTTTTGCTGATTAAACTGATTAACCTTAAACATTTACGTCTGTTGTTTTATTGCTATAAAAGAGGTAGAATAAAATATTTCAGAGGACTGAAATAATTTTTTTTTTAATTTATGTTTTTTATGTATACAAATGCCCGCTTTCATAGATAATATATATGTTGCTTAAATGTCTTTTTGTATGTTTTGTTGCATTTTTAACAATCATAATTTTATTTTATGCTACCTTTATTGCTGCTTGTTGGATATAGTGAAGAGGTATTTCAATTTGTATACTAATTAAAATTTTACTATATTTGTTTTACACTCATGTCCATAAATTAAGGATAATTCAGAATCACACAGAAATTGAACTCTAAAATAAAAATTTCACACACATCTTGAAGAAGAATATGCAAATTACAGGAAACCACCAGATGGCGCGGATAGTACGTCACAATCACGAGAGTGTAAGAGAGGGGTGGCAAAAAAGCAAAATTGTTCACAAGTGCTTTAAAAGCCTTTCAGTGCAATAACCGCATAGTTATGGCACAAAGGAAGCATTTGGATGATTTTTTAAGTGGTAGAATTATCGGAAGACTGGAATGTGGACGTACCCAGCTGGAAGTATCCGAGGAACTTGGAATCGCCAGAGTGTCATCTCCAGGCTTTGGCAACGATTCCAAGATGATGGTAATGTGAGTAGATGTTACAGCACAGGTTGCCCCCGAGTTACAACGCCGAATGAGGACCGGTATTTAGCAGTTACTGCCAAAAGAAACAGACGGAGCACAGCATCAGACCTGTCTCGTCAGCTCTCTTCAGCTACCGGTACGACAGTTTCAAGGCAGACCGTGTACAGACGCTTAGGGCACATTGGTCTATATGCTCGTAAGCCTGTCAGATGTGTTCCACTTACCGCAACTCACTGTCGCCTGCGATTAACCTGGAGTAAAGAGCATGCATTGTGGACACCGCAACAGTGGTCTGGTGTGATGTTTTTCGACGAGTCCAGGTTTAGTTTGCAGTCTGATTCTCGCCGGACTTTCATATGGAGAGCGCCAGGTACACGTTACCACCAAGAGAACACCATTGAACGACACCGTTACGGTGGTGCAGGATGGCTCGTTTGGGGAGGAATTATTCTTGGTTCCAGAACTGACCTGCATGTTCAGAGTGTAACGATGACAGGCCACATCTATCGGGATGTCATTCTGGAACTACATGTACGTTTGTTTCGGAGCGCCATGAGTGCTGAATTTCTGTTTATGGATGACAACGCCCGTCCTCACCGTGCAAACATTGTAGACGAATGCCTTCAATTGGAGGATATCACCCGTATGGATTGGCCAGCATACTCACCGGACTTGAATCCAATAGAGCATGTGTGGGATATACTTGGCCGACGAATTGCAGCCCGTAAACCCCCTCCCACCTGTCAACCGGAACTTCGGAGGGCATTGCTTGATGAGTGGTGTAATATTCCCCAAGATCAGATTGATAATTTGATACTCAGCATGCCTAGGCGTTGTAAGGCCTGTATTGCATCGTCCGGGAGACATACTCCATATTAACCATCATACTAACCATGTTATACTGTTTTTTGTAAATAGGTTCTTTTTTGAAATTTGCTCCAGGGAGTAAAAATCGCAATTTTTATTAATTATGTCAAACATATAGCATCTTTTTTGCTGTTTATCTTTTGTTTAATAAATAGACTTTACAAATAAGTCAAATTTGTTTTGCTTCTGTCTCTTTCTTTTCCTGAACTTCATTATCCTTAATTGATGGACATGAGTGTATATATACAGGCAATCCCCATATAAAACAACGTAATCTTATATCGTAAAAATATTCTTATAACATGGTATTCCTACAACCCTGCTTTAATTTTTGTTTAAGAACTGAGGGAAATCCCCTTTTGACACTGCATACTTATAATAGTTTTAATTAAAAAATATATGTTTTTTTTTCTTTTTTGCCATCCTTTTTCATGTTCTTTTTTTTGTTTCATTTATCATGAATTCATGTAGCATGAAACTATTTCGGAGTCTAATGAACGCATTATATGGGGTTACCTGTATTTACAAATGTAATCTGTACTATGAATGAAATTAAATCTTAGTTATTATTTTGTTTGTAGTAAAGTTATTTTTAAATGAGTTAAAGCATTTTAATTTACTATTAAAATATCCAATTCATTATTCATTAGTTTCCGTTTTTTAAAATAACATTATAAAGTACATTGTAGCTGTATTTTTCTGTGATTTTAGCGTTGGATTTCTAAATAGTAAAATTACAGAGATTAATTAACTAACCTAATGTATTAATTAATAATCTTTCTCCCCTTAATGGTTTTATGTTTGATTTTCCAGCTTTAGTGGAACAATGGAAACTGCTGTCTGATATGAAGATGGTGTATTTATTCTTATTATACCGTTGTTCATGTTTGTTATGTTCACTTGCCAAAAATTATAAGCTTGAGCTTCTGGATTTTTAAGTGTAATAATTAAGTAATAGCAGTAGATAAATTGTATTATACTCATGTAAAAGGAAATATTATGACCACGTATAACAAACCCAGTTTATTAATAAGGATTGTTATAGAAAATATTTGTTTATAACATACTCAAGGATTAAGTTTACTTTTTGAAACTATTCTTGTCTTCTTTAGTACATGACTGAGAAGGGTGTTGGATAATTTCAATGCATATACATTAAGAAAAAATTATATTAGTTGCCCAATCAAAGATTATTCATGTGCTAAAGAAATGTTGATTTTGAACTCGAGATTATGTTGTTGGAGTAAGCAAGGTGCTATTTTTATACGTAATGAGAATAAGTAGAAAGCGTAATAGGGTAAATGAATGTTACATCTTAAATAGTCATATATTTGTATATAATTTAAGCAAATGTATTCAAACAGTATTATTTTTTTTAAAAATGTAGAAGAAAAACATTTGACGGAAAAGGTTGTTGTATTTTATTAAAAAAATGTGCACATTCTAGTCATGTACAGAATAATATTTAGTGATATTCTTATTGTTTTATAATAAAAAACATATTTAATTTTAAAATATTAAAATAAAATAATATGTCACTTTTAAAACCTTACATGAAGAATAAGTGCATATTGTTATTGCTTTAATATTCTGCATTAAAGTTATTTCCTGCGTATAATCAGCAGCTTATACGTAAAACTCTCATCATTTTGGAGTGAGACTTATACTATATATGAGACAGTAAGCAGCTGCGTGCAATCTGTGGACATTTGTCGATAATTTTCATAGAAATCAATTCTGTAAAACTGTAAAAGTTGACAAAATTTGTATGAGAGAAAAATAACGAGCGTTATTTCTGGGTAGTTAATGAAATTGGCGTGGAATGATGTTATAGATAAGAATTAAAAACACTTTACAGAAATCTTTGGAAAAGGATGTTTTCTTTTGTTCGCCTATTTTAAATTTATTGCATAATTTTTTAATAGAATTAGGGAATAAAAGACGTTCTTTAAAACTGAAAACGTTTTGTTAGTTTTATGCCCTGGGTATGGATACAAAACATTATGAGTGTATGGTATATCAACTGACTATAGGCATGAAATTACGGTATTAAAATACATTTTAAATTTATTATAATAAATTACTAATTTCACAGATTTTTTTTAGAAAGTATTTTTAGTATTTGAATTTGAGACACTCTAAATTATTGAGCAAGTGTGCATTATCAAGTATGCAGAATTATGTGATTTTTCATATAAGAAAATTGAATTAATTATAATTGAAAAACCACTATTTATTGCAAGCAAAATTCAGAAAATCTCATATTTTTAAAAAAACTGTACATTTTTATGTGAATTTTATTTAATGAATCATTATTAGATTTTAATTTCGGTAAAGAAGCTCCATAAAAATGTCATTTAAATCAAAATATCCCATATTTCACGTACCTTAAATCTTCAGCTTCATAAATTAGCTTAAATCTATCTCATATTGATTGCTACACATTGCCATGTATTATTTTTATTATTTGTGTTTATGTTTTTTATTTTATTTATTTTATATTTGTCCTTAAATTACCAAACAAATGTCTTGTAAAATATTCACTTCTATTCTATATATTTATTGGATGTCATGTTAAAGTTAGTTATGTAACATCATTTGAAAAATGTTTTTGTTAAAAATGGATTGAAATATCATGCTGACCTAAAATATTTTAATTCTTTTGTCAAAACAATCATAAAAATTGAAATAGTTAAATAATAAAAAGGGAAAAATGTATCTTATTTTATTTATAATTATAAAATGTATCTTGTTTTTTTTTGTGACTTAAAGAATAACTGATTAGAAATCTGTTACTTTCAAAACTATGGTCTTTCACGTTTTCCTTTTATATTAACATCATTTCATTCTTTAACTGAATAGTTTTTTTTAATAATTGAATAGATAAAAATTATCTAATTATAAAAAATTACTATTAATAATTAATTTAAACTGTAATCATGTTTTTTTAATATTCAAACTGTTTTGCATTTAACTGTGAATTAACATTATTTCCTTGCTTTCTAGTCTTACAAGTATAAATTAAGTATAACTATTGTTTTACACTGATTTTGAGTAATATTGAACATGATTTATTGTTTTTCAAATATTTATCTCGAAATTGCTTATGGTTTTTATGTACAAAATGAATTTTTTTTAGTTACTTCGTTAATTGAGTGACGAATTCTATGATACCTTCTATCAAGATTACCTGCACAAGTGATTCAATCACTAATAAGATCAATATAATCACATTAAAAAGCTGTGCAAAAGAAACTGCTGGTGTTATTATAATCATATATACTACTAGATGTTTAAATAATTAGTTTCATTTTTTTCTAGGAAATGCGATAATAAGATTTTCATTCCATAAAAGTAAACCATTTATGCCAATATCGACTATACAATTTCCGTAGAATATCCTGTATAAAAATGTTTCAGTACATTTACACAATACATATGAAACATGATCTATGCATCGATTACGATTTCCTCGGAGTTTTGTCATTGCTTTGGATGTCCCATTTTGTTTCAGTGCTTTTCCAATTCCTGAAATTTCAAATCCTTATTTTCAATATACCTCATTCCTAATATAATAACTTATTCCATTTAAGTAAATATCGTATCTTTGTATTACAAAACCTGAGACTTCTGCATAAAAATAATCATTTTTTATTCTTTAATGTTTTTTTTATTTAAATCATAATTAATAAGCATTTATTTATACTATATATAGATATTCTATAAGGTTTTATTCATTGCAGTCTATAATTATACTTTGTTCTTCCCACAAACATTTTTTACCATTACCAAAATAAATGTCAATAAATATATTAGACTTTTTCAATTCTACATTATTGTATTTATCAAGTATTTTAATGGCTAATTGTAGATATATAGTAGATTAACTTCCCTTTTCAGTGGTAAATACAGTTCTTACTTTGTTTTAATATGAAATAGATTATATAGTTAGGCATTTCAGACAAAAGTAGGGTTTTAAAATAGCTTCATATAAGGTAAAGTTTTTATTATTGATTTTATGAAATGTTTAATAGGCTTTTAAATTGTTTGCAATGCTCTGAAATACTGTAAAGGTTTTTATTATTTCTTCCAATGCACAATGCTTTTAAGTAAGTGATTTGTTGCTTAAATTACACAGTAATTGCATTTAACATAAAAATAAATTTCTAAATATGCATTTAATATTTTTGAAAACATTTTGTATTTTAGCAATAAGTTTTATGCAAGACGTTCCATTTCTGCTGTTGTTTAAATTAGAAGAATTCAAACTCAAAATTGAATTCTCTTTCTTAATTTGTGTTTTATAAAAATAATTGCTTTTAAATGGCTTTGTAAAACATATTTAAAAGTTCATTTTTATGTAGTTCATATTATTATAAATAATATTCCTAAATAAATCATTTTTCCAGGCAGAATAAGTCAAATTTCAAAATAGTCTACAGTATCGGCATATTTTGAAATGAATGATATGTTTTGAAGCAGATCGTATTAAGAGAGGATTTGTTTGGAAGTCTATTACTGATTTCTAAATGCCATGTATCGATTCATTTTCTAAAATCAAATATATCTACTTCTTTTTAACGATAATATGAAACTATCGGTTTGTATATATATTCCATGTAAGGAATTCAAAAGACTGTCTTCCGATTATTTCAAACGCTATTCTATATATGCAAACAGAAAGTAATACATATATATGATATAAATATTAGGAATGGAGTACTCAAAACTGTAGTATGTCATAGAAAGAAAACATAAAAAGGAATTCAAATGCTATGAAGCATACGTGATTGTATAGGTATGAATTCCAAAACACAAAGTGAATGCTTGACTTTTTTGGATATTTCAATTTCTTTGTGCCTTATAGTGATGAAAATTAAATCATCATTAATAAATTTGTTAAACAATATCAATAACATGTTTTTGAATAAAATGAATTTTTTTATTTCAACATTTATTTTTGCATATATACTCTCAGAATTAACAAATACTGCCGGTGAAGGCTGTGTTTAGATATCATCTCTCTTAAATAATCTTCTATAAATAAATATTATTAGGTTAGAAATAAGTGCACGCAATAGTAATAATTACTAAATAGCTAAATATGCAATATCTACAAGTAATGCACCATTTAAATTTAAATTGCATCATCATGTAGATCATCATCTTCTATTTTTTAGAACTGCATTGTACGGGTCAAATTTATTTTTAATTTGCAAATTAGAGAATCAGTGCACATTTGTTTTTTAAAAATTTAATCCAATTTAATTCTCTCTAAAATTTAATTTAATTTAAATAAAAATCCAGTTTTTTATCAGATGAAATTAATTTTAGATATTTTATTTACTTTTAATTTTTTAGTTTATACTACGCAATTTTTTTTTTTTTTAAACTATGGTTTCTTACCAAATTTTAAAATAACTTTGTGATTTATTGTTTACCCTTCAGAAAGTAATTACATTATCGTTTATTGAATAATATTGTCCTTCAGTATATTGAATAATGTTGCTTTCCCAATTCAGGTTTGACTCCATCTTAAATTATTTTAGAGGATTTCATATTAAAAATATCGGAATAATTTATATATCTAAACAGAAATGTTTTCAATATTTTGGTTCATCATCTGCACTATTTTTATAACACGCATAAAACTCTTAGTATTCATAAAACTTTAAATTAAATAATAGGGAATTACTTCAT
The DNA here is from genome assembly GCA_021605075.1 of Caerostris darwini. Lineage (NCBI taxonomy): Eukaryota > Metazoa > Arthropoda > Arachnida > Araneae > Araneidae > Caerostris > Caerostris darwini. The sequence continues at coordinate 1,294,470 of BPLQ01008169.1, forward strand.
TTGATAGGCATTAAAATAATTTTAAATTGGTAAAGAAAATAGTCTGACTGAATATGGATTTAAAAAATGATTAGCCGAGATATAGTAGAATATGTGAATTTCAACTTGCTGGATAATTGAATTCATAAATGAGGATTATTTTACTGCAAAGCATGTTTATGTAAGAAGCATATAAATTGAGGTATACTAAACTAATTAACATATTTTTACATTGATTATAATACAATATAAAATGGAATTTAGTTTATGTAAAATCCTGATTTATTTTATCAAACATATCTTTCATGGAGCATGGACGGCGGCCATTACCTGGATTTGAAAAAATTCCTATTCTTATTATGGAATTCCAATTGTTGATATTATTGAAGATACATAAAATGTAAAAAGCAGTTGAATTTTATATTTATAGCATTACCGCGTTATTTTTTTATTACATTTATAGCATTATTATTATGAGTTTAAAATTGAAAAAATTGTTTATTCATTTTTTATGTTTAAATTCTTACTTTTTCTTTACAAATATTCTGCACCTATGTCAGAGAGAGTGCAATAAATGTTTTTGTTGAGATATTTATCGATTTTCAATGAATTTTGAAATTGAATATTGTATTGTCTAAATAAATACTGTTTTATGTCTTTTTTAAGTCAGATTTGTAAAAGTTAAAAATAGTTACCAAAAATGCAATCTAAATCTATGCAATAACATTTTAATTTTAAAAATGTCTATTTAAACAAAACTTTTGTGGTTAAATAGTTTTTTATAACTTTTGTGGTTAAATAGTTTTTTATAACTTTTGTGGTTAAATAATTTTTATACTATTTTTAACTTGTTCCTCTGTGAAATTGTATTTTGTCTGAAAAATTCATGAATAGCATTAGAACAATTTTCGAAGCCTTCGATGAATAGCATCTATCAATGTTAAATGACGAGATGATAAAACATTTTTATGCAAATTAATGCATTGTAAGATTATATGTCTTCATAATCTCTTCTAAATTTAATACATTTCAAAACCTTACTGATTTCAGTTTGCAGAAGAATAAATCATGTGGGACAAAATCTTGCTTTTTGTATATATTACTTGTTACGTGGGATTGTAATCTGTTGATATTTGTTTTTATATTTTCCTATGAATTTTTATGCTAAGTGTAAATATGTCGTTGCAAATTATTGTAGATAAAAATAAATGTATAAAATCTAAAATTTCCTTTTCTTTTCAATTTCAAATTTCATTATTACAATAATATTTGAACTTCGTCGAACAGCATGCTTGCTTCTAAACGAGAATTTGTTAAAAAAATTGTTAGCTAAAAAATCAATCTCTCTCAAAAAAATCTTTGCTCAATCTGAACATGTTTTTTTCCCTTGAACATTTTTAACGTTACTTTTACCTTCTGCAGCATGATAGCAATATAAATAATAATAAACAATTTATATAAATTTGTAAAACACTACTTCCCGATAGCATGATTTAACAAATCCTTCATAGCACGATTTTTTTCCAGCATTAAGAACAACACTACTGAGGAAAATTAATAACCTATTATTTCCTTTTTAATAAATCTTTGCTATTGCTGAAATTTTTAGGCTAATAAATTTTCGTTTCAATATATTAGTTTTTGTAATTAATCAGTCAATTTTCATATAATCAAATTTTATTTTATTACTAAAATAGGATGAAAATACACTAAAACTTGATGAATGAATATATTTTGAGACTGAAACATGTAGCTCAACATACATTTAGATTTACATACATACATTTACATTTAGATAAATGTAAAAAGAAAAAGAAAAAAAATCATTAAACAATTAATTTGAATTTTCATAAGAGATTATATAATTAAAAAATAAAAATAAAAAGTAATAATGGAATAAACATTAAAATATTTAGCTCATTCTGCTATAAAAGAAATATCAAACTAAATAAATTGAGGCAATATATGACAACTTTATATAAATGTAATTTTGAATAGCTTATACTAAACAATATTGAAATAATTCAGCAATATGTATATAAATGTTCACTAAAGCAGTAGAAAAATGCTTTACAACATTAAACACACCCAAATATTTCAATGAAGTTCTTATGTATTTTTTTGTTGTTGTTGTTAAAATAGCATTCAAATAAGATTAAGTATTATGATTAATTTTATACATTACAAGCATAATACTGCAAATAATGAAAAAAAAATATTGCTTTTTAAAATTATTTAATATATGGAATATAAACTACATATGAAACTTATAAAATCAAGAATAACATAAGTAGATTTTGCATATACAAATGTATTTGAATTCTAAGAGGGCATGCACAGTTAGTTAATAAAATTTTCCCTGTTCTAAAAATAAGAAATGTGAAGGCCTAGTTAAAATATACAATTAATTTTAAAATCAGTTTTATTGAATTTATAATTATTTACAATTTTATTCAAGGAATCAATAACTGTTTCTAAAATTTAATGACTTAGTAAAAGTATTCTAAATCAACAATATTTAATTTGCAGAAATAACTTTCTCATACAACTTTTTATTTATCTACAAATGACATACTTTTCAATATATGTTAACTGATTTTCCCACTGAGCAATATTTATAACACTAACTTGATTACAATCATAATGAAGAGACATAAAATAAATCAGTTTTCTAAACAGTTATAAAATTTCAATTTTACAAATAGTCAAGATAGAAATCTTAATTAAGTAAATATGTTGTAAAGGAATAAGCATATTTTAAAAAAGGACTTGAAATGGATGATATTTACATAAACAGATATTGGTTGTTTTTTTTATTGTTAATATTTAAACAATTGTATATTGGACATATATGGATAAATCAGTTTTATGGCACCTTATATTTAATATATTGATTTTTAGAATGCAGAAATATCTGTATATAAATTAAAATAACAATTTGGCTTTCATCAATGGCACACATTTATTAAATAAAGGATGCAATGAAAATGAAACTTCTATGAACAGAAAATATCAACGAAACAAGTTTCACATAAATACAAGACAATGGAAAAATATAAAATAATAATAAATAAAAATCACTAACACATTTTAAAACAAAAATTTACAGCTTTCTTTTCTTAATTAATCACAGATATCATAGAAAGTACAATGTTGATTCAATAAATACAAATAGACATGAAAAAAAAACTAAATCATGAGATGTTTTAAAATAAAGTTCTATTAAATGGATAAATGCATGATGTAATTTCTTCTAAGAAAGCAACACAGAAACAGGTCTTGATAATCTTTCTTTGTAAGGTATCCATGACTGGCGATATTTGTAAGTCAAGAACACAGATAAAAGCTGAAATATATTAAAAATGAAATAACTTAAATCTAAAAGAAATATGGTCAACTCTTTTTAGAAAATTATAAAACTATTATCACTCTGCTTAAAATCTAAATTGAGTAAGATGACTTTTCTTACATATGAAATCTTTCTTAAAGAGTCATATCATTATACAGAAGTTTGACATTATTCAATTAATATGAAAGTTTTTATCCCAATTTACCTTCAATTTTTATAAATCAGTACTTGTAGAATTACTAATATTTTTTTAATTAAGGATTAAGTTAATTTTGCATTTTATGGTTTTCTGGCAATTTAAAATAGATTTTTTAAACAGACAATTGAAAATCTCCAAAATGTTTTTTGCATATTGAAGGATCATAGCTAAATTTCCAAAAATGTTAATTATAGACAATCAACAAATCTAAAATTATTATTGAAAACTAAAACATAAAAGGCAAATACTCTGATCACAATCTAATTTTCAGGTTTACAGTCAATAAAATAAATAAATTTGCTAGAAGATAACAAGTTTATCTCTTTCAAAAGCCATGTCATTATAAAAGGTTTATCAAATATTCCTAGTTGGCAATCCCCTTTACGCACACAACAATTTCTGCAATTTAGGGTACATATACTTAGATAAACTAGGAATATGAGTTAAAGCATTTACTAATAATAAATAATTGTTTTTGAAAGTAATTCTTTGGCACACATAGAAATCTAATTGTTCCAAGTATTAAAGACCAAGCCAATTATTCATACTAATGCGCTGGATGTAATATACTTACTTATATTTATATTAAAACTTAAATTTTGGATGACGTAATACTTCAGAAGATAGGAATTAAATATTTTACATAAATATATAGTAAAAAACAGCAGTGTTTGTTTATGGCCATTCAAAACAGTTGGAAATTCTTTTCTAATTCGAAGCCAAAATTCAATATACATATATTTGAACACAAGTTTTAAATTTAATTTTTGCTGCTAAATAATTTCAAAAATTCTTCATGAACATTTAAAGTTAAATTACTTACACTGGTAATGAACCAAATTTTCTAGATTAAAAGTTGAAGGTTCTAGTGACTTTAAATGAGAAATTATAACTTTTATAAATATTTGAAAAAGTTATTTTCATCTAAAAAAGTATCTATAGCTGCAAACATATTCGTGCATTCTGCATAACCATTTTCCACTCTATGTTCATTAATACGCTTTTATTAGCTTCACCTGTATGTTTGTATGTAACTCACTTTTTGAGCTCGATTTTGGGACTGATGGCGCCATCTACTGGCGAGTCAGTCAACTGATCCGCGATCGAATTGCGCTCTTCCTATTGGCCGAAAATTTCGGTGGCTAAAAAGAGGCGGATCTCAAAGGCATAGGAGTGCGATCATGTCGAATTGCGCTCTTCCTATTGGCCGAAAATCGCGGTGGGTAAAAAGTATGTAAACTTAGCGGATAACCGGCCAAGTGGAAAACAAAGTAAAAACAATTATAGTTTAAAAAAACTAAAAAAATACGCTTTTAGAGTTAATCAATCTAAAAAGTAAAAAATAATTGTTAACATAAGAATAAAATGACTGACGAGAAAATGAATGTCACTGTTCTAAAAGAGTGGGGTGCTTTGTATGACATTTTTAAACTAACTCTGCATTTCGGAATGAAACTAGTGAAAAATTATAACGATTGATATCGAGCACCCCACGCTTTTAGAACAGTGACATCCATTTTCTCGTCAGTCATTTTATTCTTATGTTAACAATTATTTTTTACTTTTTAGATTGATTAACTCTAAAAGCGTATTTTTTAGTTTTTTTTAAACTATTAATTTATTTTTTAAACACAAATTTCAATTTTATACTTTAACAAATATTATGTAATTATTTTTTTAAAGTGACACGTCTAAATGAATAAATAAATTAACAAAATTAACTGGCATGTACAGTTTGAAGTCATTATTCATTATAAAAATAATCATACAAAATCGGATTCCAACAAAGTTAATACATAACCCCACCTAATATTTTAGTCTTTTTGAAAGCCACCATAATTCTGTATGTACAATTTTATATTTGCAATTAATATCTTAAATATATATTATTTGTCACTTTAAAGACATAATTAGAGGGATTGAAAATAAACCACTATTGTCACTTCAAAGAGATAATTAGAGGGTTTGAAAATAAATAACTACTTACAGTTTAACTTTTTAAAATTTAATGATTTTGATAGCATCATAAACACAGCATCTAAATCTGGCAATATACTTTTGGCCACAAGTGTTTTTGGAGTCAGCAAAAATAATATTAGTATTAGCTTTAGGTCTTAATTAAAATCTACTATTATCACTCCTTTATTGATTGTTTGTATAGGCACCAACACAAATACTTCATAGTTAAGATTCATTTGTGAAAAACTCAATTTACATATGTCTTCCACGGGGCAATTAAACAATATTTTCTCATGTAAACCTACTCCATATCTTGCATAGCAATTGTGCCAAGTTGGAAATATCAACTGTTTCATCCAACTGAATTGAAAATGAGTGTTAATTTAGGCAGCATTAGAATATGCTGCAGCAATTTGCCATTGCTAATTTTTAAACAGTATTATTTAACAGTATATGTCAAATATAATACAGTGTTGAGGAAATCTATAAAAAAAAAAAAAAAAAAAAAAAAAAAAAAAAAAAAAAAATGGCCAAAATAAAATGTTTTATTGTTGCTATAAAAATGTAAATTTTTTATTTTTCATAAATTTAATATGATATTCGAGAATTAGAATTGTTTAAAATTAAGAACACTAAGATGAATCTCTGCTATTCTAATTAGACCATGAAAATGACCATAAAATGAATGCAATTCAGCATGATTATATAATCAGAAATAGTAAAAGAAACTTCCTTGAGTTAAAAATGCTCCAAAACAAGGCAACATTTTTCAAGGTACATGGTGAATATTCATTAAAAATAGCGAAAACTTTTCAATTAAAAATTAATTTAAAATGATTGAAATATATTAACATATTTTTTTCAATTTAAAGCCATTTTACACACCATAAGTTTCTGAAGAAACAAGATAATGTTAAAAGCACTTGGCCAATGGCAATTGCTAATTTGTTTGCATAATTACTTTTATGATATGAATTGCATGTTATTTAAAGTTAAACTGATCTTGCCATCTCAATAATAGTAGATTCAATTAAATGGTTGAATAATATGAAAGATTGCCAAATCTTTTTTTTTTAATTCAAAAGACATCCCAAATACTCTGAATGCAAATTTTTGTGACTGTTAGTATACTTGCACTGAAAGTATTAAATGTTTAACTTAATTCGCGCCGTTTTTCCATCAAAGAAGCGTTTATTTTCCTAAAATGAATAATATATGAATCAAAATATTGCCCATCGCTAAACACTACTTTTTTTTCTTTCTGGGAAATGACTGATTACTTTTGTGAGGCTATATCTGAATGTCAATTGTTGACTTCTTCAAATAAATAGAAGTGCTGATCAAATAGGCCACTCATCATTAATTAAAACAAGTGGTAATGAGTGGGACAATGCCTGGAGAACATAACGAGTGGGCTAAATCTTCTTATCAATGCATTTCTAACCAGTTTCTGATTTGCTTTGCAACATGTAGCTAGCCATTTTCGTGTTGAAATTTTTTTTATCATGTCTTTCCATTTCATTTTATATTCTGGTCATCAGCTTAAATGCATCAATTGCAATCAATAACATTCACCAATTTCTAGTAGCTCAATAGTTTCAACTACAAGATTCTTTCTCTTCCTGTCAAAAATATCTTCTTTGAATCATTTAAACCATTTTTTGACAAATTACTTCAGCTTATCCATGTTACCCACAAACTACTGCAAGAATGTGATTTACTTCAGCTGCATTTTTGTTCCAATTTAAACAGAAAAATAAAGTTTCTTGCAAATGTTCTTTTTGATTCAATAAAGCATTCCACATGTTCAAAACTCAAAAAACTAAATATTAAGGATAAAGATAGTTGTTTAACTTGAAGTAGTTGTTAGTCTGAGTCATCTGGAAATAATACTAGTTACACCATCTATTAGAAAACTTCATGAATAGTTTAATGCCTGATACAAACAGCATGCATAAACACATACAGTATATTTTTAAGGCTGCATGAATAGTTTTAGAAAAACACCAATACCTGCAAAGTATTAGTATTAAAGAAAAGCACTAGGATTAGCTCGAGGATCTCTCTGGTTACGATAACGAACAGTCAGCCAAACTCCAACAAACTAAAGAATGATATGTTTGTTATTAATTTGTTTTGAAACAGAGAAAATTCAAAATGTAAACATTAAAACAATTAGGTTTATGTGCCTTCATTTCAAATAAGAATAATAAGATAACATGATACTTTTTTAATTTTGTTCAAGTCATTCAAGTTAAACAGATTTTAATACCTCTGAAAAACTAAAGAATAATCCAATGCCACCGCAAATTTTTAAACTATTATTAATAGCATTTCGTAAAATATTCCAGCATGGAGGACATCGATTTTTGCCATCAGGATCAACACATTTTGTAATCTAAAATAAATAATAAACATTTAGTGAAATTTTTTTTTAGATATATTAATTATTTACTATCCTAAATACAATGTTATTATTGTACAAAATTACTAACAATTACTTACTACAATTACTCAAAAAAAAAATATTTAGTTTTATAATCTAGAAAATTAACTAATAAGAAACAAGAGATGTTTCTAACAAAGCAGAACTGAGAAAAACTGATACATTTAAAGAGTAAAGGAGTAAGAAACCTTGATTTCAGAATTATAAAATATATATTATAGTTAAGTCCAATTAATCAGTGTTAATTGAGATTATCATCAACTTCATTTTTTGAAAACTAACTTTCCTTTGAGAACTTTCCTGCAAAATAAATGAATCCAAAAATTTCCTAAAATCTTTATTGAAGTCAACTTTAATGAAAAGAAGTAATGAGAATATGGAATTCTAAAAAAAAAAAAAAATTAATTTTGAATAAGATAATAATATAATCGTTGCATAAGATAATAGTAAAAAAAAAAAAAAAAAATCAATAGTGTGTTTTTAAGTAGAAATGCTACTTTTTGAAGTATTACCTTTTTAAGTGTTTCAAAAATACAATGTCCAATGGTAAAGCATTATATTTATATTATAATGTCCAGTGGTTACCTACAAGTAGTAGCTAGCTAACAAGTAGTGTACTGCATTAGCTAACAAGTAGTATACTGCATTAGCTAACAAGCAGTAGTGTGGTTACTGTAAAAAAATAATCTTTTAATTTTCAACGGTAGCATTTTCAATTTAATGCATTTATTTTATCTTAACATCTATGAAAACAGATTTTTGTTTTACTACTCATAAATATTCGATTTTAATTCTATGAATTACAGAACATAATGATATACTCAGGAATCAGGTGCTGAGATTAGTCACACCCCTCAAATGAAAAACTGACTAACTCAAATCAGAACGGCAGGTGAAGAAAAGCAAAAATTATAAGAAAAATTCATGTAAGGGCCATAAAAGTTTTAAAAACATGAAGTACAAAAAAAATTATACAATGAAGTCTTTTGGGATTAAGCAAAACTATGTTTATTGAAACTCTGATTATGATGACTTCACTATACATTACATTTACATATTTAAGATTTCTAAGAATTTTTTTAATAGTTAGTAAGCAGAGATTTATTGGCCAACATGGATCAGTTTTCAATAAAACTTACTTATAGTTTAATAATTACTTAATCAGAATCATTAAAATTCCTTCAAAAAAATCAGTGATTATATTTTAAAAGGAAAAAAAATCTGAAAGCTTTTAAAATGTTTTAATATCAAGTCTTTCCTTAGTACAGAAAAACATTTTTCATGAGTGAACAGAAGTCTTAATAATAAATCTTTAAAGGAAAAAATTACACGGAATTTAAAAGAAATTAATTTTTCTTTGCAATAACTGTCAATAAATTAAAAAATTTAAGGAAAAAATATTTAATAAATTGTTTTTTTAACAATTTGCAAAAAGTAAAATAACTTCTATGAAAATAACAAAAAAGTAAAATTTAAAACATTGGAAGTAAAGTTCAACTAATTGTTAATAATAATAGCAAACCATTAAATTCTATTTCAATGCTTTTCAACTATATCCTTATTTCACTGGTTTGCATATTACTTAGAGCTAACATGGAGAAAATTGCTTCTTTTAATATATTTTAATTAATGGTAATTGCCAGTATTAAAATCACTTCATACCATAAAACAAACTAATTCGTTTACATAAGAGATAAAATTTAAGAGTGATAATATTTTTTGCCACAATGCTTATAATGTACAGTCACCAATTTCAAAGAAAATAAACCAATATTTAAACAAATTCAAATTACCTTTTGGAAGGGAACTCCTCCACCTAGAAGATCATCTTCAGATAATGCTTGATTTTCAAATCCATAGCAATTAAAAAGTGTTTGAGCTTTAACTTTGATGTTTACTTTAGCTCGTTTCCAACCTTCCATGGCTAACTGATGTTGTTGCTCAGTAGTTACAGCCAAACAAGCACAAGCTATACTGAACTGAATGATAAACAATAGAAATAAAATCAGCATGTACTATTATTATTATTAAGGAAATTATTTCCAATGTACTGTGTTTTACTGTGTGTTCAATGAATATACAGACGAAATTTTTTTTTTTTTTTTTTTTTTTTTTTGTTCCCCAATGTAAAAAGGCTTGTTTTATCAATATTTGGCTTATGAAAAACCATATAACTTATTTATTATTAACCATTAACTAATTTCACTTTACTACATTAGTGTTGTTCTTTTAATATTTGTTGAAACTTTACCTTCTCAGGTGATTCTCTTGGCTGATTGTCTCTATGGAGGACATTTCCTATATTAATCTGCCTGACAATCAGTTAGAGACACTGTTACAATTTACACCTAGTCCACTCGTTTTTTACATCAGTGCTTATAATGCAAGTCAGCAGCAATAATCAAATTTTCTCCCACTCACATGCAAGTAATGACTAACCAAGACAGTGTACTTTATATACAGTGGGGCATTGTATAAAAAGTACGCTGTCCCTTAATAAAACAGTTAGTATTTCAGACTAGATAAAATTATTTAATAGACAATAATCATTATATAAATGTAGTCATAAAATTTTAAATTTCCATCTGCTAAAGAGCATTAAGAATATGCAGTAAAATACATACAACAGTGTGCAAGACTAAAACTCTTTGTTGACACACAAAGCCTGCTTTAAGAGTAGACTTACAATTTTAGTGTTAACCTTATAACAAACTATAGTTTTAAATGGGAAAATACAAGATTTACAAGCAATTTGTTCAAAAAAATGGATCAGTCAAAAATGAATTATTAAAATTCTTCTGCAGATGTATGCTTTGATAGATTTTGCTCATTTGTAAAGAATTTATGTCACATAATTGTAGCAGTAATAAAAATTTCCTGGTAGCTAAATTTTTTTTTTTTATCATTATAATACCAAGGAAAACTGGAAAACTTTTACAGTTGAACTGCTAATTAACAAATTATTATCAGTCTGATTACGATTATCTAAGTATTTCACATTTAATCAAGAGCACTTTTTCAAATACATGGCTTAACAAATGAGCAATGTGCTTAACATGCTTTAACAACTAATTTCTTTCCACATATCTATTAACAAAGAATTCACAAGATGAATTTAAATTAATTGCAAAATTACAATTGATTTCTCAAAGGTTAGAATTATTCTCTCAATGTGAGTGGAAGCTCCCCTCTATGGATGCTCAAATGCATAAGGCTTGCTGCTATTGATTACTGAAAAAGCATTAGAATTCCTGATGCTGGCAGCATTTCTTCATCATAGTTTTATATAATAAGCATAAATGCATTGGCTTGTGAGTTTTATCTTTTGAGGATTAGGGAGGGGTAAAAAAAAAAACAATCCTACAGATCATTCATATAACCTTACAAAGTTTCTTAAATTTATACATTGTAGTACAGTCAAATCATACAAATTGCAGTTATACAGACATTTTTAATTATGACATTATATAAGACAGTTCTTACTATTACACATGATTATTGTACTATAAATACATAATGCATAGAATATTTTTCTAAAAAATATATTTCTATGTAACAATGTTAAATAGGAGTTGACAAAACATTAATCCAAAACTATTTGTCAATTTTGCATTTAAATACAAAGATGAAAAGTAACAAACAACAAAGAGGATACAAAAAACAGCATAACTTGATGATGCTGAATGGCACCTATCAGACCCATCACTGATAGCAAAAAGAGAAATACCCCACATGCTATTATACCACCAACAATGGCAAGATTTGTAACAACACTAGCTGCTCTGCAATAAGCTGCTACTCCAATAAGAATGAATGAAACCAACTAGAAGAGATTAGATAAAGAATCGGTACAGATAAAATGTATCAACTAATACTTAAATTTAAAGCATTTTAAAGAATAAAAATCATAAAATAACATGAATTGAACTTAATAGTATAGAAATTAATAACAAAATGATAACTTTTTTTATTGCAAATTCATTATTTTCAATAATAAAATTTTAAAAAAAAAAAAAAAAAAAAAATCCTCAACAAAAGCTTATTTGAAACTAAATGTTCAATATATGTTGAGAAGAATATTGTTTTCAATCTGTATACTGTAATAAACATTTACAAATTTTAATGATTAATTTTGAGATTGCATCAACTACTGCAATAATACTCGACGCAAGTAACCTTTTACATTGATTGGTCCATATAAAACTATAAATATTTTCCGTTTTTCAGATTTTTTTCACTATTTAGCTAATCATATATACCGCTTAAAAAATTTCACTTATAAAAACATGCAATCAAGTTTCAGCTGCATGAACTGCAATGAAGTTTCAGAAGTATTTTTGTCCACAAATAAATAATTTAGACTTTCAACTATCAATTTTTATTTCTGAGGTTTATGAATACATTTTGATTTTTGTTTAGACAATCTAAAATGTTATTTTCACATCAAATTTTAACAATGCATTAAATAGTTTCAGAAACACATACATATTGCCTCAAATTACTAATTTTCTATAAATCCAGCGTATTCAATATCTAAGGATACTTTCATCTTATCTCTATAGTAAATAAAATAAAAACAGCAACAAGAAATTAACTTCAATAAATGTTCAAGCAACTCTAAGCTAAAAATAAAAATATATAATTACAACAGAAAATAAAGCTTTTTTTTCTATAAAGTAATTCTTAAAGAAATAGACATAAAAGTGCACAGGACAGTTGAAATTACAATGTAAATAATCTAAACCTGTTACAAAGAATATAACTATTATGTGGAAAATAAAATAATGTCACTTGTTTATTATTATTACTTATTATTATTGAATTTCATTGTTGGATGATTTAAATGCTTGGTAAATTCATGAATTGTATGGCCAATTATGTAACCATGCTTTAGCATTATCTTCTGAATAGACACTTCGTGTACATTTATGCCAAATTTGTAAATATTTACAAGCATTGTTTTCTCAGTTTCTTTAAAAAAAAAATATTTTAAAAAATGGCATTGTTAAAGTTGAATGTTTAACAAGTATTATAGAAATCTGAAAAAAAAAAGAGCATAATGCAATATTGCCTTTATTTTAGTAAAATTAGAAAAGAGATGCATTACTGAAAGTGATAATAATTTTACAGGTATTAAAAAAAATAATTCAAAGGTATCAAAATACAATTTACTACTTCTTTAAGTTTTATATAAAGTAGGTGAAATTAGGCATTGTTATTCTTATTTTATTGAACTATAACTCATAGCATTGCCAAATACTCAAATTTATTTAATCATTCATGACAAATAACAAAATAATTGAATATTGCTCCGAGATGTGATGCCAGTAAAGGATACCTCCCAACCACATTTAAAAGGCTTTTGACATACTTAAATTTTTATCATCATTAATTAAAACTTAAATTTCTGAAATATTGAATATAAAACTTTGAAATTTTACAAACATATATAAAAGAGGTAGAACAGTAGTTTTAAATGCATGAAACATTTGTAAGAAAGTATTTCAATCATGATTATAACAGGTTAATATAAGTAAATAGCAGAACTGAAATACAGATAACAGAACAGACTCATTTATGTGAGATAGAAATGCCATTGTTTCAGAAAAAAGGGAGTGTGAGATAAATAAACTAAATAAGAGAATTGATGAAATCAGTTGTAAAAAAAAAAAAAAAAAAAAAAAAAATATGTAACACAGTAAACAAGTAAATTTTGTTTTTAATAAATTTTAAAGTCAGCATTAAAAAGTAATATGAAACATACCAAAATGGTTTCATAACTAAATGACAGTAATTCTACTTACAATATAAACAATGTTTAATGCGATTAATGCATTCTTTAAGCAAGTGAAACTGCTACACAATTTGCAAGTCATCTAGACAAATTTGACAATTTCAAAAGAAATCTTTAAAAAATCCTAATTTCAGAGGTTCCTAGAAGAGAAAGTTTTAAAATTATAATTCTTATAAACAATTATAAGCATTAAATAATAGTTTTTAAATAATTACAGCACAAAAAATTATAAACTAATTAACATGCTTTAACAACTAAGATTTATAAACTTAGTTACAGTGTAAAATTAGGTAAACAAAGTTCCGAGTGCATTCTGAACAGTGTTCTATGCAAAAACATTTTCAGCTAGCATATAATTATTAAATAATTACACCATAATTTCTATTGCAGTTACTTTGATAAAATAAATTCTTTAGGCTCTTGCATACTTTAACAGATATTTTGATAAAAAATTTTAGTTCATTAGTTGCTAGGCTAATAAAAACCCAGAATTATATATTTCCTTGCATCTTAAAATTGTTACATTACTAATAACAGAGCTGGAACTTGTTAAGACAATGAGTGGTTAAGAGAAATTTAAATTTAAATAAGTTTTAAATTTAAATCTGGTGATTTACAATTCATGAAGCCATTTAATTATGAATACATAAATTACCTAAAGACATAAAATACAACACCTTGACAACCATCCAACCCATGGCCTTCATGCAGAACTAAACAACACTATTTAAACTGTAATATTGCATAATATAAAAACTTTGTTAAATTATAAAATATACAACAAAAATTTAAATATCATGCTTTTTTACTCATGAACAAAAATAGTTAAAACAGTCCCTATTCCACTTTGTATAAGTGGTGTAATCATCATATCATTAAGTGTATATGATCAGTATAATTACTATAAAAATAACAAATTTAAAAATGCCAAAATTTTGTTTGAAATAGTGATTACAAAAGAAATTTCAAAGAACATTGAAACATGAAAAATCAACATTTCATTTAAGCAAACTATCTGACCATTAAACTCTTCAATATTGCTAGCTAGACTACTAGCAGTAGACTAAACTACTAGTTGATCATGATATCCCTATTTGCCTTTTTTTAAATCTTTAAGCTAAAGATGCAGAAAATGTAGCCCTCTGTCACTTTGTTATTGTTACTATTTTAAAAGATCATATAATAAACAATTAAAAAACATTTAAATTTTAATGAAGGTGAAAACATAGAACATAACCCAACCTTAATTTTAAAAAAGTAAGCAATTAAATATTAGAAAAATATGTCCAAGAAATAATGCCAATAATAAAATTTTCGGTACTTACGTATTAACGGTACCTTGGCGACAGTTGCGCCAATAAAGAGCACACGCGCCAACCGCAGCTACAGATTTGGCGGTTTTCGTAGCACTACAAAATGGCGTCAAAACTCAGCAAATATGCAGCTGTTATATTGGCGCCACTTAAAAACCGCCAAGTCTGTCGCCAAGGTACCGTTAATACGTAAGTGCCAAATTTTCAAAACTACTGATAGCCCAAAACTATTGATCAGACTACCAATCTCCAAACTATCAACTAGTCTGATAACAACCACTAATTTGTTTATTTCAATAATTCATTACATATTTATAGGAAAATATATTCCATTGTAAAATTGAGCTTAATAAAGTAATTATAGTCAATACTAAAAAATGCATTAAAAAGAGCTAGCCAATTTAAATCAATATTTAATAGTGAAGAAACTTTTTCAGTCATAAATAATAAGAAATTGTAAAATAGAAATATTTTAACTAGTTTAATTTTTTAATTGGTTACTGTAAAAGTTGAATAAAAATACTTAACAAAACTTCCACCATTTCATCTTTAAAAGTCATAATTTTACAACATCCATTTTTAAAGAACTAATGACAGCAAAATACGGAATTTAATGAAGAATTTAATAATTATCATAAGCTAATTGTTCAGCATATCTGAACAGTAGCAAAATATGTTTATACATTTTTTCATGTAAATGAAACTGAAATTTTAAAAAATTATGTAAACAAAACAAATTCTTCATGAGACACTTATAAATAGATACACATGTATTCCATATAAAAATATCTCTCGAAATTACATTTACAGCTGTTAATACAGCTCAAGCTGTTTACACCATTTTTGACAACTATATGAATAAGATGGCATGTGAGATGGTGGTGATGGGGTTTAATGGAACAAGGACCACATCTGATCAAGTTTCCAAATTCATTCTTGATTCATGTTTAATAAATCAATTAAAATTCTATTTCATAATTTTTTTTTTTTTAATTAGCTCAATAAAAGTTATTCAACAAAACTGGGTTATTCACAGGTTACAAAGTTTGGTTGGTGTTTGGCAAAAGAGCTGAATATGATCAAGTTGGTCAAACAATTTGTAATAGAAAAAAAGAAAAAAAAAAAAAAAAAAAATGGTAAATAGTAAAAAAAAAAAAAAATGGTATTTGTAATAATTCCATTTACTAGTAAGTGAAATAGCACTAAAATGCTAACATATATAAAAAAAAAAAAAAATGTTACCTGATCTAAAAAATGCTTTAAAGTAAAATTAGGCAAAAATTTAATTTGCAGCTAAATGTAAGCCAATTTAAAAATGAATAATCTAAAATCATACCTTTTCCTTCATATTTCAATAATGACTCAAAAGTTTTTTATGGTGGTTCAGATAACAAGATTAATTATTTACAATAATAAAACAGTTATAAGTTTGAAAAGAATTAAATCAGTTTAATATCGTGTATTTTTCATTTAATTCTACCACATTGTCCCTACTGGAAGAATTTATCAATTTTTGTTTACAATTTGTCACATGTATTTCAAATTGAAGGCTGCAAAGACGAGTCACTTGTAGTAAATACTAACTTAAGATTTAACCACTGGCTTGAATTTATTACTTCTGAGATTCTTGTAGGTTTTCTTTTCATTTTATATTGTTTTGAATTTTATTTGCATTTATAAGCAGCTTTAAGCCGAATTCACACCAAGAAGTTAAATGACAAAAAGTCAACCAATCACAAGCCTCAGCATGTGACGTCTGAGGTTTGTGATTGGTCTATTGGTGATTTTTTTTTTTTTTCCTTTTACTGCTTTTAAGTCCCCCTAACAGAATACAAGCTTTAAAGATCTTTAAAGCCAATATCTTTGTAAGGCCACTTTCAGGTGTGAATACAACCAGGAATAGGGTAAAATTCAAAAGCAATTTTCTTCTCAATTGATTAGTCTACCAGCAGGTTACAACTGGCAGAGCTTATTAAAAAGTCTAGCAATGATGAATTTAGACTTTTAGTTCGGCATAATTTCTTTGGAAGAGTAAAACAGATGAAACAGAACATTAATTTTGATACTGCAGCATCCACCATGAATCCCATAAAGAGAAAGTAGGTTCCTACAATAGTGCTAGAAAGAACCAATATGGTCACTTCTTCATCCAACAGTAATCCTAGGCCAGATATCCAAGAAGTGACCAATCATCCAAATTTTTAAGCAGTTTCTTCCTTGGAAGGCTGGCAACTGCTAGCCAACTGACACACCTAGAAACTAATGTATTACATATTTAGCAGAAAAAGAGGTCATAGAGATATGCTGTTTACAAAAGATTCTACAACCACATCTAAGATTCCCTTTTTCTAGGACACACACAGCAAATACATGGATTAGAGTGCTGACATTTTTAGGCAATCAAACCAAAATTAAAGACAAACAAATATTAACACAATTAAAAATCGAAGTACACGAGAAAAAATCAACAAATATGGAAAAGACATGAAGATAATGAGACTGCAATAAGCTATTTCAAAAACAATATGTCTGTAGTCTTGACAATGTAAAGGAAACAAAAATAAAAAAATGAATACAAAGATAACTAGGATGCCTTGGATTGTGATACTGGTAAACAGAGATCTGTCCCACAGTTGTTCACTGTACAGGATTGCTTAAATATTAAACATCCATGTATTTAGAAATGGAACCAGCATCTTACACAAATTTAATTTAAGTAATTCCGGATGACCACTAAAAGAACATATGTACTGCTTTAAAAAATTTTAATATTGTTAAAAAATAATTATAAAGCAACAAAATACTGACACTGATTTCTGGAAAATTGATAAGATTGACAAATCTAATGGGATAAGAACTGATAAAAGCTACTTATGGAACTAATTTAAAATACAACCATCAAATCAGAACAATAACTTCTGAATGAAAAAAAAATTACATGATTTAACATCTTTTTGTAGAGCAAATAAATATTTAATGTAAATTTTAAATATAATTTATGTCTTACAATAAGTAAAGATTCACTTTTTAATACATAAAACTATCATAACCATTTACTAGTTTTTTTAAATTGTATATTATAAAGAAATAATGTCAGATTACAAGAAAAGAGTGCCTAGTTTGAATGGGAAAAATGAGAAATATATAAATAAAAAATATTGCAAATTATTTAAGATTATATATACCTAGATAAATGATAGTAAATAGAATTATTTATTATGTTACAAATATATAATTATATAAGACTTTTGTCTTGGTTGAATAATTATTAAATTTTATTATATAGAAATATTAATAAATTATATTTTATATCTAAAACTATATCTTTGAATCAGATGAAATTATCAACATTACAGTTATAATGGTAAAATTATTACTGATTTTGTTATAATAAACAAATTAACCAATGTTTTTATGATCAAATCCAAACATATTGAATTTCTAAGCAATTAAAATAAGTTGTTTTTAGTAAAATATAGAAGGAAGTTTTTAAAAGTAAATAATAAAGTATTATCAAGATATTAAAACAATTTTCAGCAAAAAACATTTATTCTTGTTAATAGATTTTATTTTCATGTTAATGATTTATTTCTTTTAATTAAAACCTACTGTTAAATTAGATCTCTTCATATATTTATCAACAAATGTTAAACAGTTAGTTATCAATAAATTTAATTTAAAAAAAAAGTTTGTTGGAAATACTATACTTACAAACCACAATCTGTATGAAAGAAAATGCGTTTCTCAGACTAAAAGCAGTATACTTTTTTCAAAAACCATTTAAATCTTGCTGCTAGTGGCCTTTTTCTGAGCTCTCAATTCTGAAACATTACAATAACTGTAAAATAAAAAAATTAAAAAAAAAAAAAAAAAAAAATTTAGCAGTAAAAAATCCTCGAAACCGGCTATTCAAAATGTTTAATTTGCTCCTTCAAATTACCAACAAAATTAAAATTGTTTTTCTTGTATTATCAACGGTCACCGTTATTGTTATCACATGACTTAGATGTAAAATAGAATATTGTACATAAAAAATAAAATTTACAGTGCAACATGAAAAAGTTAAGTTTAAAAAAATGTATGCTTAGAAAAATAACTTGCGAATCTTGCTTCATCCTTGTTTGATTAGATTAACTACGAATAAGGCTTAAGGGGTAATACCCTTTTTGACAAAAATTGCTCGCGATTAATTTATTATTTCATTAAGTTGATTTCAATCTGGCATCAAAATATACACTTCCTTTTCCTTATCAAAATAGAAATGTTTGCGTTTGAGTTATATTTGTAATTGAGTGCGCATGTGGAGATTTTACACAAATCCTTGGTAAAAGCTTATCTAAAATTTTTTTCAATATTTTTCTGCTTTGAATATTCGTATGTCACTTATTGAATAATAACTAATTCGCTATTGCCTGTTTGTTGTTAAAAAGGAAGAAAACTGTTAGAGTTAGTTAAGTGTGCAAAACTATTTTTAAATATATATATATATAGGTAATATTCTGCAATCAGATTAGCTGATTAGTTATTAAACCCTTTCTTAACTGATTGATGTTTTTTTTTTTTCATTATTATTTATAATTCTTAAATTAAGCTAAAATTGTTGGAAAAAAATTCCTTTTTATTATTCAAATGTAAATGAAAACTTTTTAATTTGTCATTACAATTATTTGCTTTATAAGATAATGTATATAATTTTGGTGCTGTACAAAGGGCTTTAAATGACAATTTAGAGTTTTTATTTTTGTAAAATTAGTTCTTTTTATTATTTATCTTTTTTTTTTTTTTTTTTTTGTTGCTGATATGTATTAATCTAGTTATATATATTTTTTTTTATTTTCTTAGTGGAAAAATTTCAATTTAAAACATCTTACAGGAGCATGTTTTTATTTCTTGGCTGAAAAGTGAGTCAGTTTTTCATCTTGCAGCATAAATATTTAGGAAAGCAAAAAAAAAAAAAAAAAAAAGAATTGCATTTTACAAATCTGTCAATTTAACTATTAATATTTAAATGTTACTTGCATCATTAAATGATTTGATTTATTTTTCAGTCAGTAGATGGAAAGAATAAATTATTATTATCATCAAGTTATTTGTTATGGAATGCATATAAATGTTAAAAATATACATGCATATATATAACTAATTATTACGCTAATCTTTGTTATCTTAGATGTGTTGTAGTGCTTTTCTTATAGGTAAAATGATAATCATGATAAATGATATCATGAAATTTATTTGTACAATAAAAGGCTATCTGGATAAGTTTCATAATACAAATTACTAAATACTATTTTTGTGTTGTTGTTTCCTTATGGTATTATTTATAAATGTGTTTATTAATCAAAAAATTTATTTTAAAAGGGATCCAGTAATTTTTAAGAAATCTGAAACTAAACATTCCAAAATTAATTTGAATAAGACTTTCTATTCCCTGTATAAAAATAATATTTATAATTTCTCTAACTAACATTAACAATTGTAAGTAATCAATTGTATAATCTTTGGCAAACAGCAATTTTGAGCTAAAACCTCTGAACTCAAAAAGAAAAATATTATTATATGAAAATTTTACTTTTATGTACTAAAAGAAAATGCATATAACAAAGTAGCTAGAAAGCTCAAATAAATAGCTTTTTCAGCATGTTTCTGTCAAATCTAATCTGTTTCTATCAGTTATGAGGATTCAACTTTTTTTTATTGTGTGTGAACAATTTATTTCATAGTGACTAATGGCAATTAGTTGTACTTCCTTTAATTAAAGTGACAATTTTTTTTTTCTCAAAATGGGGTAGCTACTAATTTTAAGTAAAAATGTGTGTGTTCAAGAAAATGTTTATTTCTTTAATTTTATATTTATTAATGGAAAGAACAGGAAAGAAAATGTGCAAATAAATAATTTAAGCGTTCTTATGTTTTTCTATACAATGAATTTGCTCAGAAAAATTTTGTGTTTATTTCAAATAAGAATGAATTTCTTAAAATATACTTCAATAATAACCATTGCTGTAAGAACTGCTACTTGCGACTGCGTTTATGTACTCGTGCATTAAGAGAATCATCCAGAATTCGTAAGAGAAAGACTCTTTCCGTGGATGCATTAGTTTTGGGCAGACATAAAATATATGCAGTAATTATAAAGTTCATATGATTCAAATTGTTCGTGTAAAGTGTTTGAACATTCCACCGAATAACTTTCGATTGAAAGATTGAGTGGTTAAAAATAAATGAAAACGTGTAAAATATTACTTTATCTTGGATATTATTAATAAACCCTTTAACAGTCAGTACAGTCATTGCACTTTTAATTCCTTCCATGTAGGTATTTTTGGTTAAATTCGTCACTTCATAAAGTAAAGTCCCTTTCTCGAAATATTCTTCTCTTATTTCATAAAACTCAGCAACTGTAGTTTTCATATAAACTTTGCCAATACCACTGCAGCCACTTTCTTGCAATTCTACCATTAAACTACAAGCTGATTGGGGGTAGATAGAGTGCTTTGTTGTAAACTAAATAAATTTCTTTAAGTTGATATATTTAATTCGTGATTTCAATTGAAGAAATATTCTGTCCCTTAATCTTACACAATTTAATGGGACCTTACTAACTGTGCTTGTATTGATAAAAATTATAATTCAGTATTAGGATTTTCAAAAAAAGATTCTCAATATTTTGAAAATTTACTGATAACTTAAGAGCAGGTTTTTTGATTGCTTATTCTATTTAAAAACTTTTTCATTAGCTCAAGCACTCATTCTATAATACAAGTTCAAGTTACTTGTGCAATTTGTGATACTCTGTAAACTTCATTACAAATTTTTTCTATCTTAACATCATTGACACAAAAATAAGAATATATTTTTCCAATAATGCATCTAAAGTCTATAGGTAGACAATTTGCAGAAGTTTTAATTGTGCTGTGAATTATATAAGCTTTATATTAAAGCTTCCTATCAATATTCTTCTGAGAGAATTTTAGTTTTGAACTAACAGTTCTTTTCAAGCTGCGAAATTTGCAGTTGAAATTGTTTACCCAAAATACCATAATCTTTGAAGACAAATTTTCTTTCAGTACTCTTATTAGATAATTGACACTAAAGTCTGATGTTCCATATAGATGGTTTTAAAATTCCAAATGACTTATGAGATCTGATATTGCAAAGAAGAAAACTATAATAGATTTTTTTTTAGACCTATGGTTTGACACATTCATTAATATAGTAGGACAGTTGTATTTGATGAAGCAATCGTTTAGTTCACCAATTACTATTTCCATTAACATATTTAGTACAATAGCTTTTGTTTTCATGCAAGTACCTCTAAATTTCTGTTCAAATCTAGTTTAAATTAACTTTGAAGCACAATTGTTTGAATGAAAACAGTGATACTCTTGTACCATATAAGTGCCTTCTGTCACAGCAACTGCCAGCTTTTAAGTTTTCTTTAAAAAGTTAAGTTTTGAAGGACTCAATAGTGTCATCATGATTTCTGAACTCAAATGTTGCTTAATATTGCTGGTATCTCTACAATCAATGCTCAATTAGTATCCTTTGTTTTATAAATGAGTTCTTAGTTTGCTAAAAGTGCACTTGTATTTAGGCATTGTTAAAATAAAAGGTTTATGTATAAAAAAAATTCAAGCTGATTACAATGAAAAAACATTAATTAAAACGTCAAGAAAAATGCAGCTTTTATGCATACTCATGGCCCAGGAGTGGGTGTGTTTCCAGGCTTCTGGCTGACTTAATTTATTTGAGACATATTGTGCATGCTGACATTGCCTCATTACCATATTAGATGTTTAAATTTTTTGCATTAAAATTGTTGCCTAGGATGCTTTTTTTCTGAGAATAGAACATTTTAGAATCCTGAAGCTTTGCTTGGAAACAATGGGATAGAAAACTTAAAAACAGGATTGCCCCATTCAAAACAGAAAACATGGTCATGTTAATAGAAGCATTTTGGATTGATTGACAAAGGCAGTTAACAGAGTTTAGAAAGCCATTACGTATTTCTCTTTAGAAGCTTTTGTGATTTTTTGAAGTTGAGAAATATTAATGTCCATTTATTGATATGAGGAATCTCATTTTACCATATTTGTTTGCATTTAATCTACTGATTAAATATTGAAAAATTTTATAATTTCTTTGCATAAATTGTCTGCTATTCTTTGGGCAGTATTTTCCTTTAAAAGTTTTAATAAAAATTCTGAAAAATTATAGCTTAAATCTAAAATCATGGGGAAAAAAACTATCTCAGTTTAGTGATAAAATAAGATAATATTTTTTAAAAACTAAAATAAATCTGTTTTCAGGAATTAATTACCTGATATTCATTAAGAAATTGGTATACCAGAAATGCGAAATATCTGTATTAAAGAAATTGATTTTAAATTATTTTATTTATTGTGTGGATGGAATGATCTGGCATGGAAAGAAAAAATCATACAGAGAGTTTGTTTTTGCATTCATTATATTCTATCTCTTCTAAACTGTACACTTACACTGTTAATCTGTTAGTCAACTGTTAACAACTCAGTTATTGCAAATTATTAGAATTCATTATTAATTATTCATAAACTAAAATAAAATTGGAATATAAAATTAGTTTTCATTTGTAATTCATACTGATCATAAATGTGTAGTAGAAATAGTTAATTTTGTGCAACAATGTGATTTGAATCATCTTCAAAGTGAGACAGAATTGATTAGAAGAATTATTTCTTTAAAATGATTATTATATTAATTTAATAATTATGGGTTGAACTCTGTATTAGCATAATTTACTACCTCTTCAGCAGTCATAATATCTTCCATTATGCTACTCAAATGGTCATCTCTTCCAGTGAAAACCAATTTGTTGTTTCAGTTCTTCTTTCATCTATGTACTATGTATCTGAGGTGTTATGGGTTTGTTTTTCTTCTACACTCTGAATAGCTTATTTCTCTGAACTTTGTCATTCTAAATAAATCTAGTGAATAAAAATAAACAATGGGAAGTTGTCTAAAAACTTTACCTACTCTCTTATCCTGAAAGAAAAAAGAAATGAATGCAAAAACAAACTTTCCCTTTATTAATTATTTTCTGCAGATCACCTATGTTACATTCTGGGAAGAAGAGAAAGCTGATTGACTAACTGACTTTCATTTCCCAAAACATTAGTAGCAGCTACTGAATGAACCAAAATTGCATGACCATCTTTTGTCTCCTTTAGACCAGTGATCAGGCTAAAAAATTTTATTTTCAAATGTACTGCAACAATACAATAATGTTTTTGCTTTGAAAGTATATTTACTTGAAATGCAATCAACACATGTTTTTATATATTGTGTGAATATGCACTTATTATAAATACATCATCTTATGAAGTAAATATAGATTTTTCTGAGATTTACAGTATTTTGTGCAGTATATCTGAAGTTATTGAAGTTTCTGTATTTTTTAATATTTATTTTGATTATATTATCCATAAAGTAGCTAGAATAAAAGTATTTTAATATTTGCATTTCAATTGACAAACATATTTTTCTTTCTTCAAGCACAGTTACAATTAAGAATACAGAATTTTTGTTATGTTATACTTTAATTGCCAGATTATTGTTTTGTTGAATTTACATTTTATGTACAAAATTTAAAAAATCAGGTTCTAGAACAGGAAAAAAAATACCATTAGTTATTTTTTAACTACATAAAAACTTTATTCTTTTATTGTTAAATTGCAATTTCATCCAGAACATTAGGAGTCATCTGGTTTGTGATGATTCATAGCATTAACATTATATGGTATGATTGCTTCTTTCTCTCTCTCATCCTATTATATTGCCTTAAATTTGAAACCAAACAATGGCAAGTCATATCTGTTAGTTAAGAAATATTTGGTTTTTGCATTTAAATTGATAGAATTCAAACTTAAAAAGGAAAAAAAAAAATGGCTACATCAAAAAAAATCAGCATTTTTAATATTTTTAGATTTAAGATTTGAACTTCCTATCAATTAGAGAAAAATCATTATTGAAGATCTTATTGTGTTCATAAAAAGTTTCTTCTATATTTTGTTTTTCATTAATTTGTCATGAATGCAAGGTGGATAATTTTGTCTCTAAATGCATTGCATCCCATTTTTTATAAATACCCAACTTAAGAATTCATGTCTGTTCATTCCTGTTATAATGTTCATTTTTTGTTGTTAATGTGTTTAAGATTTGATTCTGTTGCCATTAAGTAATAACTGTAAAATAATGCTTTATTTTCATAATTTTACAAATTAATATCATCTTTAGAATTTGTGAGGAGTAACATTTTGTTTCTCTTTTTAATTGAAAATTTATTACTGAAATATAAATCTTATTTCATTTATAAATGTTTGAAAAATTAGAAATTTTTGTAAATAAAATATATGGTCTCTTTATAGGCTGTAGCTTTTTGAAAGGAAATGAATTATGGCAGAGTTAAATTTCACTGATACGAAGTTTGATCCTGGTTAGTATTAAACATTTTTCATGAATTATAGTCATGAAAAATAAAAAAATAACTGAAAAGTATTATTTTCCAATCAATAAAACTTTAATAATTATTTTGTAATTAGTTTAACAATCTATGAAATAATTTTAAACATGAACATTTTATAATTTATTGAATTAATAATATAACTTATTAAATAAAATTGCCACCCATGTGGTGGCTGGGTGTGAAAAGAATAGTCCAATGTAATTTATGCATGTTATAGTAAAAGGCAACTAAAATGGGTACCCTGCTTCTGGGGATTATAGCACGGTCCTCTAGGTTGGAGTGGGGATAACTACTCCACCCTGTAAAAACCTCCAGTTCAGAAATCTCAAGAGCTAAATCCCAGACAGATATCTCCCAGATGACATGGAACAAAAACTGACCTGCATATTGGTACATGGAATGTGAGAACACTCCATAGGGGATGAAGCACTTAATAATTTAATTGATATGTTTGAGAACTATAAATTAGATATTTTGCCATTCAGGAGATCAGATGGTTTGGTGAAGGAATTTTGGATAAAAGAAGATGTAGTGTATACTATTGCTGTTGGGATAAACAGCACTGCTTTGGAGTGGGATTTGTCATAACTAAGAAACAGTCATAAAGTTCAAACCTATAAATGAAAGGATCTGCAAAGTGCGAATTCGAACCACCTCTCAAAATATTACATTATCAACACACCTGCATTAACTGAGGAGAAATGCAATACAATTAAGGATGATTTTTATGATGAACTTGAAGGCACTTATAAAAAATGTCCCTCAAATGATATAAAGCTTTTTATTGTAAATTTTAATGCAAATCTTAGTAAGAGACTAATCGGGAATTCTGTAGACAATCACAGCTTACATGATGAAAATAGTAATAATGGACTTTGTAATAAGGATTTTGTAAATGCAAATGAACTTATTGTAGGAGATACCTTTTTTGAGCATAGAGATATACATAGTCACTTGGTGCTCTCCTGATAGAAACACACTAAACCAGATTGATCATTTTCTGGTGGATATGAAACACCCAGAGTGCCTGTTGGATGTTTGCAGTTATTGTGAAGCCAATGATTCATCACTTTTTGGTGATTTCCAGGCTGATGGCAAAGATAAGTAGAACCTTTTGGAATAGGCAACAAAAAGATAGGAAATTGGATGCTGATTCACTACTCAAACCTTATGAAAGCCCATAGAAATAAATCAAAAGAAAGTTCACTGAATTATAATGGTATGCAAAATGGAGACCGTTCTGTGAAACAGCTTGAAAAATAAATTAGGAATACTGCAAAGAAAGCTATACCAGAACTTAAAAGGAATAAGCAACATGGATGGTATGATTGTGTCAAAATTACTGGAGAGAAAAACAAAGCTTATAAATTAATGATACAAAAACATCATACCAGAGGAGTAGAAGAAAATTGTAAATATTTGAGAAGACATGAAAAAAGACTATTTCGTTTGAAAAAGAAAGTATATTTATAGGAAAAATTTTGTGAGATCGAAACGCAAAAAGAGTCGAGAAAGTACTACCTGAAAATTAATGCTTTATCTCGCTTTTCCTGTCCTGGGACAATTGCATGTAGGAAAGGTGATGGATAACTCACAAGTGTT
Organism: Caerostris darwini; assembly: GCA_021605075.1. Classification (NCBI taxonomy): domain Eukaryota; kingdom Metazoa; phylum Arthropoda; class Arachnida; order Araneae; family Araneidae; genus Caerostris; species Caerostris darwini. The sequence continues at coordinate 1,321,618 of BPLQ01008169.1, forward strand.
CAAAATGAGATGTTATAAAGATGGTGCGAGTTCTTTAGAGATCTTCTCTTTGGAAGTGACTGGGGACTGGGAAGTGACTAAGGGAGGAGGTTTGCAAACTGCCGATCTGGTTGATATTGAGAATGATAGAACTCTTGAAATATGAAGCACCATCTTTGTGTGAAGTAAGAAAAGCAATTAAAAATCTAAATAATCAAGCTGCAGGACCAGATGGTATTAAGGCAGAAATTATTAATATTTACTTACCTGAACTGACTGAGGCAATTCATAAAGTCATTTATAATGTTTGGATTATAGAGCAGATGCCCATTGAAATGGAAGTGGGCTCCATTTGTCCCATTTTTAAAAAAAGGGACAGGCTGGAATGTGGCAACTACTGAGGTACACCCTCCTTAATGTTGCATTTAAAATCTCCCATATTTTATATAATATGCTATTACTGTAGAAGGAAAATCTACTATACATCACATTCATTCTATTGGACAAATTTGGAAAAAACTATTGAACATAATATTGACACTTTTCACTTTTTATTGACTTTAAAGCTGCCTATGATAGCATTTAATGTGAAAAGCTGTTTAAAGCAATGCTGGAATTTAGAGTTTCTGGGGTATTGGTTAACCTCTCTAGAATGACATTGAGGAGTGTAACCTGTAGAGTTAGTCTTGTGTGATATATCAGAGGTATTTTATACAAAGACAGCTGAGACAAGATGTTGCCCTTGCCTGCATGTTTTTTAATTTCGCACTTTAAAAGATTATTAGATGCCAGAATTATAACTAGAGGTATCACATATACAGTTACTTGCTTACGCTGATGGCATTGGTATTATTAGTAGATGTAGATAAGTGGTTGTGAAAACTTTTATTTCACTTGAGTTTTCAGCTAGAAACATTGAACTAACTATTAATGAGAGCAAAACAAAATTAATGGCCGTAACAAGTAGAGCAAATGTTTCCTTGCAGGTAAAATCTTATAACTTCAAGAGCATAAACCAGTTTATATATCTCGATACTATCATTTCCAATGTTAATAATGTTAAACTTGAGATTGACAATATGCTATCTAAGGCTAATAGATGTTACCATTGTTTAAAGAATTTATTAAAGTCCAAACTCTTAAATCTTCAAGACAAAAAATTATTCTTTATAAACTCTCATCAGATCTATCATATTGTATGGCAGTGAATGCTAGCCATTAATAAAAGCAGGCGAAGATAGACTTTTAATTTTTGAAAGAAAAATACTTTGAAAACTTTTGGGCCCAGTTAGAGAGAATTATAGATGAAGAATTTTTTTTAGTCGGGAAATCTATAGAAAATATATGCAACCTAATATTACCAAAGTCATCAAATCTTTTCTAATTAGATGGCCTAGGCATATTTTTAGATGTGATAATATGAGACCTGTTAAAAAGGTGACTTTTGCAAATGTAGAAGGTACCAGGAAAAGAGGTAAGCCTCGCAAAAGATGGATAGACTGCATAGAGGCAGATCTCAAGACATTAAAAATCGAGCATTGACGGACTGTAGCGTCTGATCGGATTTGTTGGAGGAAGCTTGTTGAGACAGCCTTAGCCTGTAGCAAGCCGTAGTGTAAGTAAAGAAGAAATAAAATTGTAAAACTTCAGGAAAACAAACCTGTCTTTTTTTTAATCATTTGAAATGGACTGCCATTAAGCAAGTGATACTAAATATATTGCATTATTTATTTTTAACTAATTATGTTTTAAATTTATCAAAATTTGACTTATAGATAAGCTTACTGTTTCATATACTTATTTCTAAGTTTAACTGAGAATATATTATTTTAGCATTAATATAATTTTTATGGAGATTTAAATTATTAATAGCATGAACATATCTGTGTAAGATGTATTCTTTTTAAATCATATAAACTACAGGGTTAAAAATCTGTAATAAATAAGTTTATCTTAATAGTGGTAAGTTAAAAAATTGCTTAAAAATCATATTAATGTTAAAGCAACTTTTTTAAAGTTAACTTAGAATCACTTGCTGTGTACTAAGCTAAATTTGCGTACATTTTATTTGTGTTTTATTATCTTATTTATAGAACAAGCTTATAATTTATCCATTTTTGTGAAAATTAATATTAATTTTTCTAATATAAATAAAACAAAAATTGAATTATTTGTAAAAATGTGATTGAATATGCTTTAATTTGTAAATGTGTTAAAAATTCCTTTCCTCTCGTTATTTAGGTTTCTTTCTAATTTGTGAACATTTAATGAGTAAATTAAGAATTAATCTGATCAGTATTTAATGTACAGTATTCTAGTTATGTTTCTACTATTTATTCATACTATTTTTATTTATGAAAATTAATATTACATGTCTTCATTGATTTTAAATATTTTATGCTGCAATGATTTGTTTCTTTGCTATTTTAGGATCAGAAAATGATAAACTCAGTTTGCCAAGCCCTCCTGCTCCTAGTTTAAGCTTTTCATTTTCCAGAACATCCTCAACTGGGTCTATAGATCTTTTAACTTCTTCATCAGCTCACAATACAGGTATGGGTTTTTCTTACCATAAATATTGTTAAACAAATAATTGTTTTCTTTATTACCAGCAACTACTTATACTTCCTTTTAAAAATTTACTCTTTTTGTATGTTAAAATTTGTGCTTTAAAATTAATCACTAAATTACCATGTAGATGCTTTGTTGATAGGCTTGCATCTAATGAGGAATAACTATAGTAATATACATATGTGACCTAATTGAATTGCCACATTTATGTTATGTTATCTTGGAGTCTTTCTATAAAATGTCATACATGGTGATAACTTCTTTTGATTGTCTTTATGCTTTTCAAACTCTTATTTGACAATTATTTTTATCCCTACTAAATATTAAGGATTTGGAGTAACAATTAAGGAATGTTTGGTAAAATTTATTGCAAGGTTACATTAAATGTGATATTTTTTTCTCTACATGCTGAAAATCTTTTTCTGGCTGATCAGGTCATTTTCTCGTAAGTTTTGCTTTGTGAATATGTTTATGTTTTAGAACTTATAGAAATAAGATAGTATATAATTTAGTGGTAAAAGGAAACCTTTATATATATTCTTAAAAGCTTTCAATTGGTTTTTTGTCACTGAAAGTATTAAACAAATTTCAAAGAAACTAGATATTACACAAGAGTCTGGAAAAGAAAACATCTAAAATTGAAAGGGGAGATATCAGAATTTAAATATCTCATAGTAGTTTAAAAAAGAAACTCAATACCTAAAAATGTTTATGAAGAGCGATATTTGCAAGAAAGATTGAAAAGCAGTACAGTAAAAGGCCATATATACACTCATGTCCATAAATTAAGGATAATGAAGTTCAGGCAAAGAAGAGACAGAAGCATAACAAATTTGACTTATTTGTGAAGTCTATGTATTAAACAAAAGGTAAAGAGCAAAAAAGATGCTATATGTTTGACAAAATTAATAAAAATTGCGATTTTTACTCCCTGCAGCAAATTTCAAAAAAGAACCTGTTTACTAAAAACAGTATAACATGGTTAGTATGATGGTTAATATGGAGTATGTCTCCCGGACGATGCAATACAGGCCTTACAACGCCTAGGCATGCTGAGTATCAAATTATCAATCTGATCTTGGGGAATATTACACCACTCATCAAGCAATGCCCTCCGAAGTTCCGGTTGACAGGTGGGAGGGGGTTGACGGGCTGCAATTCGTCGGCCAAGCATATCCCACACATGCTCTATTGGATTCAAGTCCGGTGAGTTTGCTGGCCAATCCATACGGGTGATATCCTCCAATTGAAGGCATTCGTCTACAATGTTTGCACGGTGAGGACGGGCGTTGTCAGAAATTCAGCACCCATGGCTCCCCGAAACAAGCGTACATGTTGTTCCAGAATGACATCCCGATAGATGTGGAATGTCATCGTTACACTCTGAACATGCAGGTCACTTCTGGAACCAAGCATAATTCCTCCCCAAACTAGCCATCCTGCACCACCGTAACGGTGTCGTTCAATGATGTTCTCTTGGTGGTAACGGGTACCTGGCGCTCTCCATATGAAAATCCGGTGAGGACTCGTCGGAAAACATCACACCAGACCACTGTTGCGGTGTCCACAATGCGTGTTCTCTACTACAGGTTAATCGCAAGCGACAGTGAGTTGCGGTAAGTGGAACACAGCTGAGAGGCCTACGAGCATATAGACCAATGTGCCCTAAGCGTCTGTACACGGTCTGCCTTGAAACTGTCGTACCGGTAGCTGAAGAGAGCTGACGAGACTGGTCTGATGCTGTGCTCCGTCTGTTTCTTTTGGCAGTAACTGCTAAATACCGGTCCTCATTCGGCGTTGTAACTCGGGGGCGACCTGTACTGTAACATCTACTCACATTACCATCATTTTGGAATCGTTGCGAAAGCCTGGAGATGACACTCTGGGCGATTCCAAGTTCCTCGGACACTTCCAGCTGGGTACGTCCACATTCCAGTCGTCCGATAATTCTACCACGAAAAAAATCTTCGAAATGCTTCCTTTGTGCCATAACTATGCAGTTATTGCACTGAAAGGCTTTTAAAGCGTTGTGAACAATTTCACTTCTTTGCCACCATTCCTTATATACCCCTCTCTTACACTCTCGTCATTGTGACGTACTATCCGCGCCATCTGGTGGTTTCCTGTAATTTGCATATTCTTCTTCAAGATGTGTGTGATAATTCTACAGGTGAAATTTTTATTTTAGAGTTCAATTTCTGTGTGATTCTGAATTATCCTTAATTTGTGGACATGAGTGTATTTATCAAGAATTCATAGGCCAAAGATTTAGACAATTGGAAAAAAAAAAAAATCATAGGGATTTTATCAGATGATTAAAAGCTGTGGGGAATCTGGTAAAATCATGTGATGGCTGGTTTAATAAAAATAAATTTGATTCTTTCAAATGCAAAATGAAGATGCTTCCTGTGAAATTTCATAAATACAGATGGCTGAAAATGTCTGCAGAATGAATACTTTTGATTTGGAGTAGTATTGAATTGCTGACTTTTTTTTAAAGACATCTCTCTCTCTCTTTGTTAAATCAAATTAATATAAAAAAATTACTTGGCAAAAATATTATGAACTTTAAAATAGAGAAAAACATAAATTGGACAATTTTTCGAGGCTTTGTACAGCTTTTCAACACAAATAATTTTGAATATATGTTAAACTGTTATGTTTTATATATTGCCTTTTTTGTTTTTAACATAATTATTTGATTGACTAAAATTGAATGGAGAATAATAAATGTACATTTCGCAATCTTCCTTTTAAACTGTGTGCAATTTTCCATGTTGTAAAGCCTCAATCCTTATATTACAAAAAAAAAAAAAAAAAAAAAAAAAAAAAAAAACAGATCTGCAAGTAACTCTAAACATAGTCTTAAATATCCCAGTGTGATTTAAAAGAATTGAGTGCATTTTTATGAATTATTAATTTTATTAAAACAACATATATGTGTGTATGCATACGCATCTTTTGTAGATGATGAAGACAGTGATCAAAAATCAACATTAAGTTATAAAGAGAGAAGACGTGAAGCTCATACTCAAGCAGAACAGAAAAGGCGTGATGCCATCAAAGTTTGTAAAAGTTTTATTATTATTTTTGTTGTCATGGCAAATTTATTTTTAAAGGCAGTTTTTTTGTTGCATATGCACAGTTGACTAAATTTCATACTTCATTTTTATTCTTGATATGTCATTACTTTCTTTTTATGGCTATATGAATTTGCAGCAATTGAATTTTATTAAAACCATTTACCTTCTATATCCTGAAATAATGCTTCTTTTTAGAATTTCTTTAGGACTAATAATTAAAACATTGAAGAGGGTATGTAATGTAATATTAAAAAAAATTTAATTTGAATTAGCAATCTAACAGTTACTTTAAAAAAAATTATTTTTTATTAGAAATGAATTACTTAATTATCTAGCAAAAGTTTTTTTCTTTACTGTTGATATATTTTTATATTGGTCATTTTCATTTTAACTTAATTTTTTTCTTTCTTTTTAGTATTTCAATTTTTTACATTTAAAAATACAGTTATTAAAATAATTACTTTAATGTGTGTTAGTTTTACTTTCTTTCTATTTAGTTATAAAACAAATTAATAAGGGTTAAGTTGTGCCTTTAAGATGCAAGATTAATTTATAAACAAATATTTGCTTAATTTTTCTATATTTCTTATTAAAAAAAATGAATTTTTAAGGTTTAAAATAATAAGAATATATAATTTATATTCAGTTTCATTTCATCATTACTATCAATATAAGTAGTTTTTGTTTATGTTAATTTCAGCTGAGCGTTTTATTTTGTGCAACTGGATGGAACTTATATTTATTTCATAGCTATAATGAAATTTAATGTTTTATTTTCATTTATTACAGAGAGGTTATGAAGATTTACAATCTCTTGTTCCCACTTGTCAGCAGCAAGACAGTATAAGTAGTTATAAATTGAGTAAAGCAACTATTCTTCAAAGATGTAAATTCATTTGGATTTTAATATATCTTTTCTATTAATAACTATTGCTTGAAATAAATATTTTTTTTTAACTTATTCTAAATAATTTTGTTTTTCCAGAATAAATTCTTAATTAAATATTAAGGAAAAAGTAAGTTGTATTTTAAAAGATAAGGGCTTTTTTTTTTATCTAATTATTACAAATAAAATAGTTATTTAATCATTCAAGTCATTATGTTGTTGTTACTTATGGCATTATTGAACCTCAATCCATACAACTTTGTCCACTTACTGTAGAAACAAAAAGAACATATAAACAAATCAAAATTACAAAAGGAAAATACCAATTATTAACAAAAATGACCAAAAAGGGCCTTAAGAACAAGTTAAATGTTCTAAGGATAAAAATTTTAAAAAGCTAGAAGCACCATAATAAAAGTTTGTGTGATCAGGACATGTTTTCTGTGGCCCTCCAGTAAAGAGTACATAAATCTCCATTCTGTTGTAAGTTAAGAGTCCAGTCGCGAGAAAACAAGTTGATAGGACTTATTCATTTTTTCTGTATTTAAACACATATATCAGAGTTCACAATATTTTGACCAGATGGTTCACCCAGGCAGTTGTATCCAGCTCTTAATCTAAAATTGGCAACAGCCTTTTTGCAAGTTTTCCCTGTCATCCCTGATTATCTCCCAAACTTTCATTTGGTGTTGGATAATAAATCACTAATATAGGATGACATTTAAGTCATTATAATAGAGTATTTTTTATTAATAATGATATTTTAAGCTGAAAATGTTATTTTTGAGAAGCAATTATAACTTTATAGTTAGTTGTGTTTATTTTAAAAAGATTATTTAAATATTTCAGCAGTTTACTGTCAATTAAGTTATTAACAGTTTATTATCAAAAAATAAGATAAAATTCTAAATATGCAGTTTTAAGCATAGACTTCTAAAAGTTATTTCTGAAATTCTATTAAATATATTTATTTATTAATGTTTCTGTATCTTTATTTAATTTTTAATTAGTGTGAATAGTGAGTATAAAATGTAATTTATTTTTGTAAGCTATTGATTACATCCAATTCCTTCTTCAACAAAAGAAGAAGCAAGATGATGAACTGAATGCTTTAAGAAAAGAAATGGTTGCTTTGCAAATCATGAAAACGTAAGTATCCATGTAAAATATAAATCTTGAAAATTTAGGTATCCTAAAAAGTAAATAATTTTAAAAAATTAATCTTCATTCAATTTCAAACCATAGAAACTTTTCTTATAAATATGTTTAGCATAAAATTTACCAAACATATCAAATGACTTATATTTAAAAAATAAATTCAGTGATTAAAGCCATGCAAGTTATAATAAAAATGGTTTGATATATTATAAGCGACTTCACACATGAGCAAAATTTCACATTTAATCATATTTTACAATAATTTAATAAGAAATGTTTTGTTTGAAATTTCAAATTGAAAAATAAATCCACATTTATGATCTTATCAGGGATATTTACTTAATGTATTTATAAATATATTTTGTCTTTATATTATTTAATCAGTGTTTTTTTAAAATTCAGCATTTTGTCAATTTTGTTTAATTTTTTAACTAAAGCTATGGCTTATATAAAATTAAAAATACTATCTGATAATAGAAAAGTAAGCAATAAGAATTTCATTTAAGGAAACAGATGTTAATTATTAGTGTCATTGTTTATTTTTTATTCAAAGTAATCCCACTTTATAACAATTTGAACTACCAAAGAACTTAATTGCATGAACTAATTTGATATCAACAAAGATAGTGAATTATTGCATTCCATGTTTTTTTATTATTATTAAGGTGAAGCATATTTATTTATTTTTAAATTATTTAATTATTGACACTGAATCTGTCTTTAAATTAGGATAATTTATATCTGAAAATTTTGCTTTATATTATTGTTTACCTTTTGATGACATTTAATATTAAAAGATCATTTTGAAAATAATTTATCCTTATTTGGCTATTGTGCTCTCATAGGCAATAAGTGATTTATAAATTTCTAACAGATCACTCCTGAATCAGCATGACATTGCCTTTTATGTTTTTCATAGCAATCACAGAATAGGGTAAATTATAAAATTATTTATTAATTCAAATTAGTTCAATTTTGTTTTTTGTATGTGCTATTACACCTTACAGTAATATGTAAATATATATGTCTATGTATGTGCTATAAATTGTAATCAATAGCATCAATTTTGATTCGCCCTGTATGAATGCATTACTCTTTCTTTAGATTTAAACGCTAAATTCATATTTAAATTTACATATGTCAGTTTTTGTTTTGGAATAATGTTTTTTTTTTCATTGAATGTAGCTTTTAAATATGTTTATATTTTAATGATAAAATTTTATGTGTTTTAAGAGCCAAAGAAATTTTATATATCTGGTAGTTATAGTAATAAATTTATTATGAAAGAAATCTAAAATTTCTAATCACTTTTATAATATTATAATACCTTCATAATAAAGAAAAATGCTATTTGATAAATTGCAATAATAACATATGTTATTTGATTATGAAATATTTCCTTATAAAATGGGGTTTTTTATTTTATTATTTTTTTATAGAAATTATGAAACTATTGTTAAAGTTCACCAGAGCCAACCCAGTCAAAATTGTAATAAAGTTAGTGATGAAATGAAATTTCAAGTGGTAAGTCAATAATATGAACTAATATTTAAGAAATAAATTGTGGGCACAGTTTTAAGAATTAAAATTAATTTTATAATTTTATGCTCATGTAAGCTGCTTTATTTCAATTGCTCTTAAAGAAAAATAAGAAAAACTGAATATAAATAAAATAATGAGAATAATAAATAAGCAGCAATAAGACAGGACTTTGTGCTTAAAAGCCTTTTTCAGTTTTTCTCTGTATTTTGTATTTGATGCATTGAAATAAAATATGTTCCTCCATTTCCAATTTATTTTGGCTTAATCACTTCGGAGAAGAAATTAAGCCAAATCAATTGAGTCTACTTCACAACTTTAGAAGGATAGGTTTTGTTTCAAAATCATGAAAATAATACTTATTTTTGATTGATAGGAGTAAGAATGATGAGATGGTTTAATACTATTTAAATAAATAAGATCCGGTGCATATTTTTCTTTTGACCATTGCCTTTAAATATTGTCTTTTTTTGATGATAAATGTTATCCTCTGGAAAAATCCAATTTAAGATCACTGTGTCTGAAGCGAATTTTGCCAAAAATATCCATGTTCATTTTTGGTTATACCTATGTGGCCTGGCGTCCAGACGAATTCCAAAGATAAAATTTAGTTCTAGGAGATCACCTAAGAAATAATTTGAAGTTTGATAACTTGTGTTGATTGAAAATTGCAATTGGAGAGCGTGAAGGGCTCAGAGACTTATCAGATTGAATAATGTAGTTGTGTGCTTCGAATACAAATACAGAGATTGATAAATTCAGAGCTAAGATTTTGCCAGTAAAAAAGCTATTTTAATTTGAGATCGTTCCAGATGATGATTCTTGTGAGAAAAATTAATACAAGATATTGAGTGTTTAATAACGGATTTTGATACATAAGTTGCTAAAATAACTATTATTCCAATTTTCTTCCTTATATTGCTCAAAAAGGTTGTTAATTAGGTGATGTAGTAGTTGTTTTGAAAGTGTAACTCATCAAGGTGAAAAGTAATTTTATCATTTATACAAATTGGATGCACATAAGAATTAAAAAGGAAGAAAATTTAGATAAAAGTTCAAAAGGTTAGCAAAAAAAATCTGTACTGTGATAGGATGCTTCAACCTTGTCGAACAATTCTCTAACCTGAGATATTTAGAGGGAGGTCATGTTGGCTCAAAAGAAATTTGTTTTAGAAAAAAGTGTTTCTGCCAACATATAAACTGTTTATAGAAAAGTGAAGTTTGACCAATTTTTTGTATATCACTGGAATCGGGGTCTATTTGAGGAGACCTATTGTAAAACAATATTGTACACTATAATGAGGATTTGGAGATTGCTGGGACAAGAGAAAATACATATTCTAGAATGCTACGAGTAGTGAAGTTTACAATTTTGATGAGATGCCATGAACAACAACCCCAAGGATATGCAGCTGTTGCTGTTAATGGTGTGAATATTTTTTTATAGCTTTCGTTTTAATGTAAGAAAAGTCTTGTTTTTAAGTTGAGATTATGTGAAAAAATTAGACTAAGAATGTGGGTGTACTGTTTCCATGGGATATTGATGTTATAAATTTGTTTATGTCGGTGTGGAAGTTGTTTATTGTTTGGAAAATTGACTCTTTTTTCTGGTTGATGAATGAAATTCCAAGTATTGTACTATTATGGAATGATATTTGGCAATTGGAAAAGACTTTTTCAAGTTGATTGTCACTGCTAAAGAGAAAGATATCTGCATAATTTAGACATTCAGTATGATTAGAGGTGTTCTCAAAGATGTCTCTCATGTAAATCATAAAAAGAAAAGCACTGAGACCACTACGTTCTTGAACCCTGCATATGAAAAATATTTTTATCAAAACATTGTTTCACCATTAAACAATAAAATTCCTGTTATTGATGAAATTGGGAATCTACTTTGCTGCAGTGTTGATTCCCAACTATAGAATTTTATAAATTAACAAGTCTCTCTAAATGGAATCATACGCTGATGAGATATCCAATTTAATAAAGATGAAAAAAAATTTCATATTCTTGGCTTCTACAATTTTATGGTGAAGTCCTTGAAAGAATAAAACCTGAATGATGATAATGAGATTTTTTGAGAATCTGAGAAATGAATGAATCTCATGATCACAATCGTTTCGAAAATTTTACTTAAGAGGGAAGTTAAAGAAATGTAATGATAAAATTTAATAAAACTGTTATCTTTGTTTGGTTTGAGGATAGGAATGATTTGATCAGTAAGCCACTCTTCTGGGATGTTGCCTGTGATCCAGATATTATTAAAAATTCATAAAAGCTGCTGGAAGTAGTAATTAGGAAGGATTTTAATAAATTTGGTTGGAATTAGTCTTAAAGCTGTTTAGTATTGAAATCTCAAGAAGTATACAAGAGGAAAGAAGTTGCTGTTGAATTGCGTTTTTAGCGTCAACTATTTTGTGGTGAAGTAACGACAGAGTAAAATTACTACTGTGTCCAAAAAGTAAGACCAATTTAAAATTGCCGGGGCTTATGGAATTTCAATTTTTTTTTCTTTTTTAGGTTGCTGGCACTGTCCTTGACATCTGTGTGAAATTTGACGTCAAAATATTCATTAGTGTTTGAGTTACGCTTGGCTTTGTGAAACGTTAAAACTGATTCCGGAGATTTTTGAAATGTTTGAATTAATTGAGCAAAGAACTTGCATTAAATTGTGTTTGTGGAAACGTATAGAATGTTGCAGAACACATTCGGTGAGCATTCCTATATCGGAAAGAAATGTTTACAAGTGGTATAAACAGTTCAAAGAAGGCAGAGAATGCTTTGAAGACGAAAAGCCCTCTGGTCGACCATCAACCTCAACCACCGAAGCTTACGTCCAAAAAATTAAAGATTTGGTGCTTGCAAACCGTCGATTAACAATTAGCGACCTTGCTGCTGATGTTGGAATTTCAAAAGGATCGGTCAATTTCATTTTGGATTGGATCTCGATTGGTACCGAAAACACTGAATGCGCCAGCTCACACTCACGCCAGTTCCACAAAAGAAAAAGAATTATTATAATTATGAGAGGAATCTTCAGAAAAGTCCAAAGGAATAAAATGTATGATGGAGGATTTATTGAAGTGTGATGTTAGGAGATTTGCTTATTAGTCTGAACCAGGAATGCAATAAATTTGCCTCAAATCTCTAAGAAAGCGAAGTTTAAGCTTTATATTAAAGATTTCTTTTACAATGAAGAAGTTTTTTACATTTTGATTTCCACCAAAGTTGTGAGAGTTTATGAGAAATAATATAGTTTTGTTCATAATTATGTAAAATAGTTTACAGGAAATCTTGAAATTTAGAATAAGTTTCAAAAGTATGCAAGGAATTTTGATAATCTTGAAGGGAGTGAAGAATTTTAGGTAAACAGATGGCCTGTCTAGAATTTTTAAACTGGTTACTGAGTTTGAAAAATAGTTTGAATTAATAAATTATTACTATAATAGGGTCTGAATGAATGGAAAAAGAAATGTTTCGATAAATATCTGCACTACTGATGGATAAATCTAGGAGGGAGGAAGATGTTGGTGTAATATGAGTAGAAGTGCTCTTATTGGTGAAATGATTGTCTAAGTTGCACTTTATTAGAATTTCGGAATTATTGTTAGAAGAGGAAGAACGGAGAGCAAGGTGTTTAGTATTGAAATCTCCAAGAATAATGTGAGAGGAAGGAATTTGTTGATGCACTGTTGTAAGCCATTCATTGTTGAATTCACCTTTTGGAGAGTAAATATTGTGTATGGAAAAATATTTATGAAATTTTTTATCTTTGCTTGGATTTCATTATCAAAATGAGGAAAATTTAAGAAATTTATAGTACTATGAGAAATAGAATTGATGGCGATGGTCAAGTATTCTCTTCTTGTGTTCTTAGGTTTCTTTTTTGCTGATAAATTTACCTGGTAAATGAAATTCATCATCTATGTTATGAAAAGTTTCTTGAATTAAAAATATGAACATAATTTAAAAAAATTTGAGTAACCATGGTGTTTTGGCTTGAATGCTCCTGGCATTCCATTTGAACATTTAAATTTTTAAAGAATGTACAAAAAAAAGATTAAACAGGAAAAAAATAGATAAAGGATATTAACTAAGGAACCAAGAAAGTCTACTAAGTTGTCAGGTCAGTATGTTTTTCAGGATAAAGATGGTATGTTTGACAAAGTGGTCTGTTTCGTCTGGTTAGAGACAGTATTTTCAAAATCATGCAAGAATTCGTATCCAGTTTTTTTTTTTTTTTTTTTTATCCCCTGCTTTGAATTTTGTTTCATCCCTGATACTGGATATTTTCTTATTTGAAGGATGGGAGAGTTTTTTCATTTATTGTCCAATTGAAATTAGTGCTAGGAAATTTTCTGGTAATGTTTTAAGATATACTTGGAAAAACGCTGCTTGACCTTGGCAAATGTCTTTCATTATTTTCTGCATTTCCCAAGTGTGCTGATTAAATAACTTAGTAATTTCTTCTTTTACGATGGAATGTTAAGCAAGTACGTATTGGTGTTTTGGGGAAGATATTTCTTCTTTCTTTGGTTGATATAATCTGCGAGCTTCAATAAAGGACAGACGATTTAGAGTTTTGATTTTTAAAATTTTTTTAGAGCCTATTATGCCTGTGGCTTTATGGACATCACCAAATGTGGTGATGTCCATAAAGCCACAGGCATAATAGGAACACACTTAAGGAATCTGTTGTACAAGATGAATGAGGGCTGCTGCATTGCTTACAAATAACAAGGTTTCTATATGAATTAGTTGTAGGAGTGTATGAAAAGCAATTTCAACACGCAAAAAAAAGTGGTGTTTTTTGTGAGCCATAATTATATATTCAGGCTTTATTATTCCTAGAATAGTTACAAAACTGGGGAGGATAATTTGGAGCTCTTATTGTTGACAAATCTGCAACTTTATTTTCCCCCTCTAGTCTGTTAGCAAATTCATCTAATTTGTCGAATGGTATATCATGGAACGGAAAAGGCATATATTTTTTTCCAGGTAAAACCATGCAGTTACCGGAATACTCATGATAGCTTTAATGTTGGCCAGTT